>VXBX01001092.1:41845-110032 GCA_013400415.1 Scytalopus superciliaris
CTCCTCCTCCTCCTCCTCCTCCTCCTCCCTGCCCGTGCCGGGGCGGGGAGCGCTGTCACTCAGCCGCGGTCACCGCGCTCCCTCCCTCCCTCCTGCCCGGCCCCTCGGCCCGCTGCAGCCGCAGGTTTGCTCTCACTTCCCTAACGCAACCCCTGGGTTTTAGCTGGAAACTGAGTGGGCGGGGTGACACTAATTTTTGATGCAAATAGCATCCCTGCCAGGGAAACAAGCCCGGTTATTTTGCCCAAAACAATTCGCATTCCTAAGGAAGATTTTTTTTTTTTCCCCGTCAGAATAGGCCCGCGTTTGAATTTGTAATTATATGCTAAAAACCTTGCAGTTCAAGTTGTTTTGGTTCTGATAGAGAAGGTTGTTCACGCCCAGGCCCCAGCCTCTGTCACGGATGGGCAGGTGAGGTCTCCTCGATCGGGCCTCCAGCCATGCCCCTGAATCTTTCAAAAGTCTCTTGTTGTCAGCAGAAATCCACCGTATTATTGTTATTTTCTCTGTCCTTTCTATTTTTCTCTGTTTACTTAGAAATTGGATTATTTCTAGAAAATGGCCTGCCTGGTAGTTGCTATACAAAATGATTGTCTGCTCTCTTCAGAATTGCACAGCACCACCATACAGATCTCCCAACAGCCTGTGAAAATATGGAGGACTTAGGCCACATACCACATTGCTGGGGTATACTGAGATAATATTTATCCAAAAGGCAGAAAAATTGAGTTACAGTTAGTTCAGTATGAAATCACTGATCTGGTACAGGCAGAGCAGACTACATTTCCCATGGCTTCTCAGTTCATTATTCTCTATGTAATGCCATAGGCCAGATGCTTTGTTTCACCTTTTGCCACGTTTTATGAAATGGGCAAGATAGGTAAAGGGAAAAGCTCCTGCAGGTGAATTGTGTTGGCATGCATACTAAATAGCCTCAAAATTAAGGTGGCAGCAGTCTCATAGTTCAGGGCATTTCCAGCTGGAGGGAACTGAACACTCGTGACTGTCTCTTACATCTATGGGTATTGTATTAAAAATACCTGCAGCCCACCCACAGTGAGTGGAATCCTATGGCATAATTAGGTTCTCACAACTTATGTATACCAGACTTACAAATCAAGCTAACAATAAAACTTCAACAACTATGGAAAAGGTCACTATTTCTTATCCAAAAATATCCAGTGCATTTTTTTTTTTCAGCTGACACAGTTACAAGGTTAATGTAATAAGCATGCTCAAGCCAAATTTGTACCTTGGCAGCATCCTCCTGCATTTGTTTCACAGATCATCTTTTTCTGGATGTGCCCCAGTACAGCAAAGCTCATCCACATCATGCTGCCCATGCCCATAAAATCCTGCTAAGTCAGTGCCTCCAGTTCATCATGTGAGCTGTGCTGAAAACTTGGTGTGGAGTAGCAGCCAAAAGATGCTCAAGTCCAGGATCATACTGTAGACCTTTTCAGGGCCTTTTCTCTTCTGGCCCCTCTGTGCCCTTAAACATTTGCTTCTGCCTGACGACATCCAGCCTCTTTCTTCCACATTGAAAATGAAGTAGCAGGTTAAAAAGTCTGGCAGAAGTCCTCCTGAGCTTAATGATAGGTACACAGGTGTGTTGGTATTCACAGATCTGAAACCTTAATGACAAAGATTTGTTATCCACATTGAGGTTAAACAGGAAGTCAGAAATTTTGGTACTATAGTAAAACTATTTTATTCTAAGTTATGATTATTTCAGTCCTACAGTATTACACGCTTATTTTCTATATTAAATATTTCACTCCAATTCCAGACTCCCCTGAAATTGATATAGCAAGTGACATTTAGCTTCTTGCCATGTTTTATGCAAATTGCCTGATTTGTGTCCATTCAGATGGAAAGCACGTAAAAGACATAGGTCCTATTTCTTTAATGGCAGATTTTTCTCTGTGTTCCCCATTTCNTGCTGCAGCTCCCCCCCTCACCTCCTCCTCCTGCTCCGCCACCTCCTCTCTCCAGCCATTTTAGGTGACTGAATGAATAGGTACGAGTCCCGGCTCTGCAGGGCGGTTCGCGCCGCTCCTCCTCCTCCTCCTCCTCCTCCTCCCTGCCCGTGCCGGGGCGGGGAGCGCTGTCACTCAGCCGCGGTCACCGCGCTCCCTCCCTCCCTCCTGCCCGGCCCCTCGGCCCGCTGCAGCCGCAGGTTTGCTCTCACTTCCCTAACGCAACCCCTGGGTTTTAGCTGGAAACTGAGTGGGCGGGGTGACACTAATTTTTGATGCAAATAGCATCCCTGCCAGGGAAACAAGCCCGGTTATTTTGCCCAAAACAATTCGCATTCCTAAGGAAGATTTTTTTTTTTTCCCCGTCAGAATAGGCCCGCGTTTGAATTTGTAATTATATGCTAAAAACCTTGCAGTTCAAGTTGTTTTGGTTCTGATAGAGAAGGTTGTTCACGCCCAGGCCCCAGCCTCTGTCACGGATGGGCAGGTGAGGTCTCCTCGATCGGGCCTCCAGCCATGCCCCTGAATCTTTCAAAAGTCTCTTGTTGTCAGCAGAAATCCACCGTATTACTGTTATTTTCTCTGTCCTTTCTATTTTTCTCTGTTTACTTAGAAATTGGATTATTTCTAGAAAATGGCCTGCCTGGTAGTTGCTATACAAAATGATTGTCTGCTCTCTTCAGAATTGCACAGCACCACCATACAGATCTCCCAACAGCCTGTGAAAATATGGAGGACTTAGGCCACATACCACATTGCTGGGGTATACTGAGATAATATTTATCCAAAAGGCAGAAAAATTGAGTTACAGTTAGTTCAGTATGAAATCACTGATCTGGTACAGGCAGAGCAGACTACATTTCCCATGGCTTCTCAGTTCATTATTCTCTATGTAATGCCATAGGCCAGATGCTTTGTTTCACCTTTTGCCACGTTTTATGAAATGGGCAAGATAGGTAAAGGGAAAAGCTCCTGCAGGTGAATTGTGTTGGCATGCATACTAAATAGCCTCAAAATTAAGGTGGCAGCAGTCTCATAGTTCAGGGCATTTCCAGCTGGAGGGAACTGAACACTCGTGACTGTCTCTTACATCTATGGGTATTGTATTAAAAATACCTGCAGCCCACCCACAGTGAGTGGAATCCTATGGCATAATTAGGTTCTCACAACTTATGTATACCAGACTTACAAATCAAGCTAACAATAAAACTTCAACAACTATGGAAAAGGTCACTATTTCTTATCCAAAAATATCCAGTGCATTTTTTTTTTTCAGCTGACACAGTTACAAGGTTAATGTAATAAGCATGCTCAAGCCAAATTTGTACCTTGGCAGCATCCTCCTGCATTTGTTTCACAGATCATCTTTTTCTGGATGTGCCCCAGTACAGCAAAGCTCATCCACATCATGCTGCCCATGCCCATAAAATCCTGCTAAGTCAGTGCCTCCAGTTCATCATGTGAGCTGTGCTGAAAACTTGGTGTGGAGTAGCAGCCAAAAGATGCTCAAGTCCAGGATCATACTGTAGACCTTTTCAGGGCCTTTTCTCTTCTGGCCCCTCTGTGCCCTTAAACATTTGCTTCTGCCTGACAACATCCAGCCTCTTTCTTCCACATTGAAAATGAAGTAGCAGGTTAAAAAGTCTGGCAGAAGTCCTCCTGAGCTTAATGATAGGTACACAGGTGTGTTGGTATTCACAGATCTGAAACCTTAATGACAAAGATTTGTTATCCACATTGAGGTTAAACAGGAAGTCAGAAATTTTGGTACTATAGTAAAACTATTTTATTCTAAGTTATGATTATTTCAGTCCTACAGTATTACACGCTTATTTTCTATATTAAATATTTCACTCCAATTCCAGACTCCCCTGAAATTGATATAGCAAGTGACATTTAGCTTCTTGCCATGTTTTATGCAAATTGCCTGATTTGTGTCCATTCAGATGGAAAGCACGTAAAAGACATAGGTCCTATTTCTTTAATGGCAGATTTTTCTCTGTGTTCCCCATTTCCTGAAAGCACACAACCCTTCTGTCAAAAGGAGCTTTTATTTTGGTTTTTTCCATCTTGATCAATGCAAAGAACCAGTGTGCTATACTGTTAACTTGGCTGCACCAGGAAACTTTAATCTCCTGCTTTGCCTTCCAACATTCTATTCTTCTCCTTGATTGATTAACTTGAATAAATAAGGGCACAATAGCTCCCTTTTTTTAATTGTCCAAGTACTTAGCTAAACTGCCAATGTCTTGTTTACCTTTATATAAAGCAGTATAAGCTAAATGTTAACATTGCCAGATTTCTCCAATCTCCAAGCCTATGAATGACGTTTTCCTAAAGGTCCCCTACATGCTGCCTACAGGTGGGACCTGCAATAGAACACCCTACCCTGTCTCTCCTGGGCCTCCAACACCAGAGGTACCAACCACCTCTGGTCACCTCCTGATCAGCTGCAGATGTTCACAGATCGGGGACACGGCAGGGAGCAGGGAGGGAGCTCACAGCTCGGGTCCCTGCTCTGTGCTTAGAGGAGGGCTGCTAAGAACATCCCTCCCTGGCAGCCGGCCCTGGTGACGGCTGTTACACTTTCACCGCCTCCATTCTCCTGCCATATGACTCAGCACCATGAGCTGCATTCACTGGGCAACCAAACAAAAACCTGCCTTTGGAAGGGTAAGTGCTCTGACTGACACACACACACACACCCTGCACAGATGGTGAAGCTGCCCATAGAGCTCCTTTAAGCATCAGAAGCTGCCTAAAATCACTGAGCTGTACACAGCCTGAATGAGCCAAATGGACTCCACTTAGGAGTCAGAGCCTTGTGCTTTGACCTATGTGTTTGCAGATAAGTTGTATTGGCTGTGTCTGTGCTGTACTAGTTGGTTTTGAAATATCTAATTAAAATAGACCACTTAAAATAGAAGAGATTTCACTTCAAATTTTTTAACTGTGATAATTTACCAGTGCTAAATAAGCCAATTTAATCAAAGATTTGACTTGTTAATTGCTTATTTCTTAGACATGTTGAAAATATAATTTTGTTTGAAGAAGAGATTCTGTTGAGTAACAGGTGACACGGTTTCATTGAGACAGGTAATAATATATGAATCACTAATTTCTGATTAATCTGTGTGAAATAGACTAATTGCACCATGACTGCTAGAAGGCTTCAAGAAAATGTCAAGTTAGGCATCTGACCTGGGCACCTGCCCACCAGATGTTCTTTGAGATACAGACAGTGGAACATGAAATATGCAACTGCTATGAAAGAACAATATTGATGTCTTGCTCTGAAAGTCATTAAATCTCATTGTCTGCACAGTTCATGCTGTTTTATCAAATTCACACACACAACATAATGAGGTAGCATATCATCTCATTCATGACTATTGTTTTCTTGAATGTATGTATTAAATAAACTCTTTTTAGCTACATAAAAGCCACAATTTATTCAGTGATTTTTGGAATGACAAACCATGAAGCCTGAATGTATATGCAAATATGATATCATATAAAATATAAGGTGGAAAACTTTATGTCATATTCATTCATATGATGGTTTGAAAAATGTTGACATTTTGGCTCATGTAATTGACCACAGATTTTCTCTATAGCATTTTGTTTGTCCGTGTGTGATAAGTCTTTGTATTCCAGTATCTTCTGACACAGAAAAGGTAATTGGACTCCTATGCGACTGGGTTTCATGAGCTGTTGCTGATGGAAATTAAGTCAGCAACATTCATGCATCAGCAATAATCATTCTATTTTATCTAATAAACATTAATGTATACAGTGCTTCCAGGTTTCTACTTGGCAGTGGAACTTCTGTTTGTATTTTCTGTATGATGCCTTGGGCTTTTCCACAGTCATCTTTTAAAAGATCTTCACTACAAACAGAAATAAACTTATAAAAACTGTTACATCTTGATTTTTAAGCAACTTTCTAGAAGCAGTTCTTTTCTTCTCTGACTGGCTTCTCATTTCAAACCACAGGTCTTGGAAAGCAGTCAAGCCTAAAAACATTTCAAATGCTTTCCAGTTTCTTCCCATCACTCACTGAGACTTTTGATTAAATAACAATGAGGAAAGAAAAGTGTTAAGCCAATCTAAACTGGCAGGCTCAAATGTGCAACAGGGGAGCCTCTGCTTCCAATAAATGTGGAAAAGAAAGCAAGCTCCTGAAGGAAATTATCGCTTGGCTCCTGACAGTACGGGGGGAAGTAACCTCAAAGTCGAGAAGGAAAAAAGAAGTGCAAAGCAATGTTTATGTAATCAGGATAACACTAGATAAGAAAAGGAAACAGACTGGTTTAGTACAGATGCGTGTGGAGAGAAGAAGGTAGAGAAACCAGAAATGACAGGGTGGAGAAGGAAGAGGGATCTCTGGAGTCAAAGCCAAGCAAGGGCTCTGCAGAGTTGTTTCTGGAGCTGATCAGCACAAAAGGAAAAGCATCAGACACCTCTGAAGCAAGGAGAAAGGAGGTGGGTTTTTTTCCATCCACCTTCCAGAAAATGAATGAATTGTAGAGCAGAAAATTTAATTAAAAGAAAATAAAGGGATCATATCTGGAGCCAAGCAGAGTATTCAATATGAATAGAGCTGCTAGTTACACCATTACACTTGATGAAGAAAGAAAGAATTTTGTTATGTACTAATGCTTTTTACTCACAAAAATTTTACTTTGTTAATTGTATCATTGTTAACAAAGCAGCACCGTTTTCTTCTGCTCCTGGCAACCCAGTTTGGTTGTGTGATAAGACAAAAACGTGCTCATACCCATACACTTCTTTATCTTTCTCCTGGGCCCAAGGACTGGTATAGTTTGTACTACTATAACATAACTGCTGTCTGCACTAAGATGGTCATATCAGACTAAATATTTTGATATGATTATGCACATTGTATTATATCCTGTGTAACACACATATACATTAGATCCCACTGAACAAGCACTGCCAGATTAAAAGAAAATGCATGAAAGAGAACAGGGCTAAAACACATCTCTGCAGAAAACCTCCTCTATGTGATCTTGAATAGACTCATGACTCAAATCAGTGGATATCACTAAGGATTAACATGCCTTTTATGTCATTGTTTTAAGGATTTGTTGGGTAACTGAAAGTCGCGATCAGCTGTTTTGCAGAAAAATCTTGCAAATTCACCCTGGCAAGTTCAGGTATTAAAGGAAGAATCTGAATAATGGAGATGAGGGGGAAAAGATCAGCAAGTAGCCTTTACAATAATGTAGTTTAATCAATTATGACAACACTATTCAGCACAGTATGAAGAAGAAAATAACACAAGTCTTTGGAGGACAAGACCTTACTGGGTCTTTGGGTTGTCTCTGGGTCTCTCTCCTGAGATGAGCCAGGTCCTTTAGTTTTTTGCAAGGGTCTTAAACCTGTGGGTCAGAATCTTGTGCTTCTGAACCAGATCATTGGCCCTGATTCACTAATGCCTTGAAATAAATCCAACATGATCAGGATGGCTGAATGTTATGCTTTCTTCATGTTATTGCAAAAGACTACAAAATACCTTCAAAGTACCAGAGTGGCAGCCAGCTGTTTCACAGATCTTAACTGACGCTTGGACAGCTGTTTCCCTTTCTTGTATGGAGAAACTGAGGCAAGAAGGACACGTGAATGGCAGATGCCTGTAGAAGAAATGGTTGTCAAAAACAGTATTAGGGCTGACTCTTGTGCCTGTGCAAACACTATTAGACCACACCTTAATGAGATGAATTATTAATACAAAAGTTGCACGGGAAATTAATTTCTGCTGCCTCTCACCCAAACCAGCTGTTCAGACTTGAATGTGTCACAGTTGCACAACACAAATGTTGCCTTAAGGATACAGTTACCCAACAAGATGGATTTTTCATAATGTCCCTCCCAATAGTATCCTCATCCTTCCCCTGTCCTTTCCACTTCCCCCATCACCACGATGATTTCAATTTTTGGTTCAGCCTTGTGGAAGCTACTGAAGGATGGGAGTCCTGTATGTGTATGGTGAGCACAGACAGCATTAGCAGTTGCAGGGCAACATCCTCTGGGCAGCCTCCTTTGGGCAGCCTTGCCCATCTGCCCTACGTAAGAGAGAAAAAAAAATTATATATTTAAATGACAAGCATCAAAGCCCTAGCACATTCCAGATGAAATCAATGTTAAGTTCCCCATCTCTGGGAAAACACTCAGATGAAATTGCTTCCAAGGATGCCAGGAAATTTTCTGTTTCCCTACAGAACCTGCTAATGACTAGTAGCTGAGGTTAGTTGCTGACCAGTTTTTTGATTACTCTGTGTAAACAGCTTATTTTCCTCTGCTATTCTCCCAGGCTTCCTCCCACTTCTCTACATATTCACTAGACATGCTGAGTCTAAGACCCAGATGGTGAGTTCTTTGGCTTAGAACTTGTTGTACAATTTTTTACAATGAAGTCCTATTTCCTAATTGGCATCCTTAGGCATTACCACAATAAAAACAACAAATAGTAATAACAAAAAAAATAAGGATGGAAGGTGGGTGAAGACATGACTAATTATCTAGACAATACTTGGACCACAAGCCACAGGTAGCACGGGATCTTGGGGAAGAGCAAGTGGGCGGAGAGTCATCTGAACAACAGAGGGCTGGGCAGGTAAAGAATAGGTCTTGCAAGACAAAACTGAGCACCTTAATTTTGATAGCATCAGGGAATTTATAAATTAAGGGATGACAGCTGTAGATTAAGCATGGCACAAGTTGCTTTGCTCTCTATGTGTGTGCAACCTGGCTTGGCAGTGTCACACAGACTCATGAAAAAAAAAATGGTTAGTTGAAATGGTGATATAACAAGCTGGGAGATGTGAGAAGCAGAAGTTCCCAAACAAGGTTTGCAGAAGGACCATGTGCTGCACCGTGCCAGCAGCAGCCAGGGCTGCCTGCCCTTCCCATGGGAGAAAATATGTTCTTCCATCTCTGGGCTGGGCTACAGGAAGGTGGAGAAAAGGTGTTCACTTATCCAGGTAGCAGCCATGGTCAAACAACCATTCCTCACCTTCCCCTGGAAAAATGCAGCAAACTGAACCTTGTTTTCCTTCATATTTATTTGAATTCATTTTTGTACCACTTACTCTGTGTATATCACTTGGAAACACTTAGGCTAAAGGATGATACTCGTAACAGTGAGAGGCTGAATCTTACTTAAATTTATCTTTATATTTATGGACAGAGAGCATTGATATAGTTGCTCCTGAAAGGAAAGAACACTTCTTTGCAGAGCAGGTAACGAACTTCCAGAATTCATTGCCACAGGAGGTTGGGAAAGCAGGTTATTAGCAGGCATGAAAAGGGATTAGACAAGATTTGTGAACAATGCCTCTATTAACAGATAATAAAAGGAACAGGCAGTTCCAATGTCTGTGAGCTTAGGAGACTGGACCAGAGGAAGAGGCCAGGTACAGGTGCTCTCCCTGAACAACATGTCCTATTGCCATTCCTCAGGCTTTGCTGTCTGGATCTGCTTTCCCTGTCTCAGTCAGTGTTGTGCTGGGAGTGTGGGGGACCTTGAAAGCTCTACTGGGTTCTTCAAAACTGTGGCTCAACCAGTGCACATGGCCAGCACCCAGGCAGCTACCCCAGTGCCATCATGGGCAGCAATAGCACCTGCAGAACATTTCTTAATGCTCTGATGAGTTAAGGCTTGAGCAGGGCTGCTCTCAGCAAAGAGGCCAGTAACCAGCATGGTGTAGTTGAAAAGGAGATATAAAGAACTGGCTTTGGCAAACCATTCACTGAGTCTCACAAGAATATAGATGGAGGAAGACAAAATTTTCTGATAATACAGTGTGAGTTTGATAATTGTTTGGGCTAGCACCAAAGAGGCTCACTCTCCAAAAAGTGCATGAAAACAGATACTCCTTAATTTCAGGGGTTACACTGAAAGGAAGGGTGGATGTCAAACTAGCCACGTCTCTGCAGCTGTCTTTTTTTCCAGCTGAAGGCTCCAATTCCATTTAATTACTCCTCCTTCTACTGCCTTTCTCTGGACTCTTCCAGCTGATACCTCTTGCCTGAAATCAGGAGACTGGACTGGAGCTACACTCAAGATCAGGCTGCACCATGGATTATTCCCCTAGCACAAGAATGTTCTCTGTTTTTACCAGTTGTTTTCTGAGTCCTGAGATTATGTTTGTCTGTTTGATTGGCACTGAGATGACATTTATTATCCACCATTTAACATCTTCCTATATGGTAATGATGACATTTTTGTTTTGTTTTATTTTATTTACCTTGTAAAATGAAAGACCACTTTCTTCTCTGCCTTTGTGCTCTGAATTGCATTCACCACTTGTTATCACTGAGTCATTCTGTGTTAGGAGATTCTTCTAGATCTTTCCATAACTGTTATTTTCCCATTGTCTGGCTTTTCATGGAAAATGTAGATCTTAGCAAATGTTCCTTCAAGGCTCTGCTAATCAAAGCCTTGATTAATTTGAGGATGTTTATAGACAAATAACAGGAATGAGGAAGACCTGTAATATGTGATAGACTGATACAAGGGGAAAGACTTAAAATAACTACTTGTAAGTGTGTGTGTGTGTGTGTGTGTGTGTGTGTGTATCCCTGGCTAAATTGTATCCACAGAGCACATAACTAAAGAACAGAAATATATGGAGGGAAGGAATGAAGAGTGACTTATTGTGGAACACTGATAATACAAAAACAAAGAGAATATCAGGAATAAATTTCATTCAAGTGATCTATGTACATATCCAAGAAAATCTCTTTTGGGAAGCAAGACATCTCTTGCCACTGGAACACTGCAAATAGTAATGGTAAAAAAAAGAACCAGTAGCAACAGCAGTGTACACTCACAGAAATGTACTGCATGACCTCATTTATATCTCTGGATTACAAATTATGACTAATCAATACAAGAAAGGATTCTTGTTTGTTTTGTGCTTTTGTTCTTGAGTATTGTGTTCTTCGAGTGAAGTCCTACTGTAACAAACAGGGCAGTGTCATGAAAAAAAATACATTTCCCTCACAACCATTGAATTTAGAACAGAAAAGAGCACCACCTAGTGCTAAATGCTATTTGTTGATGCTGAGGTGTCTCCATATGCATCTATCTTCTGGATGTCTTGATTTCAGTGTTTTCCTGCAGTTTATTCACCCAGAGAGGAATTAATCCTTAGCATCAATGAGCATCCCGACTCCTGATAAGAGCTGGTTCATCAAGAGCTCAACATCTCTCAGAATTCTGTGCACATTAAGGTAATGTAATGCCTTGGGCACCTAGTTAGCATAATTATGGTTATTTGTCTGATTCATTCAAGCCAGATTCTACTACCCTTACTCACCCAGTGGGGTTATGTGCTCCACAGATAAGTCTCCCTGCTTTCACATGAGTGAAAATTAATCAGCACTTACAGGACAGGCTTAAGAAACCAGAAGACCAGACTTCTAACACTTGCACTTACAAACTCAGGGGATTCATTGCATTTACTGTCTGATCCCACATTCACACGAAATTTTCAAGCTTTTCTTGATGTGAAAGCTATATGCTCTTTTGTTTGTTTGCCTCTTGTGTTTTTTGTTTGTTTGTTTTGTTTGACTGGGGTTTGTTTGGTTGGTTGGTTTTAATTAAAATATCCATGAGGGAGGTCTTCAAAAAGCCCATCCCTTTACATAAGAGTTGCCTTCATTGTCGTGATGGTAGATCATATGTAACCTTAATTATTTATTTTTTTTTTAGCATTTATGGTTAAAATCCACTCTTGTTGGCTTTTTCTTTTGATTATCAATCCACATTATGTTAGTGTTCTTGTTTTTCATCGTCAAGGCCTTCCACTTTATATCACAGCATTGAGTTTTCTGTCATAATGTAATTAAAATTTCAAAAGAAGGCAAGAAACAGGTAAATCAACTTAGAATGACTCTGCATCATCTATCGTTATGTATTATTTAAATAGCTCCAGACCTGAAGATACATGTAGTATTGGTTACGTGGGTTAATTTACATATGGATGTCTATAGTAAAATGTCATTTAAATGTTTTACTTCATTTAAATTTGTGATCTTCAGTGACACCATGCTACCATGGCTAAATTAAATTTCTGTAATAATGAAATTACTACTTTTCCCCTTGAAATTATTCAGCATTTACCACCATTTCAACAGGGAGATGATGAAACTCAGCTATTCAAATTCCTTTCACATCCTCTGATTTGCACAACATAGTTTAGCCCACAGAGCTTTTTATTTCTGTCCTTTTTACTCCTTCTACACACTCAGAGCACAGGCCATTGAAAAAGAGTACTACAAAGTGTGAGTACTCACAAAATATCGATGGTGCCTGTGTGTGATATGTGATTTGTGTGCATTAATATTTCAAAGATCACGTGTCTGCAGGGCTCTAATTCCCCTAGAGCTGCAGGAGTGCACACCAGTACCAGTGCAGCTGCAAAGGCTGCACTCTGGGCACTGCCAGTGCTCACCTGTGCTACAGACATGGCAGGGTCATTCCCAGCTCCTGATAAGCCTGATAAGAAAGCCTGATTCAGGACATCTCTAACCAAGCTGGTTCCCCCTCCTACTGGGCAGGTCTCACCTTTTATTGGCAGAGAAGTAAAACTGCTCTGTATCTTCAGCTCTCTGGATCTTGGGATTTAGAGTCTCATCTGCACCACGTACAGACCTCAGCAGGCAAAGGGGCTTTTTCCTCCCAGTCTTTTGAAAATCCTTGTGTATCATATGAAAGACACAATTTTTATATCAACATCCCGTGGTTCTGAAGTAAAACCAGCATGGATACATGCTAATCTGATCGTGGAAACATAAGGCTTACACCTGTAGCTGTTTGCATCAGTTTCTGGTTCATGGGAACCACCAGGCTGGTATGCTGTGTCATATTCCAAGGATGCAGTGCTCCCTCCACAAGTACACACCCAAGATATGCAAGGATGATACAGGAGCTGTGCAGACCTGAACATCCACAGCTGGGCTGGGGCTTGCTGAAGACACCATCCTGCCCTGGTGTGTCCAAGAAACACCACTGTCCATGGCTGCACTGCTTACTGTGGGTCACCAGTGGATGTCATCAGGGCTCTTTTAGGGGCATAATTTTAAAATGAGGTCATGATATAAAATACTTTGGAAAGACCTGGCATTGTTTTTGCATCTTTTCTGTAGTAACAACTGTGGGGAGCATGGGAGAGTCTGTAAAGAGTGTTATCTCATTGCACGTGGGTTTAATTCTGCCACCATACTCAGCAACAGAACTTAGCATCTATTCATAGCTATACTACTGATGGTGTAATTAACTAATTAGTAGAGCTAATTGTTAAAAATATGATATTGCAACTACAGTGAATTAAATAGCGTGTGTATTTCTAACCGGGAGAGTTATGAGTTCATGCTTTTTCTCCTCAGGAAGCAAACAAACCCCTACAAAATAAAACCAAACGCACCAATTCAAAGCAAATTGTTACTTTGCTATGAGTAAACCAGGAGCAATAAGAGACTCTGGCAACTGCATAAAGTTCAGGTTTATGGCCTCATGGAAGGAGGAGAGTGTGTAGCCCTAATGTTAATGACACCCAGAAGCAGGTGAGATCCTGCTGTCATCAAGGGCCTGCTGCTCTGCCCTCCCCACACTTGGCTTTTTGTTTTAGAAAGAAGCCAAGGTCACCAAGCCTTTCCTTCAAACTGAGTGGTGCTGGACTCCCTTTACACCAGTGCAAGGAGAGGGCAAGCCCCACTGCACTGTGCCTGGCAGCTGTTCAAGCCTCCTTCCCCTGCTTACTTCACACACCAAATCAGACATGTTGCCAGGATCTAGAGTAGCAAGCTCCCACCTCTTAAAAAATATACCCATTTTAGTGCCAGTTTGGGAGGCTTAGTTTTCCTCTGGAGACCTCTTTCTTTTCCCACACCCTGACAGCGTGCCCACTGTCAGGACAGTTTGGCAAAGGTGGGGCTAGTTGCAGGCAAGAAGCCAGAGTCCAGCTGTGCTGTGATGGTATCTTTTGCAGAAGCAAACAAATGGTATCTATTTAAAAAATGTTACAGACCAAAGATTTTTTTTTCCCAGACTGTCTATTTGTTTCTAGTTACGGTTTTGTTCTGTGTTTTCAGCGAGCATATAATTACCATGAATTATATAGCAGAACAGGGTGTGTATAAGGCACACCTTGAGCAAGCAAGTTCTCATTGGCTTGAGCAATGGCTTGAGAGGTGCTGTTTCCCAAGAGAAGCTTCCAAACCCACGGTCTGGGAGGCCTCTGCAGAGAACTGTTTTGGTTTAGAACTTTAAAAAAGTGACATATTGTACCTCCTGCAATGAGGTACTCTGTAGCTCTTGGATTAACTAACCAGAGCCCCTCCTTATAGCAAGCATGAAAACATTAAAGATTACAGATTAGAATCATATTAATACAGACACACATATTCACTGTCAATCACTTTCAGCAGATGTCTAATAAGTCCTTCTTTTCATGTTTGAGCAAGGTAAAGTACACATCTAGCAGATTGAGAGCAACCACTGTATTTCAGTTTAGTCCTAAGATTATTTATAGAATCATAGAATGGTTTAGGTTGAAAGGAACCTTAAAGATCACCTATTCCAGTCCTCCTGCATGGGCAGGGATGCCTTCCACTAGATCAGGCTGCTCAGGGCCTCATCTTACCTGGCCTTGAACACTCTCAGGACACCAAGATGAGACTGACTGATCTGTGGATCTCAGGACTTCTTTTTTCCCCTTTTTAAAAATGAGGATTATGTTTCCCCTTTTTCAGTTAGTGGTACCTTCACTGAATTGTCACAACTTCTCAGATGTGGTGGATATTGGTTTACCCGCTTCCTCCACCAGTTCCCTCAGGACCCATAGATGTACCTCATCAGGTCCCATGGACTTGTGCACCTTCAGATGACCTTAGATGGTCTCAAAACTCATCATCTCCTACACTGGGCAGTTCTTCATTCTCCCAGTCCCTCTGATTTCCTCTCTGTTAGGATGTACCACTCCTGAGCTTGGAGAATGCGATCCTTGAATATTAACCATCTTTCTTGGACCCCTTTTCCCTCAAGGGCTTTATTCCATGGCACTCTGTCAAGCAGACCCTTGAATAGGCCGAGATCTGCTCTGCTGAAGTCCAGGTTATTGAGTTTGCCATGACCATCTCCACTGCCCCAAGGATCTCGAACTCCTCCATTTCATGGTCACTAAAGCCCAGGCTGCCCTTGAGCTTCACATTCTTCACCAACCCCTCCTTGTTGGCTAGAGGAGTTAATATGAAAGCATTCCAGGGATCTCCTGGCTTGTTTATGCTCTGCTGTGTTGTCCCTCCAACAGATATCAGAGTGGCTGAGGTTCCCCATGAAGACCAGAGCTTCTGAGTGTGAGAACAGACCTATCTACCTGTAGAGGACCTCATGTACTTGGTCTTCCTGGCCAAATAGCTGTTGCAGACTCCCACTATAATATCGCCTGTCCCTGCCCTCCCTTCAGTCCTGACCCATAAATTCTTAGTTGGCTCCTCTCTCAATCCCAGACAGAGCTCTATGCACTCCAGTTGGTCACTGACATAGAGAGTGACACCCCCTCCTTGTCTCCCCATCTGTATCCTTCCATTCCAACACTCCAATCACAGGAGCCATCCCAGGACATAAGATCACAGCCCCAAAGGCATGTGCATGTCTCTAACTCCTTCTCATTTATCCCCCATGCTCTGTGCACTTGCATAGAGTGGCAGTGAAGTTAGGTCCCCAGTGCAGCTGCCTTACTCCTGGAGTGACTGGAATTTCTTTGTGCTTCCCTTCAGGTGCTCTCCTGATAACCTGTGATTCCTCTGCAGGCTCTGGGCATCTCCTGCTGTCCCTGGTCGGGGACATCAAACTGGTAGGACTGGAAAGGACTGAAGTTCCCCTCCCCTGGCACCTTTACTTTAAAGCCCTCTTCACCTGATGGGCAATCCCTTGACCAAGGATACTCTTCCCCTTGTCTGACAGATGAACCCCATCAGCTCCCAGTAGTCCAGGCTTCTCAAAGTTGGACCCATGGTCCAAGCAGCCGAACCCCTGGCTGTGGCCCCAGTTCTGTAACCATTTGTTGAGTCACCAGGTTTGACTGGCCCTTTCAACACTCTTCCCTTTGACCAGGAGAACTGATAAAAACTAACTGCTCCTGAGTCCCTTACTGCCTCTCCCAGGACTCTCTAATCCTTCCTGATACTCCTGTTACAGTAGTAATTTGATACTCCTGTTACTCATTCTGTTACAGAAGCCTTTCATGAAGGCATCCTTATAAGGCTTCAACATGTAAGGTGATTAAAATGATGACACTATCAAAAACTAAAGTGAAGAGCAAACCATTGCCCTACTTGCACCCAGGCAGATGGAGCTCACCTGACTGGGACTAAGTGCTGCTGCTCAAGCCAAAAGAAGGGGTAACTGATTATCATTATAAGTACAGGACTAAAATTTATAGGGAACATATGTTGATATTTATTCTTCCTATTTATTTATTTCTACATAAACCTGCTCAGTCCAATTCCCCAGTAAGATTGACAGAGCAGTGATTCAGAAATTTTTCTGAGAAGTTGTTATGGGTACTATTCGTGCTCCTCACCGACAAAGCAAAATGCAGTAAATCCAACCTGCTACCTAAGTAGTGGTGAGCTCAGGTGGTAGATGGGGGCAGCAGGACACAGAGAAGCTCCAGTGCTGTATACAGAGAGTTTCTAGTGCTCTGAATTACTCTGTTTACCTGGTGAAAGAGTGACCACATTTTACTGCTTGGCAATCTGCAGGACAAAGTCCTACCTTGCTTCTCTTTTTGCTGAAGCGTGAAGTACATGATGTACAGGCAGGCCAGGGAACATGTCCAACTGATCTGTGACATCCCTGCCACAAGATACCCTCAGATCAAAACCCCAATGATACTCAGAAGAGACGAAGATCTTTCTGAGTCCTTGCCAAGGTGCTCCTTGATTGTACAGCATGAGTGGTGCTGGAGGCCTGTACTTTTCTGTGCACAGTGATAATTACCAGTGATAAATAAAACCTTCACATACCAAAGTCCAAGCCACGTTGTGAATAACTGGGGTTACAGCAAACTAACCCCATAGGCAAATTGTTATATAACTGTCCACTATGGGTATATGTCTATACAGCTTCTGAACTGTCCTTCAGATTAAACTAAACCACTCAAACACGGATCAAATTGATTGTGGCAGCTCATTCACCTGACAAACCCTCTTAAGACCCACAGAAAGTTTGGTCTGAACTTGAATAAAAACCAAAAGAACTGATGTAACACTACTTTTAAGAGGCAATTCCTACCTCCCCTTGGCCAGACAGCGATGTGTGCAGTCATGCCATTAGAAAGACATGATTTGTCATTAAAGCCTTTGTGCTGCCTTTTTCCTCTAACCCCTAAGTTAGGAGGCAACAAGAATAATCAGTGAGCTGTGCCCAAAGCCTGTAAGCCTGGAATCCATCTATGTACTAATACAACTCAGTATTCATCACTATCTAATTCATCATTCAGTCTTTAGTATAACTGCATGTATTTCTCTAGAATGCTCAATCAAGCATTCTTAATTATACAGGCTTTTCTGTATATTTACTAACTGAATTACTACTTAAAGTATTTCTTTTAACCTGTGTGTCATGTTCTTTCAAATCAACCTGAACTTCAACCTGTGTTACTGTCATCAGCCACATGCTGAGCTATCTACTATTACCCAACAAGTTTTTGGGCAGCAAATACTGTGATTTTTGTACTATGATACAGCCCCCTTTTCAGTTACACATAAAATCTTGTGAAATCTTTTCTGGGAAGACTGAAATTTTCCTGGCTTGGCTCAGTTCAAAGGTATACACACAAAAGTAAAACAATCTTTTTGGTTTGTTTTGTTAGGTGACATAAAGACAGAAGATTTTTTTTAAAATTTGGAGTTGTGCTATATCTTGTCATTTTATCAGGAATTTCAAAGACCTGATGTTTTCCATAAAGCCCAAACTCCTGCACACCCATGGTTATAAAAGAGTAAAATCCCTCCAGATTAATAGGAAAGTATCCAGCACTCATATTCACAAAGACAATAGGAAAATTTAAATTAGCCATATGCTGAAGGCTCAGAAATCAGAAGCATTAAGATAACAACAATCCAGTATTTGTTGTTTTGTAAAATTATCACTATTTTTAAGCAAAGCTGCTTGAGGTGTGGCATTAGCAAACATGAAACGTTGCTCCATTCTTCTTCATGTAAGCACTAGAAATGTTTGAACTCTGCCACTGGAAACAGATTGTGCAAACCATCCCCAGCACGTAGAACCTACTTTTGAAGCATGAAGAAACAGGTTTTGAATCACCAGGGAAATGGTACTGAAATATCTCTAGGTAAGAACAGGCGGGGAAGCATTCCATCACATTCCATAACTCACAGGTCCAGCTGTTTGTGGCACGTGTGGCAGCACTCCTCAGGAAACCAATTTTCCACATTTAGTTACACAATACATGTGGCATGCCTTGACAGCCATATCAAAGCAACATCTACTGGATGCAGAGGAAAAACTATGCAGAAAAGGCACAAACTTTGCCCACATATTTCCCAGGGTGAAGCAACCACCAGGTTAGGAACATTCCAATCTTGCCATCATGTTCAGGACATATTTGATAAGCATCAGGAAACATCCCTAACGATGTGCATGGGTGTAAGTTGGTGCTGGCAACATTGAGTGGTGCTTTATCCACAGGAGGCATATCAATAGCTTTTATAAATCTTGATTACAGTTGAAATAAAGAGCAATTTCACATCCATGCAAGCTGGTTGGCGAGCCACCAACAGCCTTCATGCACTGCTTTGTGCCCCACCCACACAACAGCTCAGCGATTCTCCTACTCTGGGGTCAGAGTCCTCTCCTCAGGGTGATGAGGAGCTGGCTGCTGTGGGCACTTGTGTCAGCATATGCCACACACAAAGCACTAGGTGGCCCTTGCAGTCTGTCCCTGGACCCCACATCACATTTATCACTGGACCCAGTGAGTGGCCTAGGAATAGTCTCTTCCAGCATGGCAGGAGGAGGCTGGAAGTGCTGCTGTTCAGACAGAGAAACTATAGTATGCCAGAAGGGCATTCCCGTGGTCATGGTTGGATGTGGCCAGAGGTTCCCGAAGGCATCTGGTGTCCCATAAGGACCAGAGGTTTGAAGATGTTCTACAAAGGCATTAAAAAGCAGCATTTAAATTTTCTTTGGCCCATACAATGCTGGCTAACATCCTGTGGTCTGGGGTTTGAAGGGAGTCCGGCTTTAATGATTTACTAAAGGTGGGCAGCAACTCTTTTGGCTGTGGGCAGGCTCTTCTGGAGTGGGAATGAGGCCTCTCATTTCCAGATGCTCCACCTTACCCTGTCAGATGGTGAGGGATGGGTTCCTGGCTGGCAGTCTCATCTCACTGCTCTGGCTGTGGAGCGGCTCCTTCATCTTATTCTTCCTTGACTTCACGGCAGCCTATGCACAATCCCTGGAACTACTGCCAGGCATCTCTGTTTTGTGAACACCCCCAGAGCTCTTATGTACTCAGTTTGAAACAGACTTCAAAGATGCACTGCTTCTAGTCTTCAAAAGAAAGTCGCTACTGCCCCCAGAGGGGAAGTATTTCCTCCCCAGCTTTCCCTTTCCTCCACCGAACTGCTTGCCTTTCCCTCCTCTGAAGTGCAGCTGCCCTTTCAGCCTCCGAGCCTTTAACCTCACCTTGTCAGCGTGAGATAGGACTAATGTATTTCTCCTTCCCCTCTCGTTTCCACCACGTCAGGGGCCTTTGGCAGAGAGGCAAGGTGCATTGGCAAGGTGTCTTCACCCAGAAGCCCAGCAGGACAGCCCGGTGTTGCTGCTTGGCCTCTGTCCCGCTCCTTCACTGGGGCCAGGAAGATGTGGGGTTTGGGGAAGCCAGGCTGACAGCTCTGTTTGCAGTACAGAACAGACACTTGAGCTGGAACAGATCAGGAGAACTAAGCTGTTTTCTCAACAAAGCCAATTCTTACCCTTTTAATCACAAATCTCACAGAGAATTTTTAAAAATTAAATAAATAAATATTTCTAGCTTCATGGCCAGAGAATAAAGCTTGAAAATATGAACCACAGACAAAGCCAAATGCAAAATGGTGCCATGGGTGTGTGTGCTGGGTAGGTACTGCCAGTGCTGTGTGGCTTCCTGTCCTGGGGACCTTCACCAGCACCTCCTCTTGGGAAAGCCACCCCAGGGTGTAAACGGCTGTGCTCAAATCTCAGTGAATAAACAGAAGCACAGAGGAAAAAAACCTAGCTTTCCAAAATATGTGACACCCCCCCACCCCACCTTATTTTTACCATGGAAAGACAGAGTTGGGACTGTGTCCTTCTGTTTGCTGTCTTCAAATTCTGTGATGTGTCGACAGACAGCGTCAGTGATCCTTGCAGTGGAAACCTGTCTGGAAGCAAGCTCTGACAGTCTCAGATCTGCTCTCTCTGCAAGCCTTTCTGGGCTAACCTCTTCAAAGTGCAGGAAGGACACACCATCTGCAGGATGGATCAGAGGAAGAGTGAATGAGATTTAATTAAGATGATTTTTGCCCTCCAGTCAGGTTGTTTAAAAATTTATTTTGGTTCTCCTACCCCCTCCATTAAACTCACAAGCTAGAGGGAGCAATGTACCCTAAAATACTGATTCTGTCTCTCAGATGGCAGTGACCTACATTTGCAGGTGCTCGGCCCATGAGCTGATGCCCAGGATTGTTGCTGTCCCACCACTCTGCACACTGGAGGAATGATTAAGGTGCTGGTTTGGATTAGAGGCAGAGTTTGACATTAATCCTTTAATTTCTTTTAAATGCACCATGATTCATTATCTCAGGCAGGATCCCATATCAGGTGCATTAAGAAAGCTTTGTAAGAGGCAAGCTGAGGTTGTTTGATCAAAGCTATGCCCTAGGCAACATGAGAGCACTTCCCAGCCTACTACAGCTGGTTTCTGTAAAGGCAGACAACACCGGTTTGAGTGTTGGAACTGACTAGAAGAAAACTTAGATGTGTTTAGTTTTTTTCCCCCAATATTTTTTCCCCTCCAGCTTATCAGTCATGTCAGTCCTACCCAACAAGGAATAACTAAAGGCCAAATTCAATTCGTCTTTGATTTGCACCTGCAAAGCTTACATCATCTTCACTGAAGGCTTGCTAAGTGTGGCAGGTGAGTATTCAGCTAGGAAAATATGAGCCTGGCAGAGATAAAGTCATGAAACTCTTGGGAAATGCCGTGGTTGCTGAGCCTTGCCCATAGCAGCGCTGCTCAGGATGCAAATCTATTCCAACTAAGGAATGCAGCATGCAAATTATGGGGAAAAGAATTTGGGAAGGAATTTAGGATCTGTGAATAATTTTGACTTCATCTCTCACCAGTGAAATCTTCCATGGTCTATTGCATAGTCAGTCAGTCCCAAGAACAGCTGAGCACCTTAAAATTATATTCATACAAAACAAAGCCTTATGTGCCTTCATACTGTTATGGATCATGAATGCAGTTGCTATTTTATGTGTTGTGCCTGAAAGAAGTGGCAATTTCTTAGACTACTAATAGCAAAATGAGCTGCACATGTCATCAGTGAAACTCACTATCAATAATCTTTACAGGAAATTACTGTGAAGGGAGCAAGCCTGGCTCGGGAGCAAACCTTGGCAATGCTACACTCATAGGAGACTGCAAGCTCAGCAGTAATGTGGGTTCTTCCAAGTTCCTCTCTAACAATCTAATCAGTGTCATTAAGGAAACCTTTTAAGAACAGCTTGGGATGCCTGGTGACTCTAATCTTCATGTTCCAAACATTTGTTTTGTTTAATTTCCCTGACATGCCCTGTGTTTCACCATCAACAAATTTTGTTCCACTGCTCGATGTGGTGTTCAACTCAGCACCACTTTTCTTTCCCACCAGAAGCCCACCAGACTGCAGTTCTAGCAACACTTCCAAACAGGATTCCCAAGGCTCAGCATTACACATAGAACAGGAAATTTGAGCCTGCAAGCCTGCACACAAAAGCTGGTGTCTTTGTGCCTGAATCTGGTGCTTGGCCAACTGCAGGAGAAACTGATTGAAGCAAATGAAGCAAGACCGCTGATGGAGAGCTCTCCCAGGTCTGGAGTATCCCTGAATGCTTTGGAAATGCATTTCTAGGGAAACTCTTACCCCCTAAACTCTCCACAGCAGGCGACATAACTGTGTTCTTATACAAGCCACTGTGGGTGAGGACCCATCTTCAAGAGCAACAAAGCAAATAGTTTCTGCTCACACACGCCTCATTCTTCAGGAGAGTGTGTAGCCATGGTTCTTCTGCCTCCACCCACAGGACATCCGAAAAAACTTGAAAGGATTGTGACAGTCAGATAGGATTAAAGCACAAACCCAGGTAGATTATGGCCAGTCTAAGACCTGTTTTGGCAGGTGGGTGCAGACAGCAGAGGTCTTCTGCCCATGCTCTGGGCTGGCATTGCAGGAGCCTGCTTTGATCCATTCCATGCAGCCCAGCATCATGTTTCACCTGGCAGTGGGTAATGCAGGGCAGCTCCTGTGGGAAGAAGCAAGTGCCTTTCAGGGTGGGCAATGCTGACTAAATGTGCTTTCATGGGTGCCAGGGCAGGGCAGCTCAGGTCTGTCTGTACTTGCTTCCTACAATGCAGGAAAAGAGCTGGAGAGACTTGCCCTTCATGGCTCCGGGTCTTCACTCCTTCCCTCCCAGTCTCACAGTAGCTTTTCTGTGTGGCAGAGCTCAGCAGGCTGGCTGTGCTGTCCATGAATGCACAGAGTGCTGCAGTCCTGTTGGTTCCAGCAGCACTGGAGTTCCCACTTTCCTGCTGGCCAGGAGGGACTGGTTTGGCACCGCTTAACACAAGCCATGGATGCCATCATACAGTGCTCTGTGCCAAACAGGCACTTACTGCTGAAGTACCCCAGCACCCATCAGAAGTAAAACCTGTCCTGGCTTCATCAGAGTCTGAATTTGTCTACTCCCAGCTTCTGCATCTCACCTATTGCTCTTGCAGCAGCATAAAGCTCTGAATTAGCAAAGTAAACACACATCTCCTTGCACAGCTTGAAGTAAACTGAACAAAAAAACTTGGAGCGTGGCCTCATAGCAGGCTGGGCAGGTATTGGGTGATACAGCCCTACACTATGTCCTGGGTGAAAGCATGTTTTGGCCCATCTGATCTAGTTTGTCTTCAAGGTGCTTCTGAGAACTCCTGACTCCCTTGGAAACTTTGACAGGCAGAGTAGGAGTTAAAGTCAAGAGAGTGAGATTGTTTTTGAAGAGCTAATCCTTGGCTGGAGGGGAGGGGGTTGGAAAGGTTGGAGCCCATGCCAGTGCAATAACCTTGGGTTTCCCAGAGGCACTCAGGGGGACAGAGAAGAGGCACCTTGGTGGTGTCCCACAGGGAGACAGCTCTGTCCTTGCCCAGTGCCAGAACAGGGCCAGCGGGTCACAGGCTACTGACAAAGCCAATGCAGACTGAGGAAGGCAACATCTAGCAGGCCTGTTTTGTAGGAACAGACATTTTTTAATATCTTTAAAACTAATATTGCCACTGAGGTTTTTTCCTGGTTGTTAATTAAACCGTCTGTCAGACAGAAGCATTTCAGCCCATGACTTGAAAGAGGAATTGAAACTCTCTTCAGAAGTCCCTGGAAATAAGCTCTTACAAAGGAAATACAGTCATTCTCCCAGGCTGGATTGCCTTGCCTCCACTTTCATCTTGGCATGAAATACATCAATCACTCTTTTTTTCACCCCTAATAATGCAAGCAAGAGTCTAATAAACAGAGTCCTCATCCTCTGAGGCTCAGCAATGAGCCATATGGCACACACATAAGGGAAAATTAGCGATTAGACAGGAATGGAATTCTCTGTAACATGATTACAGTATGAAAGACTGCACCAGCACCTCCTTGTATGCTCATTTTGCACTACCAAGGAAATGGGGATTTTCAGAATTTTGCTTCTGTGACTGCCACTTCATACTGGCTATAAAGGGATTTTGGTTGAATAGTAGAGCTCAGACAAGGCAAGTTATTATTTAAGAATGGATTGTATTTATGGGTTACCTAGAAATACTCCAAAGGACATTATGAAAGGCAAAAGTGTTTGCTCAGTGCGAGAATGTCTCATTATTGTGAGTGTACATCTAAGAGAGTCCAGCTTTACCACTACCAGTTGTGCCTTAGTACCTTGGATTAGTACCTTGTCAGCTACCACTTTAGTTGTGCAGACTTTAAGTCTTCAAACTCTTCCTAAAAGTGTTTGCAGACTATCTATGAAAAAACCAGATGCATTTGACAGCACCCATCACCCCACTCTCTATTCTACCACTTGCCATCAAAGGCACCGGCACCCGATGTCTCAGCACTGCACCGATGTGAGTGGGGACAGAAAGTGGACCAAAAGGGTGGGAAGGAAGACTTAGTGCAACCCGTATAATAAAGACAGAGATCTCCAAAAACACTAGCACAAGAAGCACCAGCTGATCAAGAAATACCTCATAAACTTGATGTATTTATAGCACAGTGGGGCTATAATTGAAGAGAACATTTTAACTGAGAACAAGGATATTGGAATTACTGAGTGCAATTTTTTGAGTACTTTATCATTTAAGGTAAGAATAATTTCTAAATCCCAAAGACCCAAATCTTTATGAAAGGCATTATGAATCTGATCTATTTGAAATGCAGCTCCAAAAAATAACAAATATGAACTGTTTTAAAGACATTTCAATCTAAACAACTTTTTTTGACGATTCTTTAATGCTAAAATTGATCAATAAATGATTGTTTGTCTTATCGTACAAACGCTGTGTCAGAGACAGCTTGTCTCTGTGTTTGATGACAAGAGAAGAAAAGCAATGTTCTATTGCACAATTACATTATGTCCAAGACAGATTTCATTACTCTCTTTTTCCAACATCTGGCTCCTCCCATGGGCTCTCTTGGACTGTTTTTACCCAGACCTCATCCCAGCCTGATTTCTTACTTGGGGCTCAGTCCCAGGACCCAGCTGGCTTCTCAGCCCTGCATCAGCCACCATCACAACCTCTTTCTCCCTTTTTTAATTACCTGTTTAAAAACAGATTGTTCAGACACATCAAACTTGCATTGAGTGGGTGCAGTATTCTTGAAATGTCACTGTTACCCTCTCATAGGTGGTCTCACTTGCATGAGGTTAAAGAAACTAATTAAAAAAACACAAAGCAGGTGCTGCAGAATGAGCCATAATCAGAAATAAGCCATAGAGAGACAGTGTAAGATGTTCTTCCAGATATTCCCCACTTGCAAGAAAATTTCACCTGTGGGAAGTCTTTGAACAATTTTGCTCTGAATATTTCCTGAGTCCTTTTTGCTCCCATAATACAAGTCTTGCTGTTCCCTCTCTTCTGGGAATACTTAACCTTTCAGCAGAGGCTCAGGACTACAGCGCTTCCTTTCAAAAAATGGCACCACTCTTCTGATGGCCTGATCAGAAAGCAGGCGTGCTCTATAAGGAGTGGACACCAAGACATCTCTTGTTAAAAAAAAGTGAAACTCAAGTGCAACCTGAGCTTTCAGCTCATATCCCCCACTATAAAGCCTTGTCTCCTCCTGGTCTGATGCATGTGCCCCAGTGTGGTCCTGCAGCCCACCCACAGACCCCCGAAAGTGCACTTCTCATGGCTCATGTCCTGGACTCTGCTCTCTGCCAGTCTCTCCCTCTGAGTGGGTGAATTGCTGGAAGGGAGGCATGGAGGACCAGCCCTCAGTCACCCATAAGAATCTAGTTCTCTAGTGACCATCACCACTGGCTCCTCAGCTGCATAATGCAGGTCCTGTACCTCCATGCAGTACCTCACCAGCATCTGCCACACAGCTGGGAAGGGGCACGGGACGTGAGAAACCTCACAGCAGCCTTTGACGCCAGTCTGATCTAGGAACACTTGTTTTAACTTGAAAACATGCAACATCCACCCCAAGCTTTCCTGCTCCATCACAGAAATGAGGGATGAGACAGGACTCGCAGAGCACATGCAGATAGGGCCTGACTGCTTTGTGAGTGACTCATAAGGAACACTGCAAACTCAAAGTAAATGCAACATGTTTTATTCGGGGTTGGAATAAATTACAACTGTTAAGCATATTTTATTGCTTTATAAATTGTCTGCTCTTAAAAGGCATTAATATCAAACATAAACAAAACAAAGACACATTCAATTAGCAGTTCAGTTCTCTTAAGCTTCATGAACAGCTCAGTAGGGGGTTTTCTTTATACGATTGGCTCATAAATTTGACTTTGACATGCACTGTCACCATTCAGACATATTGAGGGGACTGTAGATATGTTCATTTGCTTTAGGATGTAATTATTTAATGCAATTTTCTCTAAAATATCCCAATGATTACCCAGTTCTTCATTCCCTATTCAAGTACAAATCCCACTGCTTTCAGAAAAGTTCTTTAAAAGATATGTGAGGTTTTCTGTCTTTGAGGAAGGAGGGCTTCCAAGTCCAAACCAGGAATGAATCTGGTCCCAAAACTAGGTGAAAAACAAACTCCTCCCACGTTAAAATACTGAAATTCCATGCACAAAAAATGTGTCCTCCCATTCTGAAGATTCTTGCAAAAACTTCCTGTATTATCTGAATGAACTGATGTGGAGAATTTGTATTTTTACTGTACAGTTACTCCCTGCCTGAGGCTGGTATGAATTTTGCTCAGCACCCCTACTCCTCTAGGATGCAGACCCAGGCAAGTGCAGTCCACCCTGAGCCCTGGGGGCTGAGAGGGTGCTCAGGGAGGCCAGCTGTGCTCAGCACTGTGCAGCACCCATCCCTGCACGCACAGATGCTGGGACACAATGAGCTGGATTGGGCTGGCTCCAGCTAGACAGGAAGGCAGAAAGAAGACCAAAAAGTCACTTCCTCAGCCTCCCGGGGAGTCACAGCTCCTGAACGCCAGAAAGGGAATGAACATTGATAAGCCGCTCTCATTCCACCACAAAAAAGCTTCCACCAAGGCATCCTGTTCTGCTCTGACCCCCTTGCACTCCAAAGGGCCATGTGTTCCCCTTGCCTCAGCTCCTGAACTGTCTCCCTGAGTTATTCCTGAGCAGGGAGCACGCACCTCTGCTCAGCTGGGTCTGAAGCAGCACAAAATGAGCTGGCCTATGCCCTGTAAAACTCACCAGAAACAGAAATGGAGACTCCAGTCTCAATTAGCCCTTGGAACAACAGAGAAAGTTTGCACAAAGTATTTCCAGGGCAGCTTCTCTTCTTGCCACAAAACTAACTTTAAAAATAATGAGCTACCAGTACAGAAAAATCTTTCTAAAACTGGCTCAGTATCATTCAGAAAGTTCCTATATAGGGCAGTGTTTCTTCTCATACCAGCCTCTAATGTTCTTGCCAGGCCTACAAGAATGTGAATAGCTGAGTGAGATGCTAGAATAATTTACACTACATTACTGAATGGGAATGGTTAAGTCTATTACTGGATCCAAGAAATATATGTCAAACTTCAAAGAAAATACTATTACATCAATCCCGGTGTATTTCAGTTTTCATCAAAATTTCATCAGTATGTTTTTATGCATAATCTCATTTAAAAAAACAGCAAACAAACTTTTTTCTACTAAACACAGATTCCTCAGAAGATGTTGCTTTGTGCCGTGAGGGTTAGCAGCTTTGATCTCTGTGAGCAGATTTCAGGCGCTGCACTTGTCTGTAATGGCTTCCAGCAAGTCAAGGGCCAGGGCAAAGCTTTGGTGGGATACCTGGAGCTGTACTAAACTGGGCCAATTCTTCAGCACTTTTCAGTGTCCTACTCATTCAGGGACTGGACAAACCCTGGTTTAGCTCCCAGCCACATGTTAAAGTGCTTAATGGGGGTGTGGGGAACAGTAATGCCCCCTCCTCCACCTCAGGTCTTGCCTTGGGAGAGGCTTGTGGAAAGGTGGCTTTGTGGCTGTTTTGTGCTAGCAGGATACACTGCAGCTGGGATTAGGGCATGTGTGTGGTGCACGCCTGATTCACCACATCTCAGAGGAACATAACTCAAAAGTGTGCAAGCTTTTCACTCTCATCAGTCATCTCATTTATGCTCACTGAGAACAGATTCTTGGCTGACTTCTTTTTTCCCTTAGCAGTTCTGAATGTTGCTTTGAAGATGAGAAGGGGGGAAGCTCGCCTTCAGGGAGAGAGACAAGCAGAGACACTTGCAAATTAAAACGTGTGCACACGTCAGCCACCACAGCAGTGACCTTCAGTCTGTGCTTTACAACACAACTTCTTATCTTGAACCTAAATTTTTCAGTCCTTTCAAAGGTTCCCAAGAGCATTCCTTTCTCTCATCTTGTGGGACGTCTCACAGACCTCTACAGTGAAAACTAATGAAAAGAACAAACTGTTATCACCAGGATAAGTTACAGGGTTACATTCAAGCCACAGATTCTGGAGGGAGCAGACTTATTTCATTTTCTGGTGCAAGTGCCATACCAAGCAGCAAGTCAAGCCCACCATGGGAAGGAACAGGGGCTAATAGTGCACTGGACTAGGATTTGGCAGAGGGAGTTAATTCACCTTCCCCCTTAAAGTAATCATAAAAAAGAAACAGTTTCTATTAACTTCAGGGTGCTCAAACATTTCCATCTCAGCAAATGCTCCTAAAATATTTCTCCCATCTTTAGCAGTGCTTAACAGCTTATGCACTGCCTCTCTCAGACTAAGAACAACAGACATAAATCTTCTAAGGAATCACACTTCTGGGAAAAAAAAAAAAAAACCGCAGCAAACTTCAGGATCACTACATCTTGGCTAAGGCTCATTTATCCATCTGCAACACCTTCTTACCCTATCTGATCTTCACTCCTGAAATGCCTATTTGCCATGCACTTGCAGTCAGAGAGAGCAGGAGCTCTTAAATACATTCACATCTTTATTTCTAATTCTCCAGCTTTTGCCTCCAGCAAGGCACTCAAGCCAGCATTGTCTCAGGCAGTTCTGTTAAAGCACCTGACTGACTGGGGACCGTGTTCCTACTGAACTGAAAAGCAGATGGGACAATCAAGTGAGTGCATCTGAAAGCAAAGCTGTTAACCAGTGCATTTGCTCATGGGGAGGGCAGTGTTCAGCCACTCCACCAAAATATGGCAGGCATATTCATTAGTGGTTACAAAATGCTCTCACTTTTCACAGACCTTTATAAATGCTGAGCATTTTAACAGGCAGGACAGCCATGCCTGAGAATTCAGTGTATTGTTAGAAACTGGCATTTCCTTCTCCAACAGTCCTTCCCATCACAAAGTATCTCATGGAACAAACAAGTGTCTATATTGTGATTATACGAGTGGAGGAACTGGGTCAGAGATGGATGCCAGCTGATCAGACCCATGGAGTAGATGAATGATTTAGTCAAGTGAAAACTAAGTCACCTGATGCCAGGCCCACTGCTCCATCCACACCAACAGAGGTTACCAAATAAGGGATATAAATAATCCCCCAAAGGAACTGATGTATCATGAAGGGCAAGGAGCCTCTGAAGCTATGAATAGTGGCATAAAGTACAGCACAAGTACATTACATATTTAGCTCTATCCCTGCTTCTCTGTCATGGGGGCAGTGGGTTGCTCAGACAGTTGTCTCCTGGTTAGCCTATTATGTTATTTCCTATGAAAAGGCAGGTAAAGGTGTGTATATGATTCAGTAGTAGAACAGAAGCCTTGTTTTACATGGGCTGAGAGAATGTTTCTTATACCCAAATGAGATATTTGCATGCATCTGCATACTCACCCAGATACTGCCTCTGCCGTGCTCCATGCCTGAGTTTCATGCCAGGTTGCTCTGCGTAGCAGGCATATCATATGCACACAGTAACCTGGTACAAGAGCACATTCTGCAGGCCAAGTCTCAAGAAAAAATTCACCTACAAAACCTAAGTGTGTTCATCGTTTCTTGCAGTGAATCGGGCTTTCACTAGGAATTAACATAAGCTGCAATGACTAATCTTATACTCTGTGCACTTGCTTATTTTCTTTTCACAGTTCAACCACTTTCTTCCTTAATTCTAAAACGCTACAGTCTTACATAGCATTCAGAGCATTATTTTCTGCTGGCTGTGTTTTGCTATGCTCTAAGCCTCTATCACAATGCATGCAAAGGATAATGGCTGAATTTGTAATGCTTTTAACTAAAAAAATACTTTTAAAAACATAAAAACATAAAACATAAATTATTTATTCCTCTTTGTCCATTGTTTTAAGCACTGAGTCTTCTCCCAGGATTTTACACAGTTCATTCAGTCTCTGCTGCATTTTAGGAATTCCTGCAAGCTGGGATTCCAGTCTCTGTTTCTCCTCACTCAGTGATAAACGGATAGCGGTGTCCAACTGCTCAAAACGCCAGCCGCCTTGTCCGTCAAACTGCAGCAAGTGAGTGTGGTACTTCCTGCAGCAGAAATTAGACCATTAGTAATGGCTCGGGGCTCATCTTTGCACACAAATTTGGATGTTCGTGTCTCTCCTCCGTGGTGCCTCTCAGGAACTGGAGAGTTGGCCAGTCCCGGATCACTGGTAAGACTTTTTTCAGTGACTCATCATTCCGGCACACTCTTGCGAGAGGGATTTGGCTGTTTCAAAGCCTGTCACTGGGGCCTCCCTGGGCCATCTAGTGAAGGTCAGTGGCACGGTGCCAGCAGTAAGCTCTGAGCACCGCAGTGGGCTCCCAGCTGGGGCACTCACTGCCCACATGGCGGGGTCACCAAGGCCCTCACCTGCAGTGATGCTGGCAGGAGTGGGCAGCAGGGCCCTGCAGAGTCCCCTCATCATCTGCTGTCCCTGGCCAAGGTGGGGGCTTCCCTCCCGGAAACATTGTCTCTGACTACAGTTGCCTTCACTGATACTCCCTCAGATGCCTTTGTCTCCAGGAGATTGAACAGCAGCAACAGACAAGGTTCTCTTCTCCCTCAGGAATGCTAGTCCCAGTTTATTTTATTTAGCCTGCTGAGAGAAGTCTTACATCCTTAGCAGAAAATGCAGCGAGGCAGGCACAGTGTGCCTGATTCTACAGATAAAACTGGAGTTTGTTCAAATTACAACCTCATTTTGTTCCCTGCATTTTGCAAGGCTGGCTAAAGGTAACTCCAGTCCTAAAACATGGTCTGATTTGCAAGGGGTCAAAATAAAAAAGTCTGTGTAGGAGTCACAGATCTTTCAGTGAGTATCAGGGTGTGTGCATCGAAAATATTCACAAGTGTACATGTGGAGTTTGTCAAGACCTGACAAGACATTTTTCAGGGGGTGCAAGAGGAAGAGCAGAAAGTTCCCTCAGAGCTACTGGTATGACTGTGTAATTTATCACTATAAATTATAGAAGATGAGATGCATCATAAAACACTGATTATAAATCCCATGCAGGGAAGGTGACAGTTTAATAAACTCAATAACTTATGACATGGAACTCAAAAGAGATTAATCTCCAGATTTACATTCACCACTTACTGCACATTGTTCTTTGTGACCCGAAATGCTTAATCTATCCCTCTATTTTTCCCTTGCCAAAACCCAAAAAAATCAACAAGCTAAGAGCTGACTGAGATTCTAGTGTCTGTGGTTTAGGGAAGTTTTAATCACTATTCTGATTAAAAGAGCAAATATTTCCTGGTATGATTGTGAGGAGCAGAAAACAGCATGTGAACACATTTGTTTTCTCTGCAGTGCAGTCCCTGTGGAAGCCTACCTAAGCTAAAGCTATCTGATGCTTATTTCTAAATACTCAGCATTTCTGTCTACTTCTCCAGAACTACAAAAATCACCAGATTTCTGATTTCTGACCATTTCAGTAATACTGTGGAGGTTACAAGAGCAATCCCAAGCCTTCCAGAATATCACTAATAGTAGGGAACAAGAAATGTTGGTAGGAAAATGAACTCTAAAGATCTTTTTTCAAAGGTCTTATGCATAACTTCCTCTCATCATCATTTATTGGTGAGATGCTCTTAAACACCTGTTTTCTTGAGAAGTAGTTTTAAAATAATGCCAAACTTCAAAAAAATTCAATACTGCTTTTCTTAGTAAATGCAACTGAAATTCTTTTAAAACCAGAAGTCTATGTAAACATTCTTTTCTACCAGAATCCTACCTTTTTCTTAATATTTAGGTCCTAATCCAACCACAGCCATTTCCACTGTCACCATCTACACAGAGGAAGGAGGAATGCTGGGGAAACCATTCTTTTTCAGAGAAGCAGACACTGATACAATTTCTTTCCTTTGAGGTAACAGACTGATAATGGGGATTCTTTTGTCATCAGTTTAAAAAAAGCAAGCAGTCTGGCAGGAGGATCTAGGACTTCAGAACAAATAGTCTCTGCTAAAGTTAGCTTACACCTCCTTAGTCTCATTTTGCCCTTTAAAGTATTTAGTTGTTTTATGTATTAACTATTTATTTCCTTCGAGGGACTCTTTCATACTTAGTACTCCCTCCACTAGAATGATGTTTCTCAGAATTCTAATATTTCTTATTTTAACAGATGATCAAATTTTGAAAGCTCACAAATGCTGCAGATAGAGAATACACAACTGAAGTTAAAAAACAGATGTATTACTCCTATGGAAGAACAAAGAATAGTTTAACCACTCTTCATGTTTCCCATCTTCTCCCTGCATTGGTAAACTTCCCCGGGACACTTTATGGATCTTGTCACTTCTAGAGAATAACCCGGTGAAATCTGTTGTGGCTGTGGTGTAGGCTTATTAATTGCCTCTTAGGCACCTGCATGTTAATAACTGAAATACGTTTAAAAATGTAGGAGGAAGGAATAAATAAGTTTCAAAGAATGAAAAAAAATCAATGCTAAATTAATATACATCACTATAGCTGTAGATGAGTTATCTTAGCAAGTGCATTAGATATTTATTAAACAATTGCCAAAGTAGAAAGAGTACAGGCAAATCCACAGCCTGTTAAAAAGCAAGGACCATGATAAGGTCCTGAACATACTTACCAAAGAGAAGGTCTGTGTGTTATGGAAAGTAGGGATATCCCAGCAGCTTTTGCAGCTTGGAATATCTTTCCTTCAACATCAATGCTTACAGCACTGGTACATTCATCCAGCAACGCATATTTCGGCCTTTCAAAAGCAGATAAAGAACATTACTCTTCTAGGTTTTGGACTTTATTCCCATGCATGATGTTTAATTGAAACAGCAACAGAAAAGAGAGAGCTATTTTTGCCAGACAAGTGTCTCTCATTTACAGCTGGAGGCGGGCTAGCAACAGCATAAAGTTTCCATGCATTATTCAGGTGCAGAGACAACTTCCAGGAAAAATGGGGTTTATTTCCTGGTCCATCTGAGTACACATGTTCTAACTTCTATGTTCTAGTGTTATTTTGTCCAACTCAGAAGCTTTCTATCCACTGCCATGTATGGATTGGGCTGTCCTTGTGTGCTTGCAGTCTCCAAAACCAAAAAGTTTTGGATCTTGGCTATCAAACTCCAAGAGCTTCTGCAACAGTCCATCAGATTTCTGCAAAATTTGTAGGAGGGAAGGTGTTTGTGCCTGAGATGTTAAAGAAAGGAATATCTGGGAAATATAATGCTATGTTGCTTAAGAAGCATTGGCCAAACTAAAGGCAGAGCTTGTATGAATAAACAACAAGGTTTATGCAGGTCCTATGCAACCATCTGGCAGTGTGGCATATTGCAGATGTAGATTATAGTCTACTACTGCTCAAAGTGTAACAGGAAACCTGCAGAAGTCTTTCTCATTTTCAAACACTATTTAAGGAATGAATCGTAACACTTACTTGTGGTAAAACATCCGTGCCATGCCCATCCTTTGCTTTTCTCCTCCTGATAAGACATCTTTCCAATCCATGATGGCATCCCAACCTTTTAAAAAATACACAAATAAAATGAGTCAGGACAATGTAAGTTTATGAAGGAAATGCAACTTCACTTGCAACATCTCTGCAATCTGTAATTAAAATCATACAGAGCATTTCCACTGCAGAAGAGACACCTCAGAGTTCTGAATCACATCTTCTGAAATACCTCAATGTCTTTCCGCAGGCAATCAACTGGAAAAATGTCCCTTATGTCCTGTCAATTTTGAAAGTGGAATTCAACTTTTTAGGTCATGTAGTTATTGTCAAAAAACTTCACTTACCATCTCTGAAAAAACTCTTTGACCTGTAACTAATAATTTTGTTCTGTTTATTTCATGGAAAATTTTGCTATTTTTTTGTGAAAGTTATGAGTGGAAATTTAAAACCAAATTAAAATAAAGTCGAAAAAACAAAGAGCAGTGCTGCATTCACTACTGTAGGCAAAAAAGACTGTCAGCAAACTCAACAGAAACACAGCTGTAGATGCAGATAGACTGTAAAAACACCTGGTGCGCTCCATTTTGGCAAAGGGTTCTTGCAAGGGATGGGAACAGTCCTTCCTGAAAACTACAGAAACAACTACACTTCTGAAGACAGCACTCAAGCTGCCGCTTATGTTCTGTTATTTTTAAGCTAAGAATACAGACAAGCTCCAGGGACCTGGATCTGAACTAGGGTGTGGGTGCGTGTGCATGTGTGCACATGTGCCTGGGGAAGCAGTGCCTGGGTTCACACAGCTCCTTCCTCATCAGCTGGCTTATAAAGGCTTATCAGAAGACAAAAAGGGGAAAGAAGTTCAAGAAGAACCACAGAATATGCTGAGTTGGAAGGGATCCACAAGGATCATCAAGCCCAATTCTTAGCTCTGCACAGGACCATCCTCAAGAATGAGACCATGTGCCTTAGAGTACGTGGTGTGGCATGAAGAAGCATCCTCTTGTCAGCAAAACCACTCTATTATTTTCTCTAAAGATGTAAGATTTAGCCTCTGTTTACCAGGATAGAATAGTCATCTCTATGGTCACTTAAGCTTACATTCTAACTGAGCATGAGAAGTACATCTTGTCTCTTCTTGCCTAGCTCACTCCCTGAACTGTTCTATTTCCCACTTGGAATGCCTCAAACAGCAGATAAGGAAGGATGCATTTTTATATTGCCCCTTTTAAAAATTATTTTCTAACGTCTGAACTATTTCCTCTGAACACTTAGGCATTGTAACCCACACTAAACTGACTCCCCACTGTGCACAAACAATAGTGCACTACTTGTCTCCTGTTTCTTCCTGCTGACATGGTCAGTGAAGGTCAGCAGTGTTCTGGAAATATCAGCCAAGTCAGTAGCTTAGGTCACCCACAGCTACACACCAACTTCACAAATGAAAAAACGAAATGGCTCGCCCATGAACACAGCACAAACATCTAAGTAGGTGCAAACACAACCCGGGCTTTTACAGTCCAAATTCCTTGCCCAGCTTCTTGTTACAAATAGCCTTGATGTAGATATGATGAACACTGGATGTCATAGAAATGCCTTTTGCAGCCAGTAAGACAAAGAGCATGTATAACGTGCTAGGTCAAAGTAACAGCAACAGAAGTACATACAGTTGTTAGCAGAAACCAGTGATAGCCTCATGATAGCAGCATTTAATCTTCTTGCACGGCTTCTTTTGTACTTCCTTTAATCTCAGTTTTCTGAAGGAAAACACAAGCTATATTTGACAACAAAAAGAGGTTTACACCTAGGGTCTGCAGCCCTCTGTATCCCTCATTCTTGTGAATCTGAGGATTTCATGCAAGCTTCCAGAAGAAGATAAGCTTAAAAACTCCCTTCTCCAGATTTACATGGCAATGCACCTTTTCAGACATGGACTGGAGTGCCACGTGACAGAAGAACGGCTAGCACAGCAGATCACAGCCAGAGAGTCTACCCCTGGAGAGTTTTTCAGCTTGGAATCCTCTTGCACAGCGTATGTTCCCCTGCACTTTTCTAAATGGAAGAGAGCCTGGGCACTTTTCAGGATGAATATGCAAGGGAAACCCAGAGCTGAGGAAGGAACAAAGAGAGCATCAATAGCATGAGCCCCAGCTCAGCATGACACTGCAGGGATTTGTGTCTCTGGATTTCAGAGCCACTGGAAAAGCTGGCAGCACTTTCCAGAGCTCCTGCTGGTACCAGTAACAAAAGCAAATCCAGGGCTAAAAGAATCAGATTAAAAAAATCTCAAAGAGAGGAAATGGGCTTGTCTGTGTGTTTATATGTGGCCTAGCACAAAGGTTCCCTGGACAAGACCCAAAGATATGACAAAGGTGCAAAATAATGAGGAATAATTATAATCTGGGGTGCTGAGAAACCATAAACAAGTTGAACTTGTTCAGTAATGTCATCAGCCCCAGCCGGACAGGCCCGGTCACGCGTTCACCGCGCTGCTACACGTACTCATGGCTCCTCTTGTGTGACAGGCTGTCAGCAGCCTAAGGCTGCATCACAACTGACACTTGCTAAATATACACAGGTTTTCAAAACAGGTCAAAAGGAACCCCCTTTTGTATATCTACTGCACATCTCTATGCTATTACCCCTGATTTCTGGACATGCTTTTTCACCACGCATGCTAAATATAACCTCTGCTTACCTTGATTTTGTATGAAATTATGGTTCTGGCAGAACTAACAACTTGGCAGGTGTTGGTGGGGCAGCTCACCGATAATAAAAAGGTAAGTAACAAAACAGTATTCCTCTAATATCCAGCAGGTGAGAAAAACAGCGTGGGTCTTGGTAGGAAAGGAACTCTGCCTCCAGCAGCAAAGGGGGCTACTGCAACATGCACTGCACTGGGTTCTTCAAGGGTTTGGGCTCAGGGGAATCCACAACAGTGGTAGTGGGGAGGGGGATTATTGTTTTGGTGGATTTGCTGTGTTCTGTTGATACTAACTGAAAGAAGTTTCACGAGGAGAACACAGAAGCTAAATGTCAAACTGGGCTATTTATTCCTGTAACCATTCTATTCACTTCTAACTGGGTCAAACCTTATTGCCAGAAAAAGAGGAATTTCTGTCATTGGCTGCAACAAGAACATCAGGTTCCTGTTGGCTACTTTAGACTTGGAATGTGGGGACCCTTGTACTGATGCAATGTGGAAGTGATTCAGTTAAAGACAATAAAGTCATGCCAGGACAAATAATTTGAATAAGAGTTGTGTATTTCTGGCTTCATCTGACTTTTTTGTAACTGCCCACATGGAGCAGAACACAAAACTGCAAAGCATCAGATCGTACAGTTAAGGAAACAGTTCAAAATAGCATGGATATATCCACTAAAAATGGTTTCTTTTTTTTTTTTTCTTTCAGATGTAGTGCATTTTCCAAAAGTGTATATAATACAGAGAGAGAAATTTACTGGGAATTTTTCAGCAAAAATTGTTTCTAATGTAAAATGCCAGTGTTTGTCAAGCATCAAAGCAGTTTGCAAAAAGGACGAAGATTGTTCGGGGCAAATCCATTGTTCTAGAAGCTTTATATGGGATTTTTCACTATTTCACAAAGATTAAAGTTTCATTTTCAATAAAAATATTTTTTTAGTTTAAAAATACTATTTTAATTAAAAGAATAAAATAAAAATTGGAAGTAAAAATATTAATCTATGTATAAATAAAAATTTTCAATTCTTTACTTTCAACAAGTATTTCTGTCTTGAATATGAGTCTTTGTCCCAGACTGGGACAGCTTTAAAAATATGTAAGTATATGAAACTTGAATAGTGTGTCAAATCATATGTCACAGATTTCCACTCTCCTCCTCCCTTGGCACTTGCCTCCTGCAAGTACTCAAGGAGAAAAGGGAACAAGTAAGTATATTATGGTCTAAAAACTCCTGGTATGTGGTAATCTCTCTCCCTGCTTTCCGGCTTTGCTCACTTCTGTCATTTTAGATCACAATGTACCTAAGACACTTTTTTCCCCCAGCATTTGCTTGTGCGAACTTTTGCACAGTGTGCCCTTATCCTGAGTTTCAGTAGAGCACCAGTGAACATTAACAGTGTCCTCCAGACTTTTAATAGACTGTGTGTGTTGTGCATGGGCAATCAGACAGGCAGAAGAGCAAGAAAGAGGTCAGCAATAAATGCTTTCTTTGGCAGAGAAAGCAAAGCAAGACTGATCCAAACGTGGGGTTTCAGGCTGGCAATACAGAGCAGTGACTCTGGCCAAGGCATCTCACACATGGAGCACAGTAACTGCCCCATCATCAGTTACACGCTCCAGCTGCAGGGTCAGAAACCACAACGATGTGCATTCAGAGACTGCCAAGGGGACGGTTTTGGCCACTGAAGGTTCATGTGTTGTTCAGTACATCTACAAGTACCACCACACAATGAATGCACACTCCACAGTGACTGCTTGCCACTGACAATTTAACTGCTCCTCCTTTTCCAGCTCCCCATTCCTACACTTCTGCTTGTTCTTCTGCAATCTGGGTACTTCTCTGACTGGCTCAGGAATGCTAACAGGAATAGCTATAATGTCAGTGAAGGGACTAGAGGCCTTCTCTGCAATTATTCCAGTCACTGAGTTTAGCTCTCTGCCCACTTTTTCAATTCTTGTGTCACAGGATCAGATCTGAATAAGAATATGAATCAGAATGATGGCATGTTCTTATTTTCTACTGCAACTCAAGGGCCAACAGTCATTATCACATTCTTAACAAAGAAGCATTAACCCATGGAAAGATAAGAGTCTATCAAAAGGATTGCAAGGTGGAGAAGTATCTGTAGGTATACAATTGCTGCTGCAAACAAACACTACTCCCCACTCTAAAACATGAAGAAAGGACACTGCAATGTCCATTGCATACTTTGAAAATAAAAGACACCTTCTGCCTTTTAAACAGAGCAACAGGCTGCAATCCAGGAATGGGATTCCTAATGGCTGAACCACTATTCTTTATTGCCCGAATGATCCTGAGTAGTTGAGCACACATATTACAAGGCAATGCACCCCAAGTACCTGCTCAAAAATGAGCATTGACAGCTGGCACAGAGAGAGGCAGGGTACTTCCAGCACTCCTGAATCAGCCCCTTAGAGGGGTTTAAAGAAACTTTTTCTTTTCTCTAAATGTTACTAACTTTGTCCTGTATCTGTTTTAAAAGGATAATGATAGGGAAGAAATTGAAACTAGAGATTAGTGGCTGGTAGGAACAGAAGGATGAAAATTATTGCTATGCTTGGGAAAAAAAGCCATTAAATGCTCCAGTTCCTTAGACACAAAAGAAACGTTTAACATTGTGACATTTATAGTGCCATTGTATTTACATTGTCCCCTACACTGAGAACAAACAACACTGAGAACACATGGCAACTTAAATAGCAGGCGGTAGATGGCAACACTACTGCTAGCCAGTATCATTTGGTTGTTTTTAACTTGCTCACCCTGGTGGGGTGGTATCAGACACTCCTAATGGCACATACTCTCTGCTGATCTCACAGGCTAGGGAGGTGAAAGCAGATCTAACTCTCTCTTCATTCACATGCTTTCAAGTTGATGCAGTCAGTGATATGGCAAGATTTTAAGACAGGTTACATTTTTAAAGAAAATGAAGGAAGGTCAGTGATGTCACAATACCAGGAAAAGACTGGACATTACAGGAGAACAAGGACATTCAGCTTGAACATGGATTTACTGAGGAGGGGAGGAGAGGAGCACTCAGCTCTTCTCCCTCCATTACTATCAGTAGCAATAACCATGTGGTTGTGCAGCTCCCACAGCCACAAAAGGTTTGGACCTGGTTTTGTCAGTTCAGTTAGTAAAGGTCAATAAGACACACATGTGAGGAAATGATTTTGTAAACATTTTTATAAAAATATGCCATTTACCTCCTTCCCTTTGAACTATGTGGTACAGATGAACCATCTGCAGAATAGACTCCAGATCTTCATCTTGGTAGCCTTTCTCATGCATGTCATCCACTGAGTCTGGATAGATGACTTGATCCCGTAGCGTTCCAATGGACATGTAGGGCCTGAGAAAAAATACAGAGACATTGGTAACCTGAGGCTGGCTTCAAGTGAGCACATCCTGCTGATGCTCTGTGAGCAGAGTATAATGTTTTAAACACCAGGCAGCTAAAACTGGATTTATCCAGCGGGTGCATTGTGGTTGAACGTTTTTCTAACCTTATACTAGGGACAATGTACTGTTTCCGTAACAGTTGATTACAGGGTAGCAACAGGGGTAGCGTTAGCATGGAAACACAATGACAGATCAAGCAGAACAGATACCCATTTTTAAGCCCATTCATAATGCCTTCACTTGGAATCAGTGAAACTATGCTGAACTCAAGGTTTGGTCTCCAAGAGATTTAGAAGTTGATTTAAATGCTCACATGTTAAAAACAAGTCGTAACAAAAACATTATAGCTCAAACTGGGAAAGGATTCCATGGTGCAGCAGGAGACACCCAACTCAGGCAGGAGAGCACTGAAAGTCTCTTTTGCACGCTACTACTATGAAGTCCAGAATTGTGACTGGGCATAACTTAGCTGTCTCTAGAAGCCAGTGTAACACTTCTGAATCACAACGTAGCACACATTAGAGAGGCTGATCACCTTAAACCTCCCAGCACCAGCCTCCCTTTGCCAAGTACAAGGCTGTGCTATATGGGAAGCAGCTTCTGAATCATAATGTTTCTGGACCAGGTAATACCATCTGTATTACTAAAAGAAGTTGTCTCCAATTTAAAATCAGAGTCCTCAATCATGGTTATGTCACTGGAATGGCTACGAACAGTTTCCACAATGTCATGAGCTGTACACAGCCCCTGGTACAGCCCAGGCCCCAAAAATCCTCCTAGTCTCAAAACAAAGTAAGCTGAAAGAACAGTTTTACAGCTTTCTAAAAGATACCAGGCCATTCAGGCTCGGATAGCAAAGGCAACATAAGACACATCTATGTGACCATTTCTTCTGTTGCTCTTGTTCTAAGGATTTCTCGTGAAGGACAAATCTCCATCCTGTCCCATACATACTGCTGATAGCTCTTGGAAGCTAGAAACACCCTAGCAACAGTCTGTCAGATTTTGAGTTTGGAAGGGAAGGACAGAGCCAAAGAACAGTCAGGCTCCAGACTCTGTCCTGCCTTCTGTGCCAACAGTTCCATTAACTCCCTCTGGGTTCATCTGCTAAAACAATGCTAGTCTTTCTAAAACTGTGGTGCCAGGGGATGATAGAGAGAAGCAGGCAAAACTGGGCCAGCAATAAGGGGGCTTTCAGGCAGTTTGCTCTTGCCATCAAGAACTGCTTCCAACAACTTCACAGAGGACTGACAAGGAGTCAGTTTTCTTCCCTAAAGTAAGCTCCGTATCTGTGTGGTGGGAAGGTCTCAGCCATGCAGAGGCTTTGCCTGGCAGAGATGTGTAAAACCTCAGCAGATTTCTTCCATTCCCTTGGAGGTGTCTGTAGAAGGGGCAGATTTACCCATTGTTATTCTGAGAGTCCCTAAAGCACACCACAGAGTAATGTGAAGGAATTCATAATGCAACAAATGAAGAATTACAGAACTAAAGCTGCAATATGAACTAAAAGTCAAATGCAAGCTGGCATCAGCTGCACTGGTTTTAGTGCTGCAAACATCCGTGGTGAACTGCTGGTACCCGCCCACAGTTCAACTACTTTCACCACCAGCTGGGTGAGGGTGAGAAGGGCAGGGGTTCTGAACTGCTTGCAAATATTTGGTCATCTCCCTGTTATGGAAAGCACCCACATGATGCAAAACCAGAACCACAAGTCAAACACAAGCACTGCTGCTCCTCCTTGCTCACTGTTCTGCTCTCTGCTTATTGTGGGAAGAATACCACTCTGGGCTGCTGCATGAACACTAGCACCAACTGCAGTGAACCACTTTTATTTACTGGAATATTGCAAAATCTCAACTATAAACATTAAGTAACTTCATGAAGTAATGATATATTACATTTCCTTAGCACTCTCCATCTAAAATCCCAAAGGGTTTTACTTCTTGCATATGTAGAAATCACTTCACTTGCTCCAGACTACTGCCACCTCTGGGACAGAAGACAGCAACTCCACCTGTGCTGAGAAAGATTTAAATCAGGTTGTGGGTAAGACTGTGTAATTTAGGTGAAGCTGCAGGTAAGGGTAAGGAGGACTAAGTTACCTATCATATAATTTGTCTGGGGTTTAATACCTTACTCTTGTGAAGTATGATCTTGTAATGACTAGCAGCTCTGAGATTTGACCTACAGCACAACCAGGAAAGCAATGCTCAAAATCACTGTGCCAGGACACTTGGTGCTATGCTGTTTACTCAATCACCAGCACTGCTTCCTGGTACAGCTGGATTTTCCTTCTGGTCTCCCATCTAAACACGCCAATACTACCAGGCATGGCTCTCCCTACCTAGTTTATAAAAATTAAAGAAAAATCCCAAATCAATTACCCCATCAATTACTAACTAGCAGAGAGAAAGAATAGCTTATGGTTATGGGTCTGCCCCAGGAGGTGGGAGACCATGTTCTGCTTCCTGCACCCCACAGGGAGCCACTCGTGTCCCTGAGGGGACACTTCATCTTTCTTGGCATAAGATGTCTTGTTTGGTGCTCCAACTCTTGACAACAAAGAGAGGCATCTCTATGGTTGGTTTACCCCATTCATTTAAGGGTGGATGTGAATTGCTACCTGGGGGTGTCTTCTCCCTCAGGAGGGGACACAGTCCAGACAACTTAAATAATTCACTTCTGAAGTGCTAAAGTTAGATGAGATCTCACCTAACTCATACTTTCATAATCTCATACTAAACCAGAATTATCTACCAGTAACTTGAAGACAATAACTTCCTTACATACCATGGGTGCCACAAAGTTAACACACGCTAAAACCTGTTAAACAGATGTTCCTATAATTGAGGTTACCTGTATATGATAGCTAGACATTAAGTAGTAAGAAGTACAGGTAACTGGATACAGCAACAGTGAAATTTTGGCTTTGCTAGTAAGCTCCTTCTAAAATACTGTTTTCATTAATTTTTTAGCAGTTCTAGCAACAAAAACAGTCTTTTTCCCCTACAACCATACTTGAGTTTAACCGGACTTAATTGATTTCTGATGGAGTTTTTCCTTTCAGCCACAATGTCTGGGTTCCAGTCTCAAAGAAAGCACTCTTACAGACTCCAAAAACAACCTCTGCCATGCTGAGGTCATGTCTTTGATGGTAATAGTTCTGCAATTGTTATCTTTCTTTCTCTGTTTCTGAAAAAAAAGATTTCTATATTGTTTTGGAGATACAGGATTTAAAATCAGTACGTCTTTTTTAAAGCTTTGGTATCAAAGCATCACAAAGATAAGAAAACTTACTCATTCTTGCCCAGTTTTCTGGAATATCAAGGCATTTATTGGAACAGACATTTTCAGTTCTCATAAACTTGTGCTTTTTCAGTCAGTTTGATGGCTTTATTACATTACCAATTTTAGTTTGGTGCACTGAGCATTTCACCTTGCAGCACTGTAACTTCTTGTAATTCTGCTAGAACTTCCTGTAATTCTGCTAGAAACAAGCCAGAACCCCTAGGGTTTATGGCCTTCCCCTTGCAGTCTTGGCTTTAAAGAAAGATAATCTCAAGACATGCTGCAATCTGAAGCCTGTAGTACGGACAACTCCCCAGGGCCCTGCTGACACATGACATTGTGTACAGTGCTGGCAAAATAACTGAGAAATCATACAGGGAGGAAGAGCGAGTATTGCCGATGATATGGTCTCTTCATTCCAGCTTTGGGAAGGAAGAAGGGGGCAGGTGCTACAAACCAGTACAGTAATACCAGTCCCTTGTCTTTCCACACAGAGGACTCGCATGCTGGAGCTGTCAGGCATAGAGAAAAAGGTATAATTCAAATTCAAAAGGACTGTAGATATACACTGCACAGGGTAGCCAGACTGCACTAACATCTAGTAATACTCTGATGTCTTGAAGAGCAGAGGACTTCACACTTTGAGGTAGAAGTTAAGGAAAATGACTTGCTTAGATGCCAAAAAATTTCTGTTCTAAAATCAAAACAAGCCATATCCACTTGACATATTTACAAATACTTCCTGAATGTATTCAAAGGTGCTTTCATCTTCTGTGCAAAATAAACCTTGCTGACAGAAATTATCTGTTCTGACATCCATAATTTTATATTAAAGAATTACAGCAACTAATCAATATGGACTTCGAGAGTCTCTGAAGCAATGTGAATGGTCAGAGGCTTACCTACAAGCATCCTGGAATAAGAAAGAGACCAAAAATAAACCTAAATTAAGTTAGAAGTTAAAGGGTATTAGTTCAATATAAGTGCCCAAGGAACTGCTTCCAGGTACAGTCTAAAGCTCACCTATCCTTCCTTGGCACAGGTTGTGATTAATACTTTCTCCATGGAAGGTAAAGTCTAAAAACATGTGGCTGTGACTCTGAAACCCATCTGCATGGCCCCAACTGCACAATCCATACTTGATTGCCGTTTGCTGTCCAAGTGTGTTTGCAGTAATTATTGCACTATTTTTCTCATGGATATGCAAGGTTATGTGGGAAAAATATGTGCAATGCAACTATAAACATCTGACTGATCCGTTTTATAAGCTTCTGTTTCTGGCTGACAAGTTGCCTGTCTGATGCATTGAAGTGGGAGAGAAAAAGGGGAAGACTACACCTGAGATCCTCCTTTTCAGACAAATTCCAGCATCAATTTTCAAAGGAGATTGGGATGGCTTCAGAGTGCAATGCAGAGTGATTGCTTTGATCACTAAAATAAAATGTATTCCAAATTTAGGCACCTCTATTTAAGAAGATGATACTGGAGCCCAGGCTGCAACCAGGGAGATATCTTCCTAGGAAACTTGCAAGATCTTAAGTAGTCAGTGCTTGCACTGAAGAATCTCCAGTCCAGAAAGCCAAATGTTGTCTAATTCCCCAGAAAGTACAGCACAGCATGGAATATGAGAGCAACAGTTTCAAGCCCAGCACAAAACACTGCAGCTACTAGAGATGCAGTAACTGCTGTTGAGAGGCAGGAACCATGTGTCCAAAGAGAGAGTTATTGGAAAAAGCCTAATTATATACAATACCAGTCAGAGTCCTCAACTGGAAGGAGGGAGACTATAGTACCAATCTTTTTTCTCTCAATGCTCTTTAATATAAAATGCAGCAACTATACTAATCCTTCAGTAGCATTGTAAAAACCTATTAAAGGGGATTTTAATCTTATTTCCATGCCTGCTCTCAGGAGAGGGCTTGTTAGAGATAAATGGGTTTAACATTCAGCTCTCAGTTTTGGCATCTAAACTGCAGTAAGATCAGACATATATTTATATTTAGAGATTCCTATAGGTTAACTCTAGGTGGCTCCCTTTACCTACTACATACATATTTTGGATCATTTTCCAGAATCTTGAAATCTCTCCCTGATCATCTAGTGAATCCACACATATTTGAACATTCCATCACCTTGCTTGCCAAGATCCTAATTTTTAAGTGCACCTCAGCAAAAGTCCAGTTCTTGCAATGCTCCTGGTTTAGGTCAGTAGTAAAAACTCCAGTTTTCAACAGCAGCAAAGCTTGATCAACAGTGATTAGCCTCTAGTAATTAAAGTGAATTGAACTCTTAATAGGTCTTTGATGACATTAATAAAATAAACAGCAAAAAAAAAATTGATGGCACCACCACTACAGAGGAAACAAAATGTCTTGAACGAATATGAATTAAGTTCTTTTTAAGCAGTTGTTGTATCCACTACTACTCTCAAACAGAACGTGGTATCACCAAAAAGTTAAAAAATAATAAACAATAATTATCAAAATTTAAAAACCACAACAGGCTGAGTTTATATACAATACACTGTGTCTAGTTCAAGAGATTTTAAGGCCAGTTAAATTTTCAGCAATGCTTCTAAATATATATATATACACAATTGATCTTTCCTTAACATATCCTACACTGAACTCTGCCCTCCACTCATACAGAACTAGCCACGAACATCCTCTAAATATTTCAAACAGATCAGTTACCAGAGTGGAATGTAATCAGCTTATGTCCATTAACATAGTGAACAGGACATGAAATGCACAGTATGAAAGGCTGAATTCTCAATGCATATGGGTAGAATCTGATGGTAAAGGCAGAAAAAAAAATTCACACTAATCACTCTGAGGCTTTTTTTGCAAAGAAACTGTGCTCATCTCTGCAAGAAAACAATCTGGCAGGAAATAGTAACCAGAAAGGTAAAAGAAGCCTTTAAATTAAAGTGCTATTCATGCTCAGGTATCATCTCATCTCATGATTATTCACCAAGAGCACATACAATATTACTAAAACTGGTCAGAGAGCAAAAAATGCTTAAGGGGAACAAATTCACATAATTATCCAGTTCAGTCTGTTTGTATCCTGTGATAGGCAATGAAAACACAAAAACACATGCATAATTAAAATCAAATCCCTAACAATTTTTATGAAATACAAGCAGCTAATGCATTCTGAAATAATTATACCTCCTGCAATGAATTAATCAAATGTAGGAAAAATACTCTCCTTTTCTTAAACATCCAGTGTTTGCAGGCCCAGTCTTTCCATACCTCTGGCAGTACTGATGATAAAAGGATTATATGGATGGATGACCATAAAGATCAATGAACTGAAGAAAGAACAATGAGCTGTTCTGGACAAGATTCTAGCCTGCCAGTCCCACCAGGAACACTCCAGCCTAAGAAGTGTTTCTGATTTTTTTCACAGCAATGTAACACAACGAGCAAGACAGTTTCCCTCTTTTGGAAAGATCCCATTCATGGTTTTGTAGCTGAGAAGTGACACCTTATTTCACAGAGAAGAGGAAGTGTAGACAGTGAAGCCTCTAGAGCAGAGGCTAATTTTGCTCTGGGTTTCTACAATCCTTCGTTTTCCATGCCATAATTTTTCCATGCACTGCAATATGAATATGCAAGTCGTACTAGAGCAATAGTGTGTCTGCAGTGAAACACCCTGCCAACAAGTGAGAAGTCACACACTGCACTGACCTCCTTCTCTTACCTGCTGTGAAACACTGCATTACACAGGACAGAACGTGACAGACAGCATACAGAGACACATGGTGTATATGGATACATGGTTCTAGGCATTACTGGTACGTGATGTGGCCCCACAAGGGAGCTGTAGTAAACTCTAGTAGAAATTAAAATTGATAGAGTATAATTACTGCAAAATGTTAGGCAGATAAACAAGCCTGGAAAAGTCCTCCCTCTCGGGAAAGACACACTGCCATCTAAGTTAGGCAGGTGCATCCATGCTGAAATGCAGAAAAAACCCCACCTGCTACATGTTCCTATGAGACCATGACAAAATTAATGACCCAAGAAAATTAACTGAAAACTCAGAGTTTTGGGGAATATTCAGCATTGTTCGCAGAAGAGACTCATCTCACCTAGAAGTTACTCATACAGGTCTGAGTCAGTCTCCCAGGCTCTATTTTTAGTCAATGACATCCTCCTGTGAACTGGTCCCAGGACACAGGACGAACAGCTGCAGTGATCCAAGGGGGAAGAGTGGGGTGTATTAAGGAATTAGTGATCTGTGGAACAGTTGACCTGAGTGGCCACAGGCCTGTGTGATACCTTGCTGCCCTGTGTTGGGTTGTGCTGCACATACAGCTTGGCCTTCAGGCCTGTGCTGCGCTGCACTTACCTCCTGGGGGAATGAAGGATAAGCTTTGTCAGCTAATCATCATGGGGGAGCAGGCAATCAGCTCCCACTTGGCACGAGCAGTTACACCACCTGTGCGTCTTTTCATAGCAACCTTTTCATGTCAGGCAGATTTTGTAGTTTACGTTTCCCAGTCTTTCCCAGTGTTACGTAACCAAATTGCTTCTCGTAATTTGAGATGCGTAAGGCATTTGAAGCATGTTTTTTGACATTCCTACGTAAAATATTATTGAAATACTAAACACTTGCCGTTCTGTTCATCTGTCAAAGATCCTCTGTTGAACAGTTGCAATGCAGGGCAATAAGGTGGAGGTAACTGCTCAAGCTGGACACAGGAATGGCATTTCTCTGCAAACTAGGTCATGTAACCAGATTACTCTCTAACATGATAGTTTGTCTGTACCACTGCTAAGTTACACAGAGTTCTCAGTTAACCTGTAGATGATTTCGTTCCCCTGGCACTGCTATCAAAACTAAATTTTAAAGGCAACAGAAGGTGTGGATGCCTGTAAATATTCAAAGCCAGGCTGGATGGAGGTCTGAGCAACCTGGTCTAGTGGAAGGTGTTTCTGTCCACAGCAGAGAGGTTGGAACTAGATGACCTTTAAAGTCCTTTCAAACCCAAGACATGCCATGATTCTATGAGCTGTTTGTATCACAAAGATGAACCCAACACAGATTAAATAGATTGCTATTGTTTTGCTGGATAAATCCTATAAATACCAGCATGTATTCAGTTCTTATAACCTATTAATGACTGTATTTATGAGGTGTTTGTCAAGCTTAACCTGACAATGTACTTTAAAAAAAGTTCGAAGTTTACTTTTCCCAGCTTTTAAATGAAGTTCCATAAACACTCTGGCACCTACATGGATGCCTGGAGGGATGGTACAGGTAACATGTAATTTTCATACTCAAAATTCTATCAAAAGGAGCAAGTGGGGGTTGGGACATTGCAAGCCCATGCTGGCAAGAACATGATGTCCAAAATACATCATGAAACACAGAGCAGCTGATTGTCAGAGATCCTAGTAGAACAATTCCTGCAACTTGCATCCTCGCAGACAAAAATTCAGCTCTTCTGTAACATTGAGGAAAACATCTCAAAAGAATATAAATGGAGAAAGCTCTACATATTAGTGACGTCCACTTTTGTGCAGGAGCCAAAACAAGATATATGTGCTTAGTACTGAAGCAATACTCAAAATGGGAGGGATAGTCTAAAAGAATGGATTTCACCTTTTCATTGCATACACATCATGGTATTTAATCAGACTTGCAGCTGACAGCATTTTACGTTATACTTCTGTGTATCTGTCACTTGGAAGGAATGCAATTAGTTACCGAATGCATCTTAATCCTCTGAATGATCAGGTTTTATGGATCACAAATAAAATTAATTTGGCTTGCCCCAAGTTAAATGACCATATTGTGCTTTAAGTGGGACATCTCCATGAGTCTCAGGAATGAAATATCTCCATCCATCTATACAGAAGGTAGTAATAAAAGCACCTGCTTCACCTAAAAAGACCACCAGTAGATAAGAGATAATATTGAAATCTCTGCACCAAATCAAGACTGAACTTTCATGGAGACAGACTTGTCACAAGAGTCTCCATTTGTAGCAAACACGGTACTGGATTCTGTGCTTCAGACAACTGTCCACTAGGAAATGCAGTGGTCTCCATATGGAGTAAAAGTTAAGTATGTATCAACACCTCTCAATTTCTCACCCATGTTCAGTCCTCCTGGTACTTCCCACAGCCACAGCTTGCTCCAGACATACCCCCAGTCTGAAGAGACTGAGGGACCAAAACCCCAGAGCACGCTCAAGTCCTCCACAAACATCAGTTTAGCAGTAGCCCTTAAGATCAGTGTTTGATTTACATAAATCCATTTTAAATCTAAACTAAACCCTGATGCAGCAAGTTGACTTCAGTCTGGGATTTATGCAACACTTTCCTTAATAAAAGACTTGTGAACTGTGCTTAAATCAGCCAACACATAATCTTGTGTCTGGCCAGTAAAGAAGATACCTGGCATAGCTTGAGACAGAGTAGCTGCTAATCCATAAAAACCATTCCCACCTCTGACTATTAGTGTTGGTGAATTTTGTTCATAATGCCCTACTGAGAGGTACTGTCATTACTTGTGATCAGTCAGCACACAAACCTAGTAATAAGCATTGAAACTTAACAGCTGTGAGCAAGGCTTCTTCAGTGGAAACAGAGGTTTCCCAGTGATCCCGGCAGGCAAAGCTTCAGCCAACCTACAGGGCAGCAAGGCAACAACCTCTCTGTTCTAAGGGAGGCAAGACAGGACTTCCTTCAATCAGGCAGAAGTGCAAGCATTTCTATATGAATGCCAGAAGTGGACAAAGCTGTGCCTGGCTGAGGGGAGAGCCTGACAGCCCTCCCAGATGTAAGGCCACGGTTTCTAACGCACAGCAGAACTGAATTAAGCTGTCTTGAAATGATTCATCTCTAGAAAGAAAAAAGAAGACACAAAGTAGTGGGCAATTAGTTAAAGCAAATCTATATCAAAATAGTATGCAAACTGAAGCATGTTATGTGTTATCGCTTCTCTACCACAGACTTTCTCCTTATCTGTCAGATAAGTGGTGAACTTTGGAAATAAACACATTGAAAAGGAGCACCATGAACTTGATAACAGCAAGTACGACAGACAGATCCAGTGTGTCAGGGAGCAGGTATCTATACAGCATGACATGAACTGATGGCAAAGTATCAAAGGACCAAGCTGATGTGGTGGTGTACTGTCAGCAAAATGCTGAAGGGCAGTGACAATCCCTAGTGCAGGGTGGGCAGGAGCAGCCAAGGCACAGCTTAATTCCAGTTGACTCAACTAAAAGGATCATAGCTAAAGACAGAGCAGTATTACCTGTCAAGAAATTAGGATGTGGAAAATACATAGCATAGAGACATCTGAGCCAACCTAAATGAGATGAGGCAAGAGAAGTCACATAGGCATATTTGCACAGCACTTCACTTGGGCCACTTCCCCAACAGACCACATGCTAACGAGAAAGCAGTCTGATACAGAAGAACCATATATTCATGTGCTTTATATGCACACACTTTCATATGTCATTTAGGGTGTCTGAAAGTGAAAAACAACAATTTTGGAAGATTAAATTGTTTACATAATCAAGAACTGTCTTACAATGACAGTGCCACTACTACCTCATGACTAAGATAACATTTGAATCACACTATAATCTTCATATTTTCATGGGCTTATAATACAAAACCCACTTTTATTCTATCACTTTATTATTTATATCACTTAGAACTGAAATATTCTTGCTTAGTTTCATCCACATGATAAACATCCTTGGACTACCTCAGGCAAATCACATCAGACATTTGGATTACTCAATAGAGCTAAGGAGAGGAAATGTATCTCTGTAGCTGATGCAATTTTGTTTAGGAGCCAAGGATATTTTTAGAATACAGAAGGAAAAATGCCAGACAGGAAAAGACTTGTAAAGGAACCCCAGATAAACACACCAGAAATAGAGCAGATGTATGCACAACCAAACAGCTTAGAAGGGCCAGATAAATTTTTAAACTGTTACATTCCATATTGTCTTAGCATTAAGAAGAAGGCAGAAAGATATAGGTATATAAATCTTAAATGACAAGGAACAAACAACATTTGATACTAGTTCATCTTTGGTTGCCTCAATTTAACATCTGATAAGCTTGGTGTTGAAAGAAAGAAATTAAGAAACCTACTTGAATAAGCAATAGAAAGAGAGAGAATGCAGAATTTTACCATCACTGTGAGTGCTGAAAAAGTGGTCTTCTACTAGAATGGCACACAGAGTAACAGAGAAACCATGCATGCCACTGGAAAAACATACCCCTCACAAAAATACTCAAATTATGGTAGAAGCAAGTTGGAGAGAAAAAACAGTGACAATGGATGAGGAGAAAGAAGTACTATGGATTAAGAATTGCTCCAGGCTCTACAAATGTGAATCAGTCCTCAAGAGAGACAGACAAAATGCTGATGGACATTTTAGATATGTGCTGTGCTAGGAAGACTTGAGAGTCGTGATCAAAAGTTATGGAACCAAGAGAGACTGCATGAGATATTCCTCCATGCAAATAAGACAATTAAACACAGCAGGCAGAAAATGATTAACAATTTATATCAATAACCCAGTGGTAATTAGAGCTTTACTGCAGCTTTATGGTGCAGAGATACTGAGGAATACTCCCATGGTGTTGTCAAGGTAACCTGCAAGCATGTAGGTGTGCAATTCTGCTGGCATTTATATCAAAAGATGAGAACTAAGGAAATGAGAGCCAACATGTGCAGAATCTGCATTTCCTTACAACTGAAAAAGCTGAGACTTTTACTTGGAGAGCAAGAAAAGCTGGAGTAAATGCTAGGAGGAACTGCATGCTAGAGCACACTTACTCCATGGAGATGGAGTATCTTCCCATGTTTAAGACCAACAGAGTAGAAACATGGCACAGTCTGGAGAAATAGGCTACTTTCAGATACACTGCTGATATGATGTGAAAGGCTTGACTGCTCCATTGATTCCCCAAGTGCTACAAGACACATCTTGTGGTTATATCTTTAGCATCAGTACTCATGTTAACCACTACATACTTTTGCTAAACATTTATTATTTATGTTTCTGAATTCTGATTTGACGTGATTCTTTACTAACCAGAGTGCCATGAGCATTTCTTTTTTCATTCATGCTACCTTCTTGGCCAGTTGATTAAAAGAGAAATGCAAAGAGGTGGTCAACACAAATGGATTTCACTTGGCAAAAGTGGGACAGACAAGTAGAAGAAGGGGTAAGAACACATACTCTGCCAGTTACTGAGGCTCCAGTGAGATGTGACAACTTGTTGAGCTCTTATCAGTTCTTAGCACTGCTTTGGGCACCAAATGATGCTGGACTGCTTAAAGCCTCTTGAAGCTTCCCTCTCTTCTGCTGTCCTTCTCTTCTACCCATTCTCCTCTTGTACAGGCCTGTCATAGACAGTGGCAGAGTTGCTGAAATCCCTGGGCTTCTCTCACCCTACCCCCAAAACGGGCAGTTTGTCCCATCAGCCTCCACCAGAAATGTGGCTGATTGAAGACCAATTCTGCAAGGACTATATAAGGGGAGAAAAAAATCCTCACCGTGATTCACAGTAAAATATAAAAAAAAAGGAGTATAATGATGCTAAGCAATCTAAAAAACCCAAAAAGATGGGGAATCTTAAGGCTCTGCTTTAAAGCCTACACACCACTAAGTAATGCTAACTACAAAGTGCTTGAAGTGCTGATGAAATTTGGAGTATACAATGAGCTAATTCACTTTTTAATAAATCATACTTTTGTGTGTAGCTTTTGAACTCAGCAGAGACATGTGATTTCCCACACATTTATGAAATACTATGCTGGAACATTAGAAACAGAGATGAGAAAATAATCTTTTCAGTGAGCTCCTATTTACTGGGGAGTATTTGGTTACTCAGTAGTCACTGTTTTCTCCACCATTCATGTGTGCAGATGAGGTTTCCCACGTTTGATTCAAAAAGGGCTGATGCAGAATCAAACTCAGCCACAGGCATGCAGAAGTAAGCTCTTACCAGGCTCAATGCTAACTGTCCACTCATGGAATGCCATGTCCCATGTTCTCAGACCAGAAACAAAATGTATACACATAAATACACTGCTGTCATCCTAACTTGCTGCTGTGATGGATCTCCACCAATTCAAGAGCTTTCTGCTACACCACAGTTTTCACCTACCCCCCAAATGAAAGGAGAGGTAGTCTCAAGCCAGGTTGACATCAACCTACCAACTCCAAGATCCTGTCAGTCCAGAACATCTTCCAGACTGACAGGAACAATTTTCCCTAAGTTATGCTGAAATATACACATGATAAAATGTAGGCACGACACAGTATTGTTAGTCTAGAATTCACAGACCTATGTCTGGAAAAAAAAAAAAAAAAAAAGGAAAATAATCCTAATCAAGCAGCAATTTGCACAGGGTTAATAAGCATATGGTTGCACCAGTAGGACCTTGCAAAACAAGCTTCTTTAATTTCTGGACTTCAGAACAGTTTACAAAACACTACAGACATTCTCAATGTAAACTAGAGCCAGGGACACACAAAAAGCCTGAATGAATGTATAATTTATGTAGGCCATAAATAAATGAACTGTTAAAACACTCAGAAGTAGATTAAAGGCAGAAAAAGTGCCTGGACCACAGAAAGCAACCCCACACAAAAGCACTAAAACTCCAGCAGATCTGCTGCAAATCTTGTCCAGAAAAGTATAAACTTCAATGTAAAACTGAATATCCTTCAAGTAATTCTTGTGCCTCAGATATTCATCAGGCTCTGTATGTCAAAAGAACAAATAACATTGGACAAAAAAGCAACTTGGGATCCTCAAGGACAACTTAACAAACTGCTGTCTTTTATCAACCCCTTCACAGACACTCATCAACAAACCCCTACAAGACTTAGTCCCTTTCCAAATACAAGACACTGATGAGTGACAGGCCACACTTCTGAGCCACCAGAACCTACACCAACACAGTTGAACTGTCCCCAAAGTAGACTTCAGAACCTTCTGCCACAGTCAAGGTGTATCACTGCTACAAAAGAGCCCACTGTCACTCACTGTTGCCCCATATACCCAACTACACTGCTCTGTGCCTTGGGAAGGGAATGCATCTGTACTGCCTAAAAACCCCTCTACAAGTGCAGAGCTCACAAACAGCCACTGAGACGAGCTATGGCAACATCCCTTAGATGTAGTAGACATCATGGCAGCACCTCTCCTCCTGGGGGATGCTATTAGGATGGACTACATGTGAGTGATACTTAGGCCAATCCCTACATGGCTTTGGTCACAGAGGGCTGCAAAGACATTGGGTGAATTATTGTCAAAACCTTGGAAAAGTTTCAAAGAAGAGGTCTGCTGGACAAACTCCACCAGCACTGTGAACTTAGGGGAAGCAGTGAACAATGAAACATCCTTATGGAAATGAAAACCCAGCTGATGTGATTCAATCCCCTCAACCAGCACCTTGGCAAATCTGCCTAAACTCAAGGTGAGTTTGTTTGCATTCACATATTAAAGGGGTCATAAGGGGAAGGACTCTAGGCAAGCCAGTCATAGGTGTTGATCTGAGTAGGGGCTGGGATCTCACAGAAGATGGAAGTGGCTGAAACTCAAGATTTTCTGCAAGAAAAAAAAATCAGAATAGCTTTTGTTCTGTGTAAGAATAAAACTGGTTTTAAGAATGTCCTGCACAATGCGTATTCTGAAATATTGTTTTGAAAAACATTTAATAAAGCGTTTTGCTTCAAATTCCTGAATAAAACCCTTGAATAGATCAGAAGAAAGACAACTGTTAGTAAATTATAGAGGTATTTCAAAAAACTGTAAAGCAATGTTCTTTGCTACCTTCATCTGCAGCAAGGAAAATCTACTAATCAGTTAATATCTTCCATTCAGCTCAATAGCTTGTACTTTTTAAACAGGACTACAAACTGTACCATGAATATTTCTTTAGCCCATAGAAAGAAACAAACTACAAAAATAAAAGATTCTGTGTTTGACTTTGCTTTTGCAAAACAGGGTAGTTAGAAGTCTCTAAGGAGATATTCTAGAATCAATTGCATTAAAATATGTACTGAGAGTCAAACAGCATGTCAGAATACAAAAGCACGAAAAAAGACACAGTTCTCTTAGCGAAATGAGCATCTATTAAAAAGGCAATCTGCAGTTACTGTTGGATTGGATTCTGGTCTCCTAGTGTGAAAGTTCTGAATATTATTTCAACACTTAGGAACCAAAACACTCTAATTTGTTTTGATCTTTATTTTTAAAGTGAAATCAGAATTGAGGTATATGAAGTCTATTTCAAACCTCTTTCAGACTCTAGTCTGCTCCCATGATTGCACCCATCCAGGACATTAGCCACCAGAGGAACATAGGCTCCAACACAACTGTATGTGGGCACTTTCCAATGACTAACGATGTCACATCTCCAATCAGAAGGGATCTCTTCTTTTTAGCATGCTCCACAGAGCTGAGGTTGTGCTTACAACCTCTTAACTTGGCTGTACATATCACAGATTAAAAATGAGAGAAGCAGGCTCAAAATTCATGTAACCAGATAAAAGATACCACCTTGAGCAAGGCACATACCTTTGTGGTATATAAAACATGTGCTGTGGAGGAGGTTTGTAGAGAACTCCTTCATACACAGGCCACAAGCCACTTAAAATTCTGAAGAGCGAACTCTTTCCACAGCCATTGGGTCCAGTGATTAAAAGATTCATCCCCTCCTGGACCTGTAAAGGGGATGAACACACCAAGATGTTACTATGCAGTATGTGCCACAGGACAGTCTAAGACTGCTAAGAGGGAGTTACATGAGCATTTATATCAAATTATCAAGCCATTTTGTTGATTAGCTGCACATATTCATGCAACTATTCTGGAAACAGTGGCATTAGATATAATATGTGGACTGAGGTAATGAAAATAATATATATTATGTCTATAAAATACACTGATTATATTACAGTTTCAATACACCACAGTCAGAATCAATTATTCTAATGCAGACTAGGTCCAAAGGTGTTGACAGTGCACTGAGCAGTGCTGTGCCTATCTGTGATGTTAAGTGCAGCCATGGGAGGCCTATGAAATTATTTGGAAAATTTACTTCACATTGCCCTTTCCCAGTTAATTACCTGTGTTAGTTTGGCTGTGATGCACTTTTATTAATTCGTTTGAATATTACCCTGTGCATATGAGTGTATATTTACCCATAATCACAATGTTATTGTCTATGCTTTATAGAAATATATTGACTGCTGTATTTTCTCTGTTTCTGTCTCTTGAGCCAAATAAATAAATAGAAATCCTTTTCACCTAGTTCCTCATTCCTACACCAGAGAGGTGGCAAAAGGAACACTAAATTAAAAGACCTGCCAGAACTGTTCATGTTAGTGTTCTGATAACTTGAACTCTTTTTAAAAACAGTAACACCTGCACTGGAATATCAGGACAGGATACATATGGGAGTAATTCAGTAAAGATTATTCATTAAAATTGTGAGCAAGTACCAAGAGGTATCTGGAATAGGTTTTTAAAAATACAAGTTTCTACTGAGTAAACACTCCCCAGCTGGGCTTGTGAACTATGCTGCTGTCAGCTATTAGTCAGCACTGCTCTTTGTGGTGATCAAGTGAAACTACAGACTCGATTTTTTCACTGTTGCTGTGAACTCAAACTTTTAAAGCAGCCTAAGTGAGTAAAGCATCCCAATTTCATTGAAATTAACTAAAGGTGGATGGATGCTGCCATATGTACCTTTGAAAATCTCAGTTTTGTTTGTCACCTGGCAACAGCACCAGAAATCCTCCTTTCTCTTTCTTTGGGCAGGATAAACTATATATGTCTGCCTCTATCGAGCTACTATGCCTACCTTTCTGGATTTCCCCTTTTATCCATATGCTCCTCCAAGTACTTAACATAAGGTATATGAATTCTGTGCTGTTTATGTTAATGTGATGGCAACAATCAGAAGATTCTTGCATATCATCTTACTTTGAAGTTTAGTCTGGAAACCACCACATCGCCATTCGGAGTAATAATAGGAACATTTTCACAAATAATTCCTTGGTCAACATCAATTACTTTCCCTAGAAAGAAAAAAAAAAATAATTAAGAGTTTGTGAAGCCTTTCTCCAAGCAATTATATGTGACAGCCTCCATGCATGACTGAGAAGTATGGATTGGTGTTTTAAACAGCTCTTTTATGTGCTCCAGTTTCCCCTAGTGGAAAATCTGGATAATAAATCTTAGCTAGTCAGAAAAACACCATCAGCAGTAGCCAAGAATGTGCAATGAATCCTAAATTTTATCATAACCAGTACATGATGCACATAAAGACATGTTCATTCAAATTCTACCTGTATTTACTTTATTCTGTTTTAAACAGCTGTTTAATACCAATCAGTAAAAAAAGTTCAAGGCAGACCACTTAACTTTCTTTTGAGGATTTAATTACAAATCACTACCAGCCCTGAAAGTCGGAGGACATTTCACTCTCCTCCAGCAACAAAACCAAAGAAAAAACATTTAATGGCTTGCTTCCATTTCTCTGATGCCACAGACACCGTAAACATGTCTTGTAATTATTTGCAGAAACTCACATAACATTTCAGTCAGGTATGCACACTTTGTATTTGGATTTCTGGCAAATTTAAATATACAATCCCTATTGGACATTTGGATACTCTGTAATACAAGGATTTTGAAATAAATTCTCCTGGAAACAGTAAAAAAATTTAAACTAACTTCTTGGTTGTCTCATAATAGACTTCTCTGGCAGAACACAACAACCAGTTGGGTTACTAGACAAATATCAGAAAGTACCTTTATAGGAAAGATGCAAAGAGATTTCTTCTTTTATTAAAAGGCTGTTGATTTATAACTTAGACTATTCTGAACAAAATAAAATGTAACTAAGGCAAAGTTAAGTTCATTATAAAAGGCTCTGGTAGCATTTCCTTCAGTTAAGGTTAGTTTTACATTTTCCTTTGTTCAATTGCTTGCAACTTTGCCAAATTATAACAACCTGGACAAAAATTTCTGTGCCATGTATCAGTCCAAGCATTCTTTTTTTCCTAAAAGAAGTTTTATTTAAAACAGTTCTGTGGTGCCCACTACGACATCATGGGGGGAAAAAGTGTTTTGCTGTTAAAAGAAATTACTTGGATACAGTGGAGATGCTGTAGTTAAAATAAATCTATGATAAAATATAGTAAGCTAGTAACAATTAAGTAAACATAATTCTCATTTCCTAATCCTAACTTCACAGAATTTGATTGCAACTCTGGCATGCTTTTAAAGCATATTTATGTGTAATCAGAAATACAATTTGACAGTATTTGTACAAGATGTACAAAATTCTATTTAATTTTTAAAATTTTGAATTATTAGATACACTATAAAGTAATACCACCTATAAAAACATTACTATCATTTTTGTATTTTCACATCCTTACTGAAAACAGTGAACTCAAGGCACAAAACAGACATTGCTTAGTTACATAGACTTATACTGGATGATTCCAAAGGAAGTAAGTATAAAGAGCCATTGGGGAAGCTGAATATTAAGATTTTTCTTTTCTAACAATGCAGACACATTGATGTGAGCACGTGTACTTTTATCCATACACAAATCCACTCCTCAAGGATTTCTGAACTATCGACCAAAACAAAGGAGGAAAAACAGTATTACAATAGGACTTGTCATAAAAAGTGTGGAGTCTGTGACCTAGATTCATCTGGCCTAAATTCTTCTTAAATCCTTGTGCACAACGCTTGGTCTTGGCTAGCTGCCTCTGAGAGCTACAACCACTCAAGAGCAAATGCTAGTCACCATGGCTTAGGAGGAATTCAGACTGGATGAAATGTGTGACTGCAGTGGAATGAAACCTTGGGAAAAGGTTGCAGAGAAAAAAGGAGTGGGGTTTAAGTATACTAGACCAAAAGGGAACACAAACAGCATGCTCACATATCTGAATTGTATTTGGTTGGGTTTTCTAACACAGGTATCTAAAAAGAGTCCCCAAATTACTTTGTTGCTCCAGGAACTACAAAACTTTTCTCATGCACATGACAAAATGCAGTAGTTACAAAATGCCATTTATTTTAATGTCAGCCAGGTATTACCAAGATGTACAAGATTAAGACATCAGCTATTTCCACACCTATCCACCACACTGCATCAGACTGTTTGTTATGAAGAACCTTGTCAGAGAACTTTTGAGAAATCTGAGCTGAAGGGCAGCACTGCTGAAATTGCTGCAAGAAGTTATTTCATAAAATGCCCTTTGGGGCCTTTAACTCTACTGAGGTTTTAGTTTTCAATAGTCAAAGGGAGGGAATGAGGCTTTTCAACATCACAGAGGGGAGCAGCAGAAATGGTATGCTGGAAAACGAGGAAAAACCCATTGCACAATCTGCCTTTAAGTACTTCAGACAGAGCTGGATGCAAGAGGCAGAGAGAGGTGGCACAAAATGGAGCACAATAAATGGATGTACACAGAAAATGCTTCATGGAGGGTAAAGACAGAAAGATAGGGGCAGCAGAAACATACAGGTTAGGGACAGGAGGGAAAAGATTTGTAATGATCAGATCATTTGGGAGGTGAGGAGAACAGTGAAGTTGTATTTTCAGTAAGATGATTCTCACTAAATTATGAAAAAATGAGCGTGGATTGATCTTTAAGCACTGAAAACATAGCATTTTTGTCAAAACTACTGAATCAATCTGGTTTTCCCTCCTGCCTCAAACAAAATAATGTGATGGTGGAAGACAAAACTGTTACAGTCTCAGTTTTCGGAACAAAATGAAGTGTCCCAGGAAAACAGGCACTGTCTGTGTAAGAATAATAATACCATGAACCACCACCACCAATAATAGTATAGCTGAAAGCTGAAATGCATTCTCCATTTAAAGTTTTCACCGAAAACCGTTCAGCAATTTTGTGTATACGAAAAGCATACCATAAGGACAGTTACAAGATAGCAAGAGGTTAAAATGAAAGGCAACATGGTCTCTGGGGCACTAAGGCTGAGAGGTAGATTTGCAGCAGAAAATTCCCTCTGGTCACCTGCTGTTCCACTGCACCAGGCCTCCCTCCCACCCCCTGGGAAATACATGCAAATATGAATTAATTACCTTTGATTTCTAAGGGCCCATCAATGTGTAACTCTGCTTTATCTTCATTCTTGCTGTTGTTTACAGACCCTTGAATTACAGCAGTTCTTTTGTAGATGCCCCTCTTCACCTCATCAAAGACTGAAAACATGTTGTAGACACGGGCAGTGTAACCTGCTAGTTCAGTGACCTAAGGAACAACAAATGCCTCATTTCAGTTATACTTAAAAAGTTCTACAAATCAAATGTTTAGCTAAAGATCAACAGGATCAACAATGAGTCCTTCAACACCTATCAATTTTCATTCCTTGAGACTCTGTGCTAACCCACATGCCACTCATAGCTGCTACCAGTCAGCAGAAAGGACAGTTTGATTTCAGCCAATGTAAGATATGATAGCTCGGATAAATGAAGAGGTTGCAGGGACTGGTCTTTTCTGTGGATTGGTAGAGTTTTCAACCAGCAGAGAATAGCTACTAACATATCTGAAAACAGAGAGCCTGTCATACAAGAGAAAAACAAAAGCACTGCAAGCTCTGAAAATAAAGGTCCACAGAAGTGGGAAAAATGGCATCTATAATTATTTATGTCTCCTTGTTTTCCTGAAACCTCCTGAGGGAAAAGTGTGCTTTTCTGTGTAAAAGTGGCAGCATCAGGGCATTTTAGTCTAAAATACAGTACACAACAGAAATGACTCTTGTGTCAACTTCATGCTAGAGTACCAGAGCTAAATCTGAGACCTTGGATTAAAACTGGGCATTTTTAGGAGGATGAGGTCTCTTAGAAGTTTTTTCAATGGTCTTTTCTGATCCTTTTGTCACAATTTCCACATGGTGAAGACAGAAACAACAGATCTCTGCACCTGGTAACTTCCTATTCACGAGTAGCACCACCACCAAGAGCTCCCAAAGAACTGCCTCCATTTGCTGGCAGCAAAGAATTAAACCTAGGCCTCTTATTATACATGTATTATAAGATGGTTTTAAAAGGATGAATTTTTACACTAAATGCAGAGAGAAAGACAAGAATGGCAAGAAAATTAGATCAAGATTACAAAATCTTTTGCTTGCTGTGGTTAAACACATACACTCCATGACTGAGTTCACCTGCTATGGCATATAAAATTCCAAGACACAATCTTCTGTAAGGTTAACTCTTTGTGCCAGACCCAGAAGTGAGTGCTAGTTCTGGCCACAAAGCCATCACTCCACTGGAGGATGACAGAGAGAATCTTGCATGTGATGAATGAAACTTGTACCAACAATGTCCCACAGGAAACATACCTTCCAGTAAATTTCTAAATCATGACCCTACAAACTCACTTTGTCAAAACACTAAATACTACTACCTAAACTACTGACTGCAAAGAAAAGTTGAGCCCACCTCATCTACACACTGAATTACACTGACTTGAAGGAGGCTGCCCTGGTGGATCATGTGGGCAAGAACTGGAACTGCACTACCCCTTGAAGTGGGTTAAAGTACACTGTCCTTTGGAAACTGCCCAAATCACTGAACAGGAATGACAATGTGGTTGTCAAATGACCACAGTGTCTCTTGAAGAGAGGTAGAAAGGTAAAATTAAGGTGGAAATTCATAGAACTGGCCTTAGATCTCATGCTGCCTAAATTAGTATCTCACCGTTTTATAAACAAAGTGAATTTGTTCAATTCTTTCTCTACTACACTGTGGATATTTTTATTTCCAAAAAATAAACCCACAATATTTCTAAGTCCTCAAGTACATTATAGTGACTTAAATGTTGAAAATAAAAGAGAAATTACATCAGAGGATAATATCTGGCAGTATCTTTAGAGCAGAGGCCAAGCAGGGGAACAGCTAAAGGAGCACAGGTCAGAAATCACAGCCCATTAGAAGGATTCTTCTGAAAATAGCACAGACTCTGGCTTTGTCAAAGTCTGTATCTCAAGGCACCAAACCACCCCTCCTCCTCCCGTTTACAAAGTTGTAGCCATTATGGCTGCATTCCAAGTAACAGAATCCATAGTCTTTGATTAGCTGTCTAGTTAATGTGTGCCTCCCCACACCACACTGGGAAAAGGGGTTCCATCCAAAGGGAAAAGCAAACACCAATTAACAAATGCAGAACCAACATTCAGAACGAAATGGTTAGGAGAATAACAGAACTGCCTCATTCTTCTTTGGCTGGCACCTAGAGAAAACCCCAAGAGACAACAGATGAAAGCCAAATTTTATTGGAATTTGGTTAAGGACCTGAAACTACACCTTTGATCTTCCAGATGAACATCCTGTACTTCTAGAGTATTTGCTGTTCCAAGGTGGACTTTTTCCTGCTACAATTTCTCTACTTTGCAAAATTGCTTACAATTTAACAGGTCCACAAGATATTGAAGACAGTCTCACAGTTTATGTGGCCAGGAAATAAGTATTTAATTCTTGTGTTTCACATAAAACACGACTGGAACAGGCTGCCCAGAGAGGTGGAGATGCCCCGTCCCTGGAAGTATTCAAGGTCAGGTTGCACAGGGATGTGAGTAACCTGACACAGTTGAAGATGTCCCTGCTCAAGGCAGGGGTGTTGGACTAGAAGACCTTTAAAGACTCTTCCAATCAAATTATTCTATGATTTTATGACACTTCCAACAGAAGTCCACTGGAGACACACAGCCTGAACTCACGTCTGTGCTCCAAACAGAGGAGGAATTTGAACCTTTTATCATGCACATTCCAGGAACTTCTATCACTCTCTGATGGCACCTGAACACAAGTATTAAAAATGACATCTACATGTTGCACCATACAGGCAGCTCTGCACTTTAGACTCTTCGCCAACTTAACTCTAAAGATCAAACTACCAGTTCAAAGATCTTCACGGATTTGGTTACAACAGAATTTGCCTTTAAAATTTTTTTTTACATTTTTTTATAAAAACATTTTTCATATTTTATATTAAATGTAAATTGGTTTACATTTTTTTCTCTTTTGTTTCATGTACAACAGATATACAGTACCTCTTTGTATGAAGACATAATCCTTTCAATAGCATCTGCTCCAGAGATCAGCAAGTTTCGTGATGTAGTAAAAGCTTCTGTTCTTTCACTAACCATTGCCTGTTTCTGGCCATCTTCCAACTCTAAAAGTAAAAAAGAAAGTTTTCTGCTAAAATATTCTGCTGAAAATTATCTCTACAAATCAAATTATTATTAGAATGGGAGCTATTATAGAGCAGCTTTTAAATTAAGAAAACGTTAACTCTGTGAGAGACAACCTTACAGAAAGAACTGGTGAATGTAACTACCATAGGTAACTTGGTAGCAATGAGTAAGTGGGAGCATATTGAATTTATCTTGTTATGCAAAACATCCTATTCTTTTATACTCTCCACCAGATATGGTTTAACTACACTGATGCAGCATTCCTCCTTAATGTAAATGCAGAATTCACTGACAGCTGATTCCAGCACCCAGGCCAGCTCATCGAGCAAGAGCTCAGAGATCTCTACAAACCACTGCATCAGTCACTTTAGGGGTATTTGAAAAATTATATAGAATTTATGAGCAGTGCCCAAGTGCAACTGTCAAAACACAAGCTCCTATATTATATAACCCACCAATATTATTTTTGTTGAACTTTTACTCCAAAATATTTTTCAGATGGCTGGCCGCCTGTGTTTGAAAATGTTGTGTTTTAACAGAGCAGACAAGCTGTCTCTGTTTCATACAGAAACTAACGTTTCCATTTTCATCTTCATTTATGTAATTGATGGTTATAGTTGTTTTATAAACAAAGATAAGTGTTTACTGTGTCTAGAGGAATAAAAGTCTTGCTTCCAAAAATAGTTAAGCTCCACAAATGCATGAGAGACTGGACATTTGGAACACCAATGGTTTAACACAAGAAGAATGAGAGATGTTATCAAGTGCAAGTCTTGGCTTTGCCAGCTAACTTCTTCCCTGAAATATGTAAGAAAATTTTAAAATTTCAGTCAGATATCTCACTGTCAAAGAAAATTCTTTTTTCTTATTATTGAATAATTATTTTTTTACTTTTTCTTTTTCCCACTGAACAACTGTACAAAATCTACTGCTTTACAACTGTAGTCTCAAATCTGCCCATGGTACTAGTGCATATCCCCGACTCTGCTGATTCATCCCACAGTAACAAATCCACTACCTCTTCCTTCAGATGTGAACAAACTTGTATCTGATCTGCTGAGGCACAAAGCACTGTTTTCCCAAGCAGGTAAATGACAATTTCAGGTATGCTTGATTCTTTGAATACCTGTAATACCTCAAACTGGTCCTGACAGTGTTGTCAGTATTATGTTTGTGACCCACCATTATGGTATGCCTCAGGACTTCATAATAAAACTCATGTTTTAACAGTTTAGGTTGCAGGTGTCAAATATTCTTCTGCTTTACAACATGAGCCACTGCTGTGTCTTTCTTTTCTCCCACATTTGAAATGTATTTACCAAAAGAACAGTCATGAGTAACAGGAATGTTATTTAGTTTACATGAATACGAGTCCTTTTTTATTCATGCTCTAATACCAAGGAGATATTTACAATGTGTGGTTAAACACTTTCTTCCTTGATTATACTCATTCCCATCTTAGCAGAAAGACTCTTATCACTTTTTCTGCTGTGCTGATAACCTCCATTGTGAGGTGAAATGCCTTTGTACAACCTCTTCTGCTTGGAACAAGACATCCTGATATTTTTGAAGCTGTTCCCAGGATGCCAGCCAGGGTCCTGATATAGTGCCCTCCTGAGCCATGTGATGGGCAGCAGCTCAGGCAGCTGAACACCCAGCCCTGTCCCGACACAACTGCAAGTGAGCTGAACCACATGGGCACTGCACGAAGTCGTCCCACAGGTCACACCAAGTCTGTCCAGTTGGACAGTCCTAATTTGAAATATAACTACCAAGAAAGAAATATAACTACTGCACAGAAAAGAATTCACTCATTCCTGATTAAATTTATCCAACTTAGAACTGATCCTTCCACAGACATTATAGCATCTGTGTTTAAGGAATCCTGTGGAATTCCGATATATTCTAATTGTGCATAAGGAAGCCTGTTGAACCAAATTACCCATTTGTCTTTCACTACACCTCCTTAATTACCTTTCTTTCTGCTTTTTTCCTTTTATTTATTTTTTTAATATCATCTGCAATAACAGCACTACTTGAGTCTTGTTTCATTTCCAGAACAGTTGTGATAGGATGTCAAAAATTATACAATTCTAGCCTGGAATCTGAATTTCACCTTCTCTTCATCCAGGGAGTCATAGGAAACCAGCGGTTTCTAGCAAGCCAACAGTACGAGAAAAATTACCTATAATTATCTTTAATTACACTATGGTTTATGGAGGAGGAGATAAGCACTCTAGGAAAGTTCATAGTATCATTTTGTAAATGGACATGTTGCTGTAGTGGTTTGGTTGCAAATATCAGCCTGCCATCCCAAGAGTAGCTAGTGAAAAAGGATGGCAATTAACACTGTAATCTTGTGTGACACAAGGATCCTCTAAGTCCTGACCTCATACTGTTTTATCAGGCTTACACTCAAAGTTGGATCATTTGTGATGCTCTTTCCTCAGCTGACTTGCTATGCCTGAAAGTTCCACACAAGACACAGATGTTGTAATAAAGTCTGTGAAGAATAAATAAATTTGAATGGCATTCAGGAGTACAGTTCTTTTGAGGACATACCCTTAAAGAAACATTTAAAAATTAAGTAAAAAACGGTATTACCGCCATCTGCAAATCCCGTTGCAGTGATGATGGGCACAGCAACCATAATCATACCACAGCTACTCCAGACGTACTTCATCAGGAACTGCTCTATCATGATGTACCATAAACGTTTGGACAAAATGAGATTCATTTGGTCTGTCAAAGCCTTGTAGCTTTTTTGCAGCTGTTTCAATTCTACCTACAGTCAAAAATAAAAAAACATTTATACAATGCAACAAAGATGCACGTCATACAAGATGTGCATGATATAATCAGGTACCCAGAGCTGTGACTTCTGAATCACATCTGCTATGTGGCGCTTTATTTTCACTGGGCTGCAGTCTCACAGCAAAAGTGCACAGCTCTATGGAAGTCAATGCACCTGGTTCTTATTTACACCACCTTATTACACCATCTATCATCCCTCGATAGAACATTGGCAGGTTTTCAACTCTTTTAAGATCTCTGATATACACAAGAACAACACAGAAGGCAGTCACAACAGCTGATTCTAACAACCATAGGAAGACTGATTCCACATCCTCTTAATAAAGCTGGAGCTGCAGTATTTCACAGCAACTGACACTCATATTGGACAGCGTTTGGGGATCAATTATCTCCAGCGACTTAAAGCTGCAGAGTTGATCCCTGAAATGCAACACTGCTTGTTTTTGCAAGCAGTCTGGGGGAAGAGAGAACTATCCCGGGAGGTTTAACAAGTCAAAGACAGTTGCAAGTCAATACCATATGTATTCAGCTCAAGCCATATACGTGGGAATTGAAAAAATGTTTAATTTAGCTGCACTTAAAACATTACTATAGGCAGCTTTTGAGAACAACTGTGTCTACAAAAATAAACCATTTACATTATATAATCATTGCTTGAACTGAAAGAGTAATGCTTCAGGCTGGTTTCCAACTTTCATTTTCACCTTACACAAAACTTTTTTTTCCAATTGTATTTGAAAGGTATTACAGCCAAAATCCACTTTAATAAAAGTATGAAGAGTTCCTTAATAAGGTGGTTTTAAAACAAGCTACTAGTTTATGTAACTGTGATTGCAGAAGTACTGTACTTAAGCTATTTTAAGACTCTGATGACTACATCTTTGCTTAGCTATGTAAAAGAGTGTCAAAGGTTGTAGTGTGCTCTGAGCTACCAGTTTCCCCCTAGACTTTCTGGTGTGCCTTGGTTGCTATTTGTGCAGCATTAAATCTGGGAGTTCATACACATGAGTGGAAAAAAAAGAAAGCCTGGGAAAGTTAATCGGAATGGACTGGATGGAGGAAAAACAAGAACGGAGATTAGCTTTCTAGAAAAGTGTAAGATCCAGCTGCAAATCGGGAACATTGTCAGAGCTCAAGGGAACTGTGATACCGCTTGTGAGACGGCAGTTTCCTAAGAAATGGGAAGTGCTAAGCTGTAAACAAGTTTAAATGTCAGAGGGACCCAAAGTGCTCAGGATGGGCAGCAGGGAAGGCGCTGCAGGAGCGACCCCAGAACCCCTCAATTTCTCTCCTACTCACCTTGTGCCCTCGGTAAAAAGCGATCTCTTCCACGTTGGCAATGATGCGCGAGTGGATGAAGCGCAGATAGCCCTTCCTGTGAGCCTCCTCAGCCACCAGCTTGCCGAACTTGGGCGAGCAGGCTTTGAGCACACGGGCCGTGGCGTAGACGACGAGCCCGGCCAGGACGGTGGGCCCGATGGGGTTGGCCCCCCGAGACCGCGCCGTGCGGATCAGCGTGTAGGAGGTGAGCACAACATCCAGGATGGGCTTGGTGAGGTTGGAGTAGAGGTGAGCCACCGACTGCGAGAACATCATGATGTCCTCGGTGAGGGACTGGTCGGGGTTGGCCAGCCGCCCGTCCATGCTGATCACCTTGTAGTAAGTCTGGTTGGCAAAGTAGGTCTCGTAGGCGTGATCCACCAGCCGCGTGCGGAAGGCGAGGGCCAGCTTGCACTCCAGGTACCGGATGGTGCTGTTCACGAAAGTGGCCGGGATGGCAATCATCAGCCATTTGATCAACTTGAAGATAAAGCTCCGGGGCTGCTTCTCCACGATGCTCTTCACGATTTTCCCATCGAGGGCGGCCACG
>VXBX01001092.1:110577-235650 GCA_013400415.1 Scytalopus superciliaris
CGGGGCGGCGGAGCTGGGGGGGATGGGGGAAGGGAAGGGAAGGGAAGGGAAGGGAGGGGAGGGGCGCGGCGCGGGGGGCGCGGGCGGGGCCGGTGGCCTCGGGCGACCCCGGGTGGGAGCTTGGCCGGGCGGCCGCGGGAGACACTGGGCCCGCCCGGCGGCTCCGGGGCAGCGCCCGCACAACACGCCTAATTTATTTCCTGCCCTCTCGCCGAAAGGAAACTCGGTATTGTGCTCCGGCAGCCCAGAATAACCCCGGGCGAGCCGCACGGGCCCTGCAGCAGGACCCGCCGCGTTTCGCACAAAGGAATCAACAATGTTGTCTTGCTGCTTTATTTTTTTTTTTTTCCTGATTTCTTATTTCTACTTCTTCATGTGTTTGGAAAAGGTACTCTGTTTAGAATTGCAGGGGGAAGATCAGAGTACTTAAAAAACACTTCGGGTCCTTTTACACCTTGAAAATGTAGTAGTAAGGTAGCTGTATAAGGTAGTATTATGATAAAGCATTAGTTTAGGGTGTGTCTATAAAAGCAGATTTTAAGCGTGATATTAGGCACTTATAGTAGTGCTGAGGAGCCCAGCCTTTCCCTGGAAATGGAGAATTAGAGCACCTGTCTCACAGGAACTCGGCAAATGCTGAGTTAAATTAAGTCACATTACTGTTATAAAACAGCCCCCTTTGACAGAGTGCAGTGATGATGTTTAGAGAGCAACACAAGCTTCAGGATGCAGGAATGATATCTTTGATTTGAGAGCGAGCAAGCTTTGCTTTTAAAAAAGCAAAGACCCCACTTAGGAAAACATCCAGGTGCCTCTGAAAAGCCCAGTAAGCCCAGACCAGCAGAACAAGAACAAGATCATCTATTTCTCATTTCTTCCTAGGAGGTTTCACAGATTCTGTCCACATTGGGCCGGACAGTTACATAGAGAAAGTGTGGGATAATCTTGGAGTTTATTATGTTTTTACTAGTGAGGACAGGCTAGAGACCTGGACAGGTCCTTCTAGCTTTTTTTTTTTTTAAATACACCACTCAAAGCTAGGAAATGTCAAAATCTGACCTAGTGCAGTACAGCTAATGTTCAGTTGTAGGTAGGCCTAATTTCCCTGTAGATTGTTTTATCAGTAAAATAGGAAGGTTTTTCAGTGCACAAAGACACAAGATATGCTGGCTAAGAAATTGCTTCACTTAGGCTTTGTTATTTTTTAATCATCATCTCCAGTTGCATACTTCCCTTTCTGGCTTCTGTGTACCACAGCATACTCCTAGGTTTTGCCAAACCACAGTTATTTGCAATATTCCATTACTCCAGCATTTTCTTACAAAGGGGAAAGGTCACAGATCTCTTTCGGTTCTGGCTGTCTGCTGACCTTTCACTTCACAAGATCCTGGATGGCTGAAGCTTCTGATGACTTGGTGGTTAGTGCAGACATCCACCCCACAGTCAGCTCTGTGGGAACGTTTAAGTGAAGCAAATCTGACCATGCAGTGTTTCAGTCAATAAAAGGAATGTATTTCCTTCTTTTGAAAGGATGAAGAAAAGCCTAAACTGTTCTTTTAAATACTCCCTTTCTTCTCTTCTTGCTGTCTCGAGAGTTTTGCTCTGCCACAGTCCTGCTCAGTAATCCATGCGCAAACTCCTCTTTGTGAACCATGGCCTTAGGTGTTAGATTTTTTTTATTTTTCAGTGCTGAAGGCAGCAATTTTACTTCATTTAGTCATAATAAAATTTCATAGTATTACTCGAAAGTAATTCTTTACCACAAAGCTGTGGTAATATTGGTGCAGTGTTCAGTTGTCTACATATTCTACTGACTTTATAATAAACTTTTGTAGATAAGTGCAGTCAAATACATTTAAGTAATTGAAGCTGTGGGACTGGAGGGATGTTGATATCAAAGAGAATGTTTGAGGGTTTATCCTCTCTTAAGGAGGAACACATTTTGTAGTGCTAGGTGATTTTTATTTTTTTTTTTAGTTATATGGTTAGTTTTCATCAAAGGCATTAAAATAACTTGTTTACAGGAACCAATAACTGAGGACAAAGAAATGGCAGCAACAAGTATTAGGGTGACAAAGGTCCATGAATGTATGAATATGTAGGAACTAGAGTGTAATCATAACAACCGATGGCTCTTTTTTTCTCTTCTGTTTTATGCCCACTAGCTCCCACACCAGCACTTTGTCCTTGCACAACTCTGTGGTTGCAATGGAGGTAGTACAATTGGAATGTGCAGGCTATTAGCAAGATATATCAATCAGCCTTACTCAATGATCACTTTTTTCTACCTTTTGATTCAATATTTGAAAAAATAAAACGGAATTTTTTAAGCAAAAGGCCATTTCCCTGATGTTTTATATGATCCTAACAGAGGGTCCAGTAGCTGTTATGTCAGTCTGCAGTAAACTGGAATTTCCTTGCTCCTTGGGAGTTACCCATTGTGCCATAATGGCATACAAAATAAAAAATAAATGTACTGAAAGATAGATAAAAATGATGCATTTTGAATCACTGCTATTTGGGATATCTGTAGGTTGTGTATACACTATATAGCAGCTTCTATGTGGATGAGTATGTGTAAAATGTAACATGAATCCACAGAGTGCTCTTGCTGTTTTCAAATACTAATACTGAACTCTAAATAATGCCTAAAATATGATGTTCTGTAATATCGTGAGCTGTGAACGTCTAATTTTGAGCTGTATGTTTGCACAGTGGTGTGGGAATAGTAGGACCCAGTTTGAGCCAGATTCAGCAGAGGATGAACATACAAGCCATTATTCAAGTAAATGCCTTACTCTGAAATGCTTCCAAAGTTTCTATTTACTTTAATGTCATCACTTACATAAGTACAGAAATACACCCACAGAATGAGTTTGCAATGTCAAGGCACACCGATGACAAATTTAATGTTTTTATCAGAAAAGGTTGATAAGATACCCTGACCTTTGATTTCAAGTTTGTATCAGCAGAAATTATCTGCTTATTCAGCTGGGTTTGGAGAAGCTATTGGCTATATTTGTATACCTCAGTTGAATATCCAGACACTGTAATTCCTTTAGGATCTGGACATCTAAGCTAAGCAAGGAGCTTCAGTTTAACATCACAGATGTAGAAGCTTGTTGAAGAAGTGTCACTGTGGTGAGACTGGCCTGGTCCTACCAAGCAGTTGGTTCCAGCTCTTTTGGTCCTAGTGGGACTGTAGGGTTCCCAGAACAGCCAGAGTTGTGTTATGTATGGCAAGAGAGGCAACAGGGGGATTCTATTCTGTTGTTTGGCTCCTGGGTGTAGGCATCACAGAAAATGGTGTAAATAGGCAGCATTCCTGCACCAGGAGTCCTCTTTCCCTTACTCTTTCTCTAAGGAGATGCACACTTACTGCTGTAAATTTGAACCCTGTGCGACCTGTACATTCTGATAATTTATCCCTAAGGTATTTGAGTAATCTGTCTGATGGGACAGTCAATAGCAAACCAATCACAAACAGTTCTGACTTCTAAAAACAGTGTGATTCCAGACAGAGTACAGTTCTAGAAAGAAGTGTAAATGTTTACAAATTATTTTCCCTTTTCAAAGATAGAGGGAGAGAGAAAAAGCCAAGGATAGATAAGGTCAGTGTCAGCTGTTCCAACCACAGTCAACTGCCAATCTCAGACAAAGAATTACACTTTTAGTGTTTAGACTTTAATACTTAAAAACTTCAATACCTGGATTTTTTAGACATGTTTCTCTTTCTTGTTAAACTTATTCTGTACAGATAATTTAGCTGAACTAGCATGTGTCTCTTTTATGTCTTCAGAAGTCTCAAATATGTTATGTATATTTTTCAGGTTTTCTTTCAATCTCCTTCTATTTAAGGTTTCTATTCTCTGAAGAAAATGCTAATGCTACCTTATTAAACCTTTTCTCAAGTGCATTGTAAGCACTTTAAACAAGCTCTATGCCAAGTGCAATAGCACGGGTATAAGTGGTGAAATCATGTAGCTGGTAGCAGTTAGTGATGGTGGTACTGGCCCTGGCTGCTGCAGAGCCAGTGTTCCACTCTACAAAAGTGCAAGCAGCAATAAATCCAGAAAAATCATCTCCTCTACTCATGCACCCCAAGCACTGGATGTGCTGCCATCTTTTTGTCATGCCTCAAGAATTTATTTGAGGGTTTGCAGCTGGTGAGTATGACAACACAAAGATCATCTACTGCAGTTTATTTATTAACTCTTACTTGGGAGACTTCTAAATATTAAGAAGAAGCAAACTGATTCAGGCCACTGCTCCATCAACCACAGTAGTCTGTCTCTAACAATTGCTCTAAGCGGATACCCAAGGAAAGACAGAGTTGCCATTACATGTGATGCTGCCTGCCCTGCTGCAGCTTCATACACTCACAACCTCTGGCCATTTTAAACTGTGACAATTTTGTGAGTGAGAGGTTTTTCTGCTAAATATTCCACTCTTAAAAGTAATTGTCCAGTCTCTCTTGAAATCCATGTAAACTCTTACATAAGTAATGACAGATCTTGTGCATTTTTCTCCATCAAGCCAAGGACTGCACCTAGTCTTGAGGGTTCATTCAGTGAAAAATTATTGCATCTAAATAATACCACCTAAGAATGGCATCTGCTTCATATAGCAATGTGTCAACCTACTGTTGTCAGTGGTACTGTCCTGTCTGGTGGTTTGCCATGTAGATCCAATCCCATGTTCTTCCCAGATGGACACTGGATTTCGACCCAGGGAGATGAGGTGCTTCTCTCTGAGCTGGCTGGTTTGCTGCGTTTGGAAACTATTTAGCCTCTCTACTATCTACTGTCTCTACATCCTTTAAAGGTGAATAGAGGAAGGAATTTTCATTAAATTAATTTAGAGAGACCCGTCTTTCAAGAGGAACTACTTTTAAAAGGGGAAACTTAATTTTTAAGTCAAGTTTTGTCTTCTGTTTTAAACCTCCTCAAACTCTATCATGACTTTGCAATATCACAGCCATCTTTTAGAAAGAACTCTTCTAGGGCAAAACCATTAACCAGGTTAGTATAAAACACCACAAGGATAGTGTTGCTTTATTTCTCCATAAGCTGTTCTCTTGGGGAAGGGAATGGACATAGAACATTGACTGGAAGAAGGCCACGAAACTCTGTAAACAAAGTTTAGGCACTGCATGTGCCAAAGAAAAACTTCCACTTGGGACAGTCAGGCTTTCTTTAGTCATGCATTCCTAGCATCAGATAATTAGGTCAATATTAAGGGAACTAAGTAAGTGTATCCTGGTATATAAAAGTACCAGAAAGTCTCACCCTGGATAGAGATTCAAAAGCATTCCAGTTACTCTGCATCTTTGATGGAGTTTTCTACAGATGGATTTAGTTACCTAATGCTAGATATCAAGATCAAATAAAAAAATCAAAGTTAAAATATGTTAAATTTACATTAAAAATTTAGTAATGTTGTGAAAGATTTAAACCCAACTGTAAGAAACCCCAGTTTGGGTTTAGTTTGCCTTTTTTCACTACTCATTCATCTGTTTAGTAATGCCTTCCTTTTTTATAATGAGCACTAGAGGAGGGCACTTGCTGGTAAGTGGAAGTTTCATTAAGGAACAAGAAATTTCTTGGAAATCTTCTCTTTGTTTCTCTATCTCTGGTGAGTGTAAGATTTTACATAAGCAGTGTCTGCTCAGTCAAGGGAATATCTGTCCTGCTTAGGGAAAGGAGGGTGTTCCAACCATCAGGGTGCAATAATGCTGCAGACAGAGGCACACATTTTGACTTCATGCAGTTTCATTATCTAAATTAGCTCCTTCCTCTCTGAGTATTAGGACACAGAGTAGAAGCCTAACTTAGGTAGTCAGGTCACCCATCAAAAGACCTCCCTCTCTCTTATTTGATTATATAGGAGTTCTGTGAGAACTTACTCAAAGCTGAGTGCCAAAAGTTGCACAGTCAGTGTTTCAGCACCAACCTTCCTGGAGAAATGTGTTCTTACATCAGATGAATGGTACACTGCTTTGGACTGCTTTGCTATGTCACTTATATCTGGCTGATCTGATAATGAAGAAACATATCAGAGAGCAAAACTCAAACAATGGAGGTTGGAAAGCTGTTCTGAAGAAGATCTTGTATAATACTTTCTTAACAAAAGTACATGAGATGTAGTTATTCTGAAGAGTGACTGTAAAAGAGAAAAAGGAAATCCCAAAACTTCAGTTTCTGACATACGGAGGCAGTCTCTTTGTTCTGTACTTTCTCCACTTCCCAGAGAATGAACTAAGTTCCATCACATTCATTCCTGTGACCTTTTAAAAAGTAATAATGATGTCCTGCAACTCTTTGAACTTACGACATCACTCAGGAATTCAAATCAATTATTTCCAATTTTTAAAATGCTGACAGTCAAAGCACAATATGCAGACACTGAAAATAATACTCACATGCATCTCAGGTCTTATTTCATTGTTTACCTTGCATTTCTCAAAAAAAGAACGGATTCTTTATGACTGTTTGAAGGGTCTTTAGCTTCATCTGCAGAAAATTATTTGAGAAGGAGAAGATTTCTTACGTTGAAAAATAATTAATTTAAGTTGCCATGCCACTTTTCCTGGATTCTACAAATAACTGCTAACTACCAGATTAAATAAATCAAACATAAAGAGAAGTGGAGAAGTGCACTCTTTTCCTTTAAATATGAACAATATGCAAAAGTAAGGGTGATACAAAAAGTATCATCTATTAGAAAAAGTAAAAGGGATTGATTATGTTATGCATGAAACTACATCTTAGACACAGTATTAAGAAGTTAAACATTTACACTAGATGGAATTGAAAATAAAAATATTTGAAGTGATGAAATTAGTTAAACTTTCAGCTTATCATCTGTCACATTAGCTGAAGAGGCACATAGACTTAAAATATAGATATTATACAGATTTTAATCTAGTGTTGTTACAATAAACAATTATGCATACTATTCAGATTCTATAAATACTTTAGCCAAATTAGGAGTATTAAAAAGAAAAAAAAAATTTGGTAATTTTAATATTAGCCTCCTAATATCTATTCCAGCACTCTTCCCTGCTGGGTGGCTGTCCCTGTCCCCCCTATCCCTCCTGTTCCCCCTGCCGGCCCGGGGACACGGAGCGCGGCTGTCCCGCCTGAGGGGCCGTGCCGGAGGGCCCTGTGGCCGCCGCCCCACAGCCAGACCCACAGCCAGACCCACAGCCAGACCCACAGCGCTCACGGACCCCCGCCCGGCTCCCTCACACCGCAACATGAACTGGGTCGGGGGCAGCCGGTGAGCCAGACCCTGCAAAGGCTGAAAGGAACAGCCCCGAGCTCTGCCAGTGCCCCCTCACGGGCCGGCAGCGCTGGGGGGTGGTGTGAGATTGTGGGGGGTGTGCGAGATTGTGTGTGGGTGTGACAGCTTTGGGGGGTGTGACAGCTGTGGGGGGTGTGACAGCCGTGTTGTCCTATCACAGACAACTAGGCACAGCCATGGTGACAGCCTGGGTGTCCCCTGACAAATCAAGCACAGCTATGGTGTGTTTGACAGCCATGGTGCGTGTGATGGCCATGGTGTCCCCTCACAAACTGGGCACCGCCGCGGTGTGTGTGACTGTCTTGGTGTCCCTCCACAAACCAAGCACAGCTGTGTGGTGTGTGACAGCATTTGGGGTGTGTGACACCCTTGGGGTGTGTGACAGCCTTTGGGGGGTGCGTGACAACCTTTGGGGTGTGTGTGACACCCTTGGGGGTGTGTGACAGCCATGGTGCATGTGATGGCCATGGTGTCCCCTCACAAACTGGGCACCGCAGTGGGGTGTATGACTGTCTTGGTGTCCCTCCACAAACCAAGCACAGCTGTGGGGTGTGTGACAGCCGTGGGGTGTGTGACAGCCATGGGGGTGTTTGACTGCCGTGGTGTGTGTGATAGCCATGTGGTGTGTGACAGCCCTGGGGTGTGTGACAGCCATGGTGCCGCTCACAGAAGGGCACAGCCCTGGTGTTTGTGACAGAGCCAGTGTCACCGCACAGCCCAGTGGCACTGCAGAGGGTGTGCCAGCCCCGAGCCTGGCTGCGTGAGGAGCCACAGGTGCCCTCCTGCCCCAGAGAGAGGGGTCATGTTTGGGCCTGGTGTTTCTCCACAGGCAGGGACGGGGTGAGGTCTTTCCTCACACCCTCACGAACAGCAGTGGTTACCATTTGGGGAAAAAGATGTACAAGTATTGAGACTCACTGAAATACTGAAATAGTAAATTAACACAAACTGAGTTGCAATGCTAGGGAAAAAAAAAAGGTAACATTCAGTTCTTTAGGTGCTGTGCCATCTGCCCATCTACTAGAAATATAAACCCCACAGATTTTGTCAGCCATTGGGAATCAGCATTGCTAAACACAGCTTTGTAATCATCCTGACTCTACCCAGAATGAAACTGAAAGAATGCCCTACCCATCTGGAAGTCTTCCCAGCAAAATGGGATTTCTGAATGTTGCCTCTGTGAAGCACAGGGAAGGGAGAGCTTCAGTTTGAGAAAAAAACCAAACAAAACACCAACCCCAGCTTTGTTCTAAAGGCGGGCCTGTCATACCCTCTGTAAGAAAACACAGTGTGTGGGAGTATTGCACACACTGAGCAAACATAAATCAACCTGCTGCTTGCTGCTGCTGGCAGTGTCTGTCAGGGTTCCTTAGAGGAGACTGGGGTTTGCATCTGAGGTGTCAGAAAAACTTCCTATTACTGGGGCTTCTCACCACTGCAAGGGTGAATGTAATGGAAAGTTTGTTCTGACTTTAAGAACGGGAAAATTAAAAAACAGTAATTCCAAGGGGATACTCCACCTTTCTATTCCTTCAAAAAAGTCCTAATCTTACTGACCGAAGGAATGCAGCCATGCTCAGCCTGCTCACAGCAGTGACCATGACCTCCAATTTTATGCACCATGTCCTGTAGGCAATTCATTTAAGGCTATGTTTTAAAACTAAACAATGTAGTTTAAGGTATAACTGTCTCCTAGAGTATAGAAACAACAGCAACTTGTAGTGACAATCTATTTTTTTTACCTTTTTTTGCAAAAGAGCCACAATATTCTGTAAAGTCCAAATAGGTAAAAGCTTGTACAGTGCTCCTTTGGGTTTTTTCCTAATATGCTTTTGTAACTGTGTTGGAGCATGACAATTAGGTGAAAATAATATATTGACAAAGATTTCTTAAGTTTTAAGAAATTACAAATTGATGAAATGTTGCATTACAGGGCAAAAGACTAAAAGCTTTTTCTGTTTTCTTTTTTCATGTTCAGAGTCTTTGATAGCCTAACATACAATGTGGTCCTACCCTTACCTGAGTAAACCAAGATCAGTTTAAGGTGACTTCGACAGAGATATGTTGACTTAACTACCTGAAGATTTGATCCATTATAACATGACATGACATATAACATAACATAACATAATATAACATAGCAAAACATAACATAACATAACATAGCATAGTATAACATGACATTAGCATAGCATAACACAGCACATCACAACATAAAATAGCTTAACACAGCATAACATAACAAATATAAGATAACATAACATAGCATACTTTTGTCATAAATTCTCAATACCATTGGTGAGAAATTCAAGCCATGACTCAAGATTACACTTTTGCAATTAAAGTAATAATTATTTGCATTTTTAGGAACAGAATCATAGTAAAGCAGGAAAGAAGAAAGCAAAAGGTAAACAGTTTTAGCTACCTTGGATTTTATATTTTTATATAAATGTTTTAGTGGATTCACTAAGGCAACCCTTTCAAAGCATTTGGAGTGGGATTCAGAACAGTAACTTAACAGCTGTAACGTGTTTACCTGACCTCTAGGGCAAAAGTCTTGTTCTGGGTTTACTACACTGAATTCCAGCAGGAAAAGGAGGGAGTCAGAGAGGGCATGAATGGATGAATGAATGTGCCCAATTTAAGTTTTACTGAATTACTTCTGTTACCTTATTATGTTGGTATGTGCTGACACATGGGATTGCTTGAAGCCTCACAGTGACAGCTGGCCTAACACACACACAGCTATTCTTCTGGGCTATAGAAAAGGATGTGAGGCTCATTGAAGTACTTTATCTGACATTTGCATAAGTAGGCCGGATTATTTGTATTTTGAATCTGAAAGTGAAATAAGAGAATCAAACTGATCCCTGGCAGAAGACATTTTAAAAATGAAAGAAAAAGAAAACGGTAAGAGAAAATGGCTATAACCGTAGTAAGTGGTCAGTTTCCTTCTCAGCAGCAGGGAAGAAAGAGACAGTATAGGGAAGCTCCACCACTGAAGTCGGGATCCCCAAGGCCCAGAGCAGGTGCACAGTCATATATAGAGGTAGGAAAACCAGACTGACTGCATGGAGACAGTCACTGAAATGAAAACCTTTACATAAGGGAATGTGGGACCAATCAGCAGCTTGTTGTCCTCATCACTTTCCCAGTCTCCTGGAGGCCCATGAGTTCTCAAAGTAACTGTTTTCTCAGGGATTACTGGTCTAAGCCACATAATTTATGTTAAAACTATGTAATTTGCTTCAGTGGAGGAGGGAAATCAGGAAAGGATCCAAGACAGGATTGTTTTCAGTAATGTAGTATTAGATTGCTAAACACGGTGGTAATTTTGTAATTGCTATTACACAATTATTAGTAATTTAGTAATTTAGAGGTGATGGGAAGAAAATATCTAGGACACAGGGAAGGTGGATACATTTTAGGGGTGTGGACAACAGAGTAATATGAATTTTGAAGTGTTAATTTGTACACAGACTGATTTTACCTTACTGAAAAACAGTCACTTTCTTAACTGAAGAACAGATATTTTCCATAGATAATGTCAGCCTAGAAAGTTAAACATAATAATAAATTATGCTGAAAATTAGTTACCAATGAACATGTTGAGTGTATTAGTTACATGTAACCTGTGAGCACAAGAGGAATTACATTTCAGAAGAAAAGCAAATGCTATTTTTTTGTTTTGGCATAATCTTCAGTTTTCAATATTCTGCTTGTGGTTAGAAAAAATAAATCTTACGGGGTTTATTTATTCATCTGTTGTAGTTGATGCTAATTATTTTAGGATGGCTATTAATAGCCTCTACAAATGGAGGCTTTTGTTTCCTGAATTTTCCAGAATTATCTGCCTGATACATTCAAAGTGTCAATTATATCTGCTTTTCTTCCTTGTAACAAAAAGTCTTTCTGAAGTCCCAATCTTAGAGATTTTTCTTCTTTCCTTTTTTTTTTTCCCCCTTTCTGATCATTATTTTCTTTGTCAAGGAAGACAAATTTGAAGAACAATAAACTCTATGTCATTATAGATGGCACATCTGGTGTATGTAATCTTGCTAATTTATTTGCCCGCTATCTTATAAGTTGCCTAGAAAGCCCAGGTTTAAATTGTTTTAAGACTTTTTATTTGCCACATTTGGTGTCTTTTATTTTAATGAAATGTTTTTAGTGATTTTACACGAAGTTTGAGAAGTGAGTGTTTAAGGACTAAATTTTTTGCATCAGTGATGGATTTTGTATATGACCAAATTATATTTGCAGTCTTTTTCAAGGCAATAATAAATTAACTGCTAACAGGATGTGAGGATTCAGAGATACTTAATCATGTGATTTTATTATTAAGGAATTGTTTACTAAGTCTTGCTTGCTAATTTCAGAAGAAACATCTATATTCCTGGTGTGTTGTTGAAACTTCTGTTAAAAACTTATTCTCTCTTTTAAAATACTAAGGAATTCTTTGAAAAAAAGAAACTTAAATCAAAGATGAAGCTTCTGGAAGCATCATCTCCTAAAAGTTCAGCGGTCAGTTTAGATCTTCTTAATCTATATGTGGTTAACCAGGTAACAACCAAAAAAGACAACGCCGGTGAGTTTCGGGTAACAGTGTTCTGACTTCTCAGAATCAGTTATTCTTAACTATTACTGCTGTTATTTTAGTTCTAGTTCTTTCACTTTGTAATTTAATGCTCAAATAAGTGTGGTTTTGTTTTTAAAATAATAATAATAAAAAAGTAAGTAAATACAAAAATTATGACTGCATAAAAGTTAAGGCATAAATGAATCAAATAACATTGGCTACTGCCTGCTTCACCTTTAAAGTCTTGTACACTGTCCTGGTTTCAGCCAGGACACAGTTAATGTTTGCAACATACACTTATGCACCTCCTTCATTTTCCATTCATTAATTTTATCCTACATCCATTTCTTTTTTCCCTTTGCTGTTGAATGGATCCATTTGTAGTCCCCTTCCTTTCTCACATTTTTGGGAGCATTTGGAATAATCTTGTCAGTTCTACCCAGATTATTTTTCTTAAGATCCATGATTAAACTTTTGAAGAAACATCACTACAACTTGAATCCTACTCTTTACCTTCAGATGTGGTGCTTAGGGGCATTGTTTAGTGGTGGACTTGGCAGTGCAGGGTTAATGGTTGGGCTCAGTGATCTTAAAGGTCTTCTCCAACCTAGACTATTCTATGACACTATGATTCTTATTCTCTGTGACATATTCATAAACCAGATTGTGGAAAGTGTGTTGTTCTATACTGAGGAAAAGCAGGAGACTGAGGAGGGCAACGGAGCCTGTCCACACACAGCAGCTGACAGTAAATAATTGTATACTATTGTGCCATTTAGAATAGAGTCTTGCATTGCTAGTAACAAAGAAAGCAAAAAGTATTGGCTTTAAGTGGATTAAAAGAAATCTAAACCAACAGGTTTTACTCTAATGAAAATTCAGGAAACTCAAAGCTTTCTCCAAGCCCAGCACTGACATTCCAAATACTTCCATTGCAGAGAACATGAGGAAGCCAGTCCATGTGGATATCAATGAACATGTAAAAACACTTACTAGGAGACATAACTTAGAGCTTCCCACATCACCCCCACCTAGAGAACATAAGCCAAACTTAGATGATCTCCAGAACAGGTACTTGTATAAAATAGGCAGTAATTATGTTATAATGAAATTCTGAAAAAGGTATTTCATGATGGTCTTATATTTGGGATATTAAGCTATAAACACACCATTGTAAACAGGGAAGTTTCACTCCTGGCATTCCAGTGATACCCTTACTGTGAGAGAGTAAATAAATAGATTCTGAATTAAAAAAACTGCACATGAAGCTGGGAGATTTTTTTTAAAAAAAGGTAATGTGCTTTTACTGATGTCAGGCACATCCACTAGGTCTATCTCAAGAAACAGGCTATTCAAGCAGCATTATCCACTTACACTGCTTTCCCATCCAGCTTCAGACACCCTGAAGTGACCGAATCACACACAGGCTGCTTATAACTGCTTAAGAAACAGGCCTTTGTAAGATGTGTGGAAAAATATTCCTCAAATATTTTGGAATTAATACTCAGAGTATTTTAATCTTATAGACCTTGTATCTTGTATTTCATAGGCTGTTTTTATTCATTTTACAAGGTTACAAAAGCAAATATTGGACAGCAGAAGACAGCATCGCTCAGAGAAAGTAAAATACCAGCATAACGTAGGTTCATTGTTCTTATGATATAAAACTAAAAATGTTTAGAAAGTACTGTATTTTAAAGTGATTTATCAAAGAGTGACCAAATCTCATGGATACTGAAACATGTAGTCTTCCTCTTTAAGATTATTTCAATATAGTATTTTCCAGTCACATTTTATATTGTTCCTGCTATTGCTTATGTATTTCTTGAAAGGCTCATCTTGTTCTAGGCCTTTTCCAAACTATTTCAGAATATCCGTTTTCTAAGCTAGTCATGAAGGACAGAGATTATGGGAAAGAGACTGATGCAGAGAGCAGGTAAATTAAAAAAGTATGCAGAAATGTGACATCATGAAATGTGAGAAGCATAAACAGAAGTGTGTCTTTAAGAGGAACTTAAGTGGAAGTCTGAGTGGATAGGATTGGGAAGTTCATACACTCACTGAGGTTACAGTGAATAACATTCTCTACATGGAATTTAGATTTTTTTATGACCCATTACACTGTTGCATTAAAAATTAAAAAAAAAAAATTAGTAAGTCTGTTGGAAGACATCTAGTTTAGGTTATTTTACTACTTAAGAATCAGTTCAACAAATCGTTTACCTACATATAAAGCTAGAAATGTATTTATACCCATCTCTCTTTGGGATAATATTTGTGTGCATGCTTCAGATTAAGTAGGTACTTACATGTTTCCTTGAAATAAACTCTTATTGCCTTATGTTTTTCACAAAAAAGTCATATCAGAATCCATGAAAATTTTCTCTTCCTTGTGGTATATATTCAGAGATGTAAAAGATATAGAAAGGCTTGATTGCTTTGAACTTTATGCTTAAATCAAAACAGTTTTAGATAACTAAAATGTCCCTTTGCTATGTTTTGCCTAGTTGTCACAAGTAACAGAACTAGTGTATGTTGGCTCTAGTATGGAACAGGAAGACAACAGAGCAAGAACTTCTAGTGCCTGTCCATTGTCCTCTTCTGGTTTTCAGTCCTCTAACTGTGCACAGCTTTCAGAAGAAAACTTCAACACAAACCTAAAGGGCAACATTTGGGAACAGACCTATGAAGAGAAGCTGCAAAAGCAGGTTTGGTTCATATTTTACTTCCACAGAATTATTTTAAATTAACTTTCATTTATTTCATGTTTAGATAGAGTGTAATGGTGAAGATAATTATGAATGAACAACATCTCTTGTAGGCTGGTGACAATGAATATCCCATATATACAAATATATTTCTTTTATTGTTCTGATTGTTCTGAAATATGCTTAACTTAAGCTTGTTTTCACTGAGCTCTTGGTATTGCTGGTATCTGCAAAAAATATCAGTCAGATACTTCTGACTTTCTTCTGCTTCCTGCTTGTAAAATTGGTTAAAGAAAGCTGAAATGTATTATAATTATAAATACAGCTTTCTTAAACATACAGTTAGTATAACTGGGTGTCATACGATCCAGGTGATCCCATGACCTAATTTTTAATCTTGCAATGTGAGTAACATAGTTCTTACAGAATTCTCAGTGCTCTAAAGGGGTTGAGAAAAGTCTGCTGTTTAACTCATAACATTTAAGTAACAATTGAAGGTTATTTGTTCTGATTTATGTTACTATTTTTTTTCTTTTTATTAACTTTGGGATTCTTAAAGAATCATCCTTGGAAAAGTAATAGCAAATACAATATACTTTATTTTTTAGAAAATATATTATTCATTGGAAATAATAAATTCTATGTGTATCACCGGTGGTATTATGAAATCTTGTGGTAAGTGAGGAAGAAGTGCTTCAAGAGCTTCAGAAGGGGAGATGTTGGGCTGTTCAGGAAATGAATAGGCAGAAACCCACAGGGATTTGACCTGAAGAATAAAGGAGCCCAAGAAAAATGCTTTCAAAACACAGGGACACTCTACCTCAATGTGCAAGAGAATGAGTAGGTCCCAGAGGCCAGTTTGGCTGAATTGGGGAACTCCTGACTGAGCTCAGATGCAAAGGGGATGTGTAGAAGGAGTGATGGGCAACACAGGAAGAACACAGAAGCATACCCTGAGCTTGGAGAGGTGGCATTAGGATGGTCAGAGCTGAAAATTGCAATGGGTGAGAAGAGCAGCAAGGAGGACTTCTATAGATGTGTACTGCAAACTGCAGTAAGACCAATGAAGGGCCACACAAATTGTTAGGGGTTTGGAGCATGTGGCGAGTATGAAGAGACTGAGCAAAGAGGGCCTTCATACCCTGGAAAAGACCCACACCCCTGGGTATGGGGTGAACTAACCACTGTCTTTCACAGTCTAAACAGTTACAGACAGGACAGAGCCAGAGCTACACAGTGAAATTGCAAGAACTAAAAGTCACAAGTATTAACAGTGGAAATTCTGTTTGTATGGAAAAAATATAGCCACAAAAGTAGCTAAGCACAAGAAGAGGCTGTCCAGGAGGTGGTTGTCCTGAACCATACTGAGCAACCTAGCCTAACCTTAAAGCTGGCCCTCTTTTGAGCAGGTTGGACTGCATAACTCTGGAGGTCTCTACCAGATGAAGTTTTCTATGACTATGTCGTCTTCAGTGGAACTTCAGCTTGTTACAGTCTATCAGGCTTGTTCAGACTAAGGAAGGATGGGATCCTAAAAGGACATTTTGCATATTAAGGTTGATATACAAATATGGAAAGTATAAATTAGACAGAACTCAGCTGGGCTGTAAGGAGGTTTGGGCTTCTACTGGAAAGATAAAAAGAAGTAAAAATAGTGTGAAAATATGTACATTGTTTGCAAACTCAAGTTTAAAGACTCTCACCGTTATGTATATTCAGAGTTTGACAGATTCTGCTGTTTCCTCAGCCAGGAAATAGTTTTGATGAAGACCCTTGGAATACAAAACCTCCAAGCCAGTGTATTATCAGCAAGTCTGATACAGTGCCTCAGGAACTGTTTGAGCCATTTCATAGGTAGGAAATGGTTTTACATTAAAGAGGAAAATAACAGTCTAGTTTAATTAAGAAAAATACTAAGATTATATGAAGCTTATTGCTACTTGGTTTCTTCACTGATTTTTGGTGCTTTTCAAATGGAAATGGAAATCAAATGGAAAGACTAAACATACAAGGATATTTAAATTTGTTGAAAGGCAATGAAATCTGAATTTTGGGTAGGCACTTGAAACCATGGTCTATTTTTTGCAGTGTCACAAACATGATGATGTTACTGAATTCACCTTGAATGATAGCACAAATTTACTAAGAGGCCATGAGGAGGGGGAGGCTGCCCCAGGTCTCATTTGTCTGGTCATTGTTACCAGTGCTTTTCTGATGACCCTGATGCAGTAGCAGTTGAGCAATTCCACCTACATTGTTTGTACTTGGGATTCCAGGAACAAAGCATTTTCTTTCCTTCTCTTTCATATGTAATCCTACTATAGCCTTTTCCCCCCCTATAATAGTTTCAATAATAATTTTATAAGAATATACACTTTCTTTTTAAAAGAATGGATAGAAATCAAGAATATATTTCTTTTTGTATGTGCTGATTAAAAATATTTCTGATCACAGGTGCCAGACTAATTTGCACTGGACATTTTGTATAATTTTCTTTCCTGGGGCTTTTCCCTTGGATCCAGGGGTTGTATGTGGGTAGAGCCCTTCACAAATCTTCATTCGTGAAGCCTAGCCATGATGATGATGATGATGATGAGGGGTTGTACATGGCTAATCTTCCTTTACTCCTTTTATTCTCAGTTTGCCCTCTGGTTGAAAGTTCCTGTCAGTCTCTATCTTTGGCTGGATAGAGCCATAAAAAGGCCATATAATATTTTGCTGTTCCCAGAGTACCTACAGCTTGTTTACTTGGGGAGTTAAGTGACTGATAATCTCACTGGCTGCATGATAACAAGACACATCAGTTTCCAGTCTTAGCCACCTCAACTTTCACTTTTCTTGTAGCTCCTCCTGGTTTTCTCCAACAAAACCTAAAATGAGGATAGCATTCACTTTGCTGTATATCTGGGTGAATTCCCCATTAATATATTTTCATTAAAGCCCTACATAACCTTATCTCACCTATCCCTCTCCTTTCATTTCTCCCATGGCCATCAGGCCTGCACTCATCCACTTATGGCAGCTCCTGTTGTCTTCTACCCATTCATGGCTCACTAACAACGTTTCCTTTCCAACTGTTCTTTAAATCCATTTATTTGTATTGTGCGTGGGGTTTTTTTCATCCACTGCAGCCATAAATTCTTATACCTCAAGAGATGGCAGTTCTTTTGCAAAGGGAGTTTCTTTCACTGTATGTGAAAAGTAGAGTGTAAACTTATAAAATTGTTTAATGTAACATACTGATAATGTAATCAATGTGCATAATTCTGAGAGCTGTGACATCTTGAGGTTATTCAATATTAACTAAAAATTTTACATGTCATTTCCTCATCTACTCTTAACTTTTACTTTGCATTACAAAATGTTCAGCTGGAGTTAGAAGGGACCTCTGAATTGTTTTACAAAACAGTTTTACCTTCCCCATGTATATCTGTCCAAGTTTTTCCAGGAACAAACTATAGTGTGTTTAGCCTTTTAAAACTGTTCTGGAGAGGCTTCTCTAAGTAGAGGAAACTATTTAATTGAAGTTCTATAGAATCCTTATCCAGTTCCAAGTATTTGCTGAACAAAACACAGAATATTTCTACAGTAAGAGTTTTCTGTACTACGTTTCAGTTTTCAAGTTCCATTGATAGCATTGCTCAAAACTTTTTGAAGAAAGGGCATTTTTTGAATGTCCTTCTTTGCCAATTCTCTGTGCTTCAGAAGACTATCAACTTTTTGCTCATAGTTTCTGAAAGGTCGGTCACCAGATCCAGCCTGGAAAAAGCTCAGTTAAAATGTCAGATGAAGAGCCAAGCAAGTGAAAGCATGATAACTTCCATGCCCCTGATATTCACATGATACCATCTTCAAAACCACTATTCTCAGAAGTGGGGTAGGGAAGTATGGGCAGAATAAAATGTCTGACTGGCCTGACAGTGGAATAGAAAAATTCTGTGCCGAATCGGGATTACTGATCTCAAGTGCAAATGGAAGTCACTTGCTAGAGAATTGCAGGAATTAAGCAGTACACAGAGCTTATTATGGATTTTCAGTACAGAAGAGAACTGTAGTCTTGAAGAACAAACTACTTTTATGAACAGAAGAAACTGTCTTCCTCTCATCCCCTCCACCCTGATCCCCCCTTTTTCCCCTCCCCGAAGTGGCTGCCTTAGGTCAGCTGGTGGAGCAGCAGTGACATGCTGTGGCTGCTTTTATAAATCACACCCAGGAGGATGTGCTCCGTGGCTTGGTTTATTTGGAGAGATTATGAAATGAAAAATCAATCTTACTATAAAGTAAAAGTAGAATGCAATAAAATACATACTTTTTCGGTTGAAATAATGCACATTTAGGACAAAAATGAGTGTGATGAGCAGTGACGTCTTTGAGATTTTTATCATCAAGTTATCATAAAGTGTTGTTAGCAGTCAGTATTTTGCCTATTTGTGTACTAACCAAAATGTTTTTCTTTTCTATCCCCACTCAACTTCAACCCCCACACCCCAGGCTTGACCATATGAATTCTGCCAGGAAAAATCCAGTCATAATGACCAGTAATGAATTAGAAAACTGTGAAGGAATAAAAGCACCGATATTTGATGTTGTAAAAGAAACTGCAGAACTGAAAGCTTCCCAAGCTGGAAGTGGTTGCTCCTTTCTGGCACTGTTTGAAGATGAGAGCCAATCAACTCATAAAAATCCTTCCACAAAGCATTTTAATCTTTTTGTTAACCAAAGCAGTACTGACATTTTTTTCATTCATTCTGATGTTAGAAGTCAAATGAGCAACAGAAAATTTCCTCATGACACTAGAAAGGCTTATCCTGCAATAAATGCAAAGAAAAGTTCTGCAGACAGACACCTTGAAGGCATTTTCACAGCTCCAGAACATATTTTCCCTAAAAGTAACAATGCCTCAATTGCAAGCTACAAGGAAACCCACCTGCAGAACTTTCATGAGGGACAGTGCTGCTTCATACCCTGTGAAAAGAAAGAAAAACATGCAAACCTTGAAAAAATTGGTGTGTATGAATATTTTAAGGGCATATATTGAGGGTCTTATTCTCCTTTTAAAGACATATGTTCTTATAACTGGAGATGCATCTGCCCTGACTAAAAAGATGCCGTGAGTTCAGGATGCAACCACTTGATTTTAAACTCAATTATTTATATAATTTTAAAAATTTGACAGAAATTTTATTTTCAAATTGCCTTTATTGTATTGCATTTTAAATTCAAGGTTTACTTTTTTATTTTAGAGACATTTGGTTATTACCATGATCAGCAGATTAATTTAAAGAAGAATGTGCGGAATTATTCAAGAAAAAAATGGTGAGTGTCATGGAAATTATCCATCTATTAACTATTGATAACTGCAGAGGCTTGCTGAATTGAAGAGATCCTGCTAAGAGGACAGGAAGGTAAAATTCTAAACAGTATTACCAAGGAATCAGTTTTTCCAGGTGAAAATAGTAGTGTATGTGAATAAACTTATATGAATAAAAAGCCCTTTATACCTTTGTTCATCTGCCTATAATAAGACCAGAGAAATACTGCTTCACAGGACAGTTTTGAGTTCCTGAAATTAAGATCTTGCTCTGGCTTGCCCCCTAAAAGACTCTGTCTCATTCCACTGGTTACAGAGGAAGTTTGTCTTCCCTGGGCTCAAGTAAGCATTTGGGAGTGCCCCATGTTTTACAAAAGATGTGTTTTTCAGACTCTGATCCGTAACATCTTCCATTTTGCAAAACAGCACCATCTTCTGTCATGTGTTCAATTCCATATTGCATTTCAACAGAAATGAAGTTTATGAAAAACTTCATTATGAAAAACACACTTGGTGTTAAATCTCAGGTTCAGAAAATAAGTTCAGTGTTCTCAATAGTGGGAAGCATTTTATGGTTACTGAAGACAAAAATTGAAGACAGAAAAGTCACCAGTGAGGACTTTAACTCAGAAAGAAAAGAAAAATACTGGAGGGGAAATCACTTCATAGAGGACTTTGTGTTTGCATTCCTCAGTGACGATAAGTCTGTGAAAGAAACAGCCTGGGGACAGAACCAGCTCTTTGGATTTGAAGAGGTAACATTATAAAGAGATATATTTTTTGTCAAACCTACTGTTTGCACCATTCATTTCCGATGGAGGAGGAATGTCTACGACAGTTAGAAACTGAATATAGCTTCACTGAATTAACTTCTGTGGAAGTTTTTTTGCCATCATGGTTTATATAAGGAATTCAGAAAGAACTGCTTCTAGTGTTAGATAGACAGCCCTTTCAGGTCCACAATTCACATGGTTTGATTCACACCTCAGTTAATGCCTAAAATACATTGTGTAAGTTACCCATCAACCCTTAGGATCAGATCCTGCAGACATTATATGCAGGATACTTCAGTATTATAAAGCAGCTTTGTGCCACTGTACATATAAAAAGTCTTTTAGATGTTTTGCTTGAAGAGGTCACACAGGTATATATGGTATGCTCAGGGGTACAGATACCTCTTAATATAATTTGTATATATATATATATATATATACACATATATATATATATATATATATGACTGCTTTACATAATACAGGAACTGAATGTTCCTTTCTTAAACAAAGATGTTGATCCTGCTGAACCCTCACTACAACACTTCATTATTTTAAACAGTTCACAACAGCACAGGAGAAAGAGTCTAAGCTTGGATTAAGTTTAAATCTTCATGAGATGGAGACAGGTTAGTACCATTTATACATTATTACTTAAATTTTTTTTCTCTACATGTGAAACTGAAACAGTTACTTTTAAAGCCAGGGAGAATGATCTTTTTAGGATGTTATATTTGTTAAGGGCTTGTATTTCTGATATACACAGCACTGTAAAAAGACAACTAGCATTATCTGGTAACTAAGAACTATCTGTGTTTGCTTTTCCTTGAAGAGATGTTCTCTTCCATTAAACTATATGTGGACAGAGGGAGGGAAGTCAGCAGGGCAGTCCTGTGTCCTTTCTGCTCCCTCAGTAGCTGTAGGGTCAGCTGTGCTGGCTTCATTCCAGAGCAGATGATCTCTCAGGGGCCTCCCAGAGAAGAACACACTACTTGTGTGGCAGCCAGTGTGCACATGGAGTCTGCTGTGTTCTCTCACAGCCCTTGCTCTGCAGAGTCCTTCCTCCTTTGGGTAGCACAGTTCTGCTGCTGATGCAGCTGCTGATTAACAGCACAGCTGAAGCTTTGGAGCAGCTGTCTCACAATCTCTGTTGAGATGTGTTGTCCTGAGAGGAGAGGAACTGGCTATTGCTAAGAACTAGATTGACCTTGCTAACATTTTATTCTTTAAATAGTATCCTAAAATTGCATCAGAAATAGTAATGTTTAATTCTACATGCTGTGCTTGAGAGTTGGATCTCTGGGGAGGTTTTGGTGAGTAATCTTTCTTTTTCATCTATTTTTCAAGATGTGGAGTCACCACTCAGCAGCCAGTATCACAGTTACCCTCCAAGGCAGACTGGGAGTTATTTGAGCTGTAGTTCTGGTGCAGTGAGTACAACCCACAAACTTTGTGGGTTAGCAGGGCTTCATTTGAATCATATCTCTATGCCTGAATGCATCAAGGGTGGATGTAGCTGGAATCTTATTTATAGTTTTGCTTTGTACAAGGCAAATTCATGTGTGAGGAGGACAAGAAATCATTAGCTGTGGATTTTCCTAAGCAGTTTAACAGACATGTGGTCTGTTCTCTTGATAATGCCAGACCTTGTGGAATTACATTATCATGACTATGGGAAGACGCTAAGCAAGCTTATGTGTTCTTCCTTGATGTAGAGCTGCCTTTCATTACATGCCTGTAAAGCAGGATTTGACATATTGTGCGTTTTCAGCTATTCTTGAACATAAAACTGCCACAGCATAGGAGTAGAGATTGTATGTGAGAGTGAAGGTCTGCCTTGGCCACCTTCTCGTTCCCAAAAGCCAGGAGTATGTCCTTGGCAAAAGAAGGAAAAGAACCCCCACAAACAAGCAAAACCAGACAGCTCTGGCCTTTGTTTATTTCACTAACTTAGTTATTGGTTAGTAATTAATTTAGTCCTTAGTTATTGAACTATTTAAACATTTGCAATCACATGGTTCTTTTTGAGTAGTCTGAAGAAGAAGACATAGCCAACAAGAAGGAATATCTGAATGAACGGTCCTTGAAGACACATGATGCCAACTTCTCAGCAAGCGGAGAGGTCCCCAAGAGCTCCCATACCAGAACTGTGCCTCTCCAGCCCAGCAGGAGTTTGGCTAGAGAAGAAGCAAACATTCTTCGGGAGAAAGACTCTATTTTTTGTGCCATAGAGGGGGAAAATAAAATCTACACTGCCCCATCTGCGGGCAGCTCATCACGCCAAGCCCTCGGGAGAGAGCACGTCACCCGCAGCACCAGGTGCGATGTCTGGTCGCAGACTGAGCGCTCTGTGACAGAAGCAGAGCAGGTGGATGTGGGGACCCAGTGTGAGACCCTGCGGCTGTGCAGCTGCGGGGGTTCCCTGCCCGCTGCCCGCAGCCCGGGCGCGGTCCCTCCTGCCGAATTGCCGGCGCGGGAGGTGCCGCAGCCCGCGGGTGCCCGCAGCGCCCCCGGGGTTGCTGCCCTTCCTTCGGAAGCCGAGTACCTGAGTCTGGCTGGCAGAAGGACTCTAGAGGTGCTGAACTACATTGATAAAATGAAGGAGAGAGATAAGCAGTGACCAAATAGAGTGACACATAGGGAGCACAGAAGTTTTGATCTGTTCTCATTTCATTTACTTGGCATATTTTGATTTTTCTAGCCTGGTTAGACAAAAGATACTTTTGCTGTTTGTTTGCTTTGAACTATTAATAACTATGCATTTCTGTCTAGCTGCTGTTATCTCTAACTATGGGTTTCTATAGATATCCAATGGTTAACACAGGATTTTACAATAGCCTAGTAAATATAAGCATTAGGAATTTGATTGGCTATATCACCATATATCCATAGGATTCTATAGTTTGGAATTGACTTTGCTTCTTTTAAGGTAGTGGAAAAATGCTGCTTCACTTTGAAACAGATTTGATGTGGGTCTTAGTTCAGAGCTATTGTCTGGTTCTTACCCATTTTAACAGACAAATTTGCCTTTGCCATGTGTTCATACAAAACAGAAAAATGGGAAACAACAGAAAATGTACATCTGCATACATGGAATAGAAGGCAATTTTAAAAGAAGTAATTTATTATTTTTTTAAAAAATGCTGTTTTCCTTCTGCAGCAGATCTATTGATTCACTCTCTGGCTGTTAATACTAACAAATCTTTCACATGTTTCTGTATTCTGCCTGAAAACTGAAAATTTGAACTACTTTCCTTTTCATTTCAGTATTTCTGTGAAGCTAAAAATCACAATAAATAAAAGTTTCTGATAATATTGTTTCTAGGTTATAATCTTTCCTTCTACAAAGATGGCAGGGAGACAGTCTGTTACTGACATCTACTTATAGATCCATACACCTTTACTTCTATAGAGCTATCTCTGTCTCTCTCTGTCTCTCTCTCTATATATATATCTATATATCTTATATGTGTGTGTGTATGTATATGTATAAAGAACTCTGTGTGTGTGCACTGCCACAGCCAGCTGGCTGCATGCAGGCATCCTCTTCCTTACAAACTGGGCTTGGGCAAAGGCTATGCTGGAGACTGTTCCTGAAACAGAGCAGGAAATTTGCTTCTCTAAGATTAATATATTGTGTTTTCCCCTTGGAGTCTGCTGTTAAAAGATTCACTGTCCTTATTCCCACCAGGCCATTTTTTTCTATTCCTACATTTTGTAGAAGGGGTGTGTGTGACCCAGCCTGGATGAGACCTGTCACCATTCTTTGTCTCTGCTCTTATCATCCAACTAGTGGCTGTGTTTGCTGCTGGGTTTTATTTTTGAAGCTAAGAGCCGTTTTTAAAAGAAGGTCTACATTGCTCAACAGTTTGCAGGTTTATGGTTATGCTGTTTTAAAAATAGCACCTCGGAAATTTCAGTGGGCTTTTCTGTACTTGGGAGAAAATAGCATGGTCTTTTATATGTATAAATTGCATACATGGGAAGTGGTTTGCACAGCCTGACTTCTGAAACATGCAACTAGCATTTAGTCCATTCACTGCCCACTTCCTAAGGCTTGACATAAGCAGATTTTCTTTTTTAGGTTGTCTCAATTTAATGTCAAAGCGAGCTGCCTAGTATTTTTTAAAAAAACTGCAATGTTCATCTTCTTCACAGGAGCTATAATTTATTTGAATAACAGCTATGATTTGCTGAAAGCTCAGCCGTTACCAGTGGTTTCTAAGGCACAGTTGTTCGCTCGGTGTGACAAAGCCAGTTCAGATTTTGCCACACGAGCAGCAGCCCATACTGGCTCAAATGAGGACATCTCTGCTTCCACAGCAGTGCCCCATCCCCAGTATGTACCTGCCAGCCTTTCCAGTGCTCCATGTCTGGCGTCACAGCCTCCCCCATGGCTGATGCAGCTCCAGCACCCTTGGCCTGCCAACCCCCTGCAATACACCGTGGCAGAGGACAGGGAGTGGCACGTTACAGCTAAAAGCTCCAGCAATGTGTGCTTTAGACTTGAGGGGTTTTATTATCCCAGATGTAAAACTGCCTCTTGCCAGAGAGTTCTCTGGTGTCTGTGTTAGTGAGATACTGAAGTGACCCCAGCAGAGGTGAACTGCTGTTAACTTGCAAAGGAAGTTATGATCCTGAGTTCTGTGACAGTGGCATTTTTGCTGGGACTTCTGAGTTGTGGTTTGTTTTACACTGAAGGGAGCTACCCAAGTTCAGGCAGATACTCCTGATCTGCAGAGCTGGCCCCTGGGTGGACATATTCCCAATTTGCTTTCATGAACCTACAGGACAAAGAACGCAGGTTGGAACTGGGAAAAGAGAGCTGGTTGCACGGTATGGATGTATGTGTGTGGGGTTTCAAATGCTCTTTATTAAGTTACCTCTCATATTTATCATCATTTAGAGCCTTTCAGTGGGCATTGTTTATTTTCACTTCAGCCAATAATATAAAAGCTCCCACAATCTGTCTGGTTCCAGCCTAGACTGAAATTCCACTGCTTGAGCCAGACATACACCTTTTGATTGGCTGTATGTAAGAGCTGCATCCATGTCTCTACTGCAGTAATTCACCACTTGGGATATGCCAATCACCACAGATAATCATGTTTCAAAGTCTTTGGATGAGAGTGTATAAAATCCAATTACCTTACATTTTTTTAGCTGTAATTGCAAAGCAATCAGAAGAACAAAACTACCTTTGTAGTGGTTTGTGTGCTGGCAGTGATGACAAGTAAGGCAGAGTGTTCTTTTTAGCTATTAGAGAAGTATTTTGAAGTATTTATGTTACTATTATTGCATTAAAAGAGACTCATGCTTTCTCTTTATCTCAGCACCAGTCTCTCCCTCTATCAGGGCCTTTCTTTCCCCTGATTTTTTTGTGACTTCTGGGTAGAGCTGAATTTGGTTTAATAGGAAGTAGTAGCCTCAAATCATGCTTGCTTCAGCAGCTGATGCTATCAATCCACCAGTATCTGTAACCTACAGTAAAGGCTCGACTCATTATGCATTCAGGCACCACCAGCTTTCTCTGAGGCAGCAGCACAGGCAGAGATGGTCTTTTTCATCCATGTTATTCTTCCTGGCAGTGTGCTAAGCCTCCAGGAAGGACATGGAAATATACTGTTTTCAAGTGTGTTTGGTAAGCATCAATTACAAGTAGGGTGGTTTTGTTGGGGATAAGGACAGAAAGGTACCTGCAATTAACAAAAAACCAGGAGCACTTGTTTATTGATGGCATTCAAATGCTTCTAAACAGACTGAAAGACCCCCTCACTGAAAATGTTACCATAAGCTTCAGACAGAACCACTTTTAATATGCAGCTGGTAACTTTTTTTTTCCCCTCTAAAATCAACTCTAATTACAGTAATCTGCAAGGTAAGGTTTTCTGGGCAAGCACCACCAGAAGTTTGTTTCATTAATGGGCAGTTTGTTGCTGGATGTTATGCCAAGAGCCTCCACAGAGGCTTTGCAGAAATTTGTATTTCATTTTCATGAAGGATTATCATTATGGGAAATGAGAGGCTCAGATCTTCATAGAAGTGATTATTTCTATGGTAGAAACTGTGAATTGGCTTTTTAAAGGTTTTAGCAGATAGCAGATTGAGGAAGGATGAGGTTTCCTGGGAAAAATATTGCCAACTCTCCACATCCAGTGCCTAATCCATCCCCACAAAAGTGAATGACCATTTTGCAATGCTTCTTCAGCCTCTTCTCACTGACAGCCTCTGATGGGTTAGAGGTGACAGTGCCAGCCACCCAAATCAGAACTTGCCTCTCCAGGGCTGGTGATGTCCAACTCCCACCAGGTCCTCCCGACTCTGTAAGCTGAGTATTAAATGCTTGCCCTCCTGCCCACCCACACTGTGGAGACTCCATAACACTGTGGTGCTTGCTCCGGGTGCCAAAGCCCTCAGGATGTGAAAGCCAGCAGGACTGGCTTGCAGTGAGCTCCTGTGGCTGCAGAGGATGCTGATACACCAGCTCTGTGTGAGGTGGTGGGGAATCTGGGGCTAAAGACAGAGAGGTGGAGAGCGAGTAAGGCAGAAGGTAAGGCAGGAGGCTGAAAGAGGCCCACTGTACTATTCAATAGAGCTGAGAGAAAACATGTCCAAATGCACTATTTGTGCACATTTGCAGAGAGGGCTGGGATTTACTGCCCCTGTGTCACGCTCAGAACACAGGCACTGACCTGGCCAAGGACCCAGAGCTGTGGCTCATCAGGGCAAACCATTCCATCATATTGCAGGATATTTACTTTGTTCCCCAAGTTGGAATCATTACTGGGAAACAGGAGGTCTGTAAGGAGATTTGCTCTCCAGAGAAGCTGCACGTCCTGCAAACAGATCAATTTTTGGAGAACCCCAGACCAGCTGAAGCTGGAGGGGATCTCCGAGCTTGCCCAGTGCAGGGAGCAGGGCAGCTGGAGCAGGATGCTTTGGGTCACAGCCAGCTGCTGTCACCGGACAGCCAGGCTGGGGGAATGAGCCATGCCAGGTAGGGGACCCCAGGGTGCAGATGGACGCAGCTCTGCCTGAGCGGTTTGCTCCCTGTGCTGTGAGCAAGGCAGGAGCCTGGGGCTGGAGGAAAGGGAGCTGTAGGCATGTGAAGAACAAGGCTGGGTGTTCCTGCTCTGCCCTGCTCCACCTCCTCAGAGCACAACTCCTGCCTCTCCTCACCCACATTTCGCAGCAGCAATGAAGACCAGCAGTGTTTCACCCTAACACCAGCTCGTCCCCAAGTAGCAAAGCCACAGTGTCTCACCCAGCAGCCCTCCAGCCTTGGGCTGCACTAACAATGGGCACTAATTGCTCTCCCACGAGGGACCAAGAGGGTCCCAATGCCCTCAGCATCTCCCTGTGAATCCCACCCACCACAATGGAACTTGACATAGAGAGAGAGTAGCAAAGCCATCTCATCTAGTGCCAGGCTGGGGCTGGCAGTCAGCCTTCACCCAGCTTACAAATACTTTGGTTGCTCTTGATTTTTTTCCCATAATTTTTAGCAGCCCATGAGAGGAGAGCAGTGGGGACACCATCCTCAACTTAGTTCCAACACTGCAAGGGGAAGCTGACTCTTCCTCAGCCCCCCCAGCCAATCTGGGTTACCAGGGAGAGCAGGGGGGAAGCCGCATTAACATCAGACCGACTCTGACCGCAGTCACATTTTGTGACAGTCCAGCAAGAGGGCACACTGTCACATCAGACAGCCTGGCCAATGAAGGAGCTCACTGGGAGCAATCAGACAGGGTTTGATGCCATCTCACCATGAATGTATTAAAATAAGCACCAATTTCACAGCAAGGCTTACTTCAAGGCACCACTTCTCAGCGGGGACCCAGCCACCTGCTGCAGGCCACAACTGCCACTTTAGGGATGGAGAAATCATCTGGCATTTGCAGGATGGCATGTTATGGGACTGCCAACAACCTCCCCTTTGCAACTACAGCTATGCTAAATGACCTGGAGTGAAAGCTTCAGGCAGAAAATCTGTACATGGGATTTGGCGACAGCTGGCTGGGGACGTGGCGTCTCACCAGCCTCAGCTGTGGAAATGGCTTTAAGAAGGAAAAGCTGTGGCACTGGGAAAGCTGAAAATGTCACAGCACTGTCCAAGGGGACCAGAGATACATGTAGGACAAGTCAGATGGGGCGGCATCAGTCCTGAGCATTACAATACAAACCCTCCTTCCAGTTTTGGGGAATGGCATTAAAACAAAAGCAGGTCAGCTGTGCTATGGCTGCCTGTTCAAAACCCACACTTTATGCTTTGCCTGGTGGACTCTGAACCAGCCCAGTCCATACCTCTCTCCCGGGTTTCTGGCCATGCTGGGGGCCTGTGTGACTCTGCTGGAGTGTTGCTCCACATTCCAGGAGGGTCACTGTGCAGCTCTCAGGGCACTTGTGGCCAGTGCAACATTGGGGCTCCTGGTGGTTATCTCTTCCTCAGGAGACTGGGGAACCCTTTCATCAAAAATCTGGGGGTGATGACGAACTACACCACAAACACAAAATCAGGGACATGGTGAGGAGCAACACTGGCAGAAACTACAAGCAAGAGAACAGCAATTGGGTCCACTTAAACAAAATGCACTGCAATGCCCCCAAGCACAAGGGTACCCTGTTAAGGGGAAGGGCAGGATGTGCCAGCAGAACAGGGCTTGGCTCATCCTTCTCCTGTGCCTTGTCACCATGCACAGACCAGAGAATGCAGCCAGGAACAGAGAACTGGGAATTGGGGCTAATTCTCTCTATACGTGTGGTCTTGATAGGCTAAGCTGTGAACCAAGCGCAGAAATGTAAAAAAAAAACCCAAACAGTTGAAGACTAAGCCTATGAATCTGAGTCCTGGAATAAAAATCCTGACTTTTAGAAAGATATTTAAACCATTCAATCTGCTGCATCCTCAGCCCAGTGCCATCTTCTGACTTTGCTTCCTTCCACCCAGGGCAGCTTGACACTCCCCTGTCATCACGTGGTGGTGTGGCAGAGGCACTAAATCCCCACACACATACTTCACTAACCATCCTCCACACCTTATGCCCTACTTCCTTTCTCCAGTCCCTCCTCAGGATTTGCTTCTTGCTCTTTCTGTCCATGTTGCCTTGGCAACCTGATCCAATCTCAGCTACACATACCACCTTGATTATGAAGTTTAGCTCATCCAGCCCCCTCTGCCCTAAAATTGCTCACGTATCTCTATCCGCCTCCCTGATGGGGCCCCAAACCCTCACTGCTCCTTCAAACATGGACCTTCCCCACCTCTTCAACTCTCCTTCTCCACCTTCAATGATATTTAAATAACTGTCTTTCCAATGGGGATGGATATGTGTTAACAAGACTGCAACAGGTCATTTTGGATGTGTGCTCCTCTTACATCTTACTGCTCCGTGGAAGACACCCTGCTTTTCTTTTTGGCATTATGGAGTCTCTTTGAGCTTCCACGCGACACCACAGTACCCAAAATCAGTGTGCCAGCTAAGGCAGAGGTCTCACACACCAGAAAAACAGACGGATCCATATCCTCCTGAAACCCAGACCCCAAAATCTCCTACAAAAGTATCTAACCAAGCTAAGCCCACAGTTCCCTTGAGATTTTTCTGTCAAAATCAAGATGCAGAAAATACTTCCAGTAGTTTTGCAGTTAACTCTCAAAAGGCTTTCCAAATTCCAGGTCTATGCAGAGCTTCTCAATTAATCAAACACACACACGAGTACCAGGTAGGTCACACACATTAAACAAGTGAGTGAAAACCTGCCATGGAGACCACCTAACAAACAGCCCCAGGATGTGACTGCTGGACCTGCTTATGACAAATATTTGGGACTATTTGCCCACAGATTTCAGCTGGTTGCCTGATGGGTTGAATGTGTTAGTCTCTCCATCAGAAGAGCTGAGATGCCATTCATTTGGGGTCAAGTGAATGTGCTGGAAGTGAAACTGCAGCAGCTGAAGCAACCGAGTATATTCATGCACCCTGTGTGGGTGGGGGTGACTGGAGGGACACCAGCTCAGGGGATGATCAGTGGCAAGTCTCTTCAACCAGCCCAGAACAACTCAGCAGGGGACCACTGAGATCACTGAAAAAGGACTTTTTTTTTTTTAAGCTTATCTTTAAGCTCCCCACTTTTTCTCTACAAACTGTAGCAGCCTTGAAAGCAAGAACTTCATGCCATGCACAAAGCAAAGGCCACACAGCACTGTGTGGGTGACTTTAGTTCAGATGCAGCACCACCCAGCACTGATGTCTGGGGGTATCTGATCCTGAAAATGCTCACGAAGATCTGAAGCAAGTCCTGTTACTGCCTGCAGTTCAGTTTTACAGATGGCAGAATGCATTTGGCAAAAATCAATCCATCAGCAGTTGTTTTGTGATAGTAACTACAGCAGAGGGAAATGGGAGAAGGCAAAAAAATGGAGTGTTTGACAGCAGAGTCACCAGATTTTCATTATCCCACAAAGCTGCCATATAGTTTTGGTGACAAGTAGCATCATCACCTTTATGAGCATTATCAGCCAGAAACCTAAAAACAGAAGCTGTCAGTGCACAATGATGAGCTTCCTTGCTCACCTCCTGAGGACAAGCTCTGCCACAGATACTGGATTGCTGGGCAGTCTTCCACTGCCAGCATTTCCCCATCAGTTGTGATCTCTCTGCATCCTGGCCCAAAAGGCTACAGCTCTGTCAGAGCCAACTCTGGATCTCAAAAGGATTCCATTGTGGTATCTGTGGTAGATGGAGGCAACAGAACCAATTTCCACTTGATCTAGTGGGTGCTATTCCTCCATCACACAGGGGAGCACAGCCAGGGCAGCCCCAGCACAGCAAGGTCACGGTCATGCTGCTCTTTGTTAATCATCAAACTGATTCAAGTTTTCTTAATAAAACACACAGAGTTAGGACATTTCCCCATTAGAAAATAGCAACTCCTGCTCTTTTCCCAGTCAATAACCAAGTCTGATGGTATAAACTGCTGTCAGGAAACTGGTCTGTTTGGGCAGGGAACATCAAAAACTTGTAAAGGGACACTGCAACAGTTGGCAGCTCAGTACAGCTGCATGCAGCTTTTCAAATAAACCCTCCAGAAAGGCAGGAACACTTACCTGGTGTACCCATCATCACAGAACCACTCTCGGATTTGAAACACACCATAATAAGATCATATTCAAACTTATTCTTACTTACCCTTCACTTATTCCAGGCAAGCCTATGGCCTATTTGAGCTCATTTTTTTGAGCAAGGCAATGCTGCAATTCTAAAAAGTGACCCAAATACCCCAAAAAATGAAACCTTGAGAAAGACTCTGTAATTAAGTATCTCACCTTTTATTTTGTTCATTTACACTTCTGGCACTGACAATTCTTTGAAGATATTTATTTTTATGTAAAGACCAAACTTCATTAAAGCAATCAGAACAGAAGTCAATTAAATAATTTTACATCACTTAAGTTTCAGAAAATGTACAACACTTTCATACATTATAGGCTTGACTGGTGGGAAATGGAAATGGCACATGTTTGACATGGTTAAGAAGTGACTTGGACAACCCAGCAATTAGTTTTGCCAAAACCTGTTTTGTACTGAATACCGTGACACGAGCCCAGGGATCACAGTGTGCCTGATGGCATCACGTGCATGTTATTATTCAACATGGAACTATTACTATCAATTTGGTCTCCAATAACATCTCAAATATTCTACATGGCATTTGTCACCAAAAGATCCGGTTAGCTGTTTAGCAGGAGAGTGAGATTCACCATGGAAAGCAGAGACACGACTCGTGCCACTTCCCAGCGATGTCCCGGACCAGCAGGACACTGAGCACATGGAGAATATCAAGCATATGAGTAATCCTATCAATTTCATGGAGACTACTCAAACACTTTAAATCAAACAGATGGCAGGAGTGCACTAGGCAGGGCCTGCTGTCTAACACAGCACCAGGAAACCACCTCGGCTCACAGCTGCTGGAGGTCCGTGAAGTTCCTCCTGCAGAAGTCACGATGATGGTCATACATTCAGTCCTCTCCAAAGTCTGTGCAATGTTTAAGGCAGCAAAAGAAATTTGCCTTTATTTTAACACTTCAGAAACAGACGGTTCCTTTAGAAATAGGTGGATTATCGTCATAATCAATCAGTATGCCCCTTATTCACACAAATGTGATGAAAAGCCAAACCAAATTTTAACAAAATGTTTCTCAACAAAATGAAGGAGTGTAACTGAACCAGACTCGAAGCTTTAAAATTACATGTGCCAGATCATTCACATGTAACAGACTGTCTAGGGACAACGTGAAAAAGTGGGATTTAGATGAAGTCTGTGTTCTTGAGGCCTGACATTCGTCAAACTTCCCCTGGCATGAGTGAGCTCTACTAAAGCCAATGAGTGAGCACCTCTGATGAGAGGTGTGAGTAAGATTAAAAACATGCCGCTGGTTCACACTAACAGGTCATTGTGGCTAAAGTATATTCTCATATACAGAACTCTGCAACACTATTAACACCCATTTACAAAACACTACAGTGATGGTTATTGGCACATAAAAAACTCCTTCTCTATATGAAAACATACACAAAATAGATAAGAACTGCCATTTTTTTTTTCAGACTTTTAAAATCTATATATAGTTGCCTTTGAGGAGTTTTAACCCCCAGTATCACAAACAACAATATTTCTTTAACAATGTTCACCTAGAATTTTACTGTGCTGACATTTGTAACACTGCCACAATCTAGACCACTTGTGGATTATGCTTAACTGTGCTGTACACAAGGTGATGAAGATTGATAGAAAAACCACTAAGATTTTTGCACAAAAATATGACTTGTTAAAATCCAGAGAACAATTGAGTCACTTTATAGGCAGCAGCTACATGTAAGCTGTAAATGTTACCCGCAATAAAAACACATTTTGCCATAAAGCACATATTGTGGCATTATCTGCTTCTGGCCTGGTACACAAAGCTTGGTTTTCTTTCCAATGCAGAGGAATGGGTTTGGTTAGCTTGACTCTCTCAGAAAAAAGTGCACACATATCTTACTCTTTAAAGTGCTTTGCAGAACTATCTCTTCTGCCTGGATTTCTCCCCCAAGATCTCTCAATGCTGTGAAGACTCTGCCTCTTTGCAGTAGTGATGTTCAGCTAACAAAGCCTCTCATGCAAGCACAAGTAAAGTTTCAAGAAGACCATGTTAGAAGAGCGTCAATGTTAAGTAGAAAGCTGGGTGTAAAGTTGAGAAGTACAGGGTCTCTCTTTTACTAGCCCACTGAATGTCTGTGGGACTGCACCCAATACCCCATGGCCTGAGGGAAGACCCTTGCTTGGGGCCTGTAGCAGCCCCTGAAGTTCAAACCTTCTCCCCAGTGATCAGCTCAAGTAACTAAAAAAGCTAAAGAGATTCCATGAAGGAAAAAAGTACAAGCCCTGCCAACTCCATTGCCATGTCCTCACTGCCACACAGGCACAGGACAGGAGTACTTGTGTGCTGCTTCCCCCTGAGCCTGAGCGCCCCACAGGACCAAGCACAGTCCCTTGGCCCTGCCATCCTTATCACACGTGGACAAATCACGACAAATCAGAGACTTCTGTGACACTGGCTACGTCACACCCATCTACTGAAACATGACCTGGTGGGGCCTTTCATGCCTCATTTCTTTCTTTTCCCCTCCCAACCCTAACTCCTACATGAGTGAAATGCTGCATTTATCAACTCATGCAAAAATAAGCTGGCATTGGAACAATGGTCCCTGTGATGTAACCCCTTCCTGTGCCAGGGTTTCTGGGACAATTCCCGCCAGGGCTGTCACTGCAACTGACAGGGCAGAAGCACCTACAACAGTGACCTGTCCAAGGTGCCTGCACAGCAACGCCACTTCAGCCCCCCAAACAAGTCCTGGGCCTTGCTTTGATTCTACATCTATTTTCAAAACAGGTTTGGTTCTCTTGTTAAAAGATTATTTTGATCAACAAAGTGACAAGGGGAAGAAACAAGTGGCAAATTCCCTCACCCCCTCAACACTTTTTAATTTCAATGTGGTGAACTAACTACTAGATGTTAATTAACATGAAAATAAAAAATACTAAAAATGCATCAGGACTTGTTTCTTTAGTACTTGCTGTTAGCTCGCAACATGTAGAGTTGGTAGATTAATCAGAATTAAAATATCTCAAATTGTTGTGTATAATCAGTATTCCCAACTCTACCAGCAGTATTACTCCAGCATTCCTGATGCACCTGAATACCTGAATTAAGTGTGCAGTCCTTGTGAAGAAACAATTTCACATCTTCTGCAGAAAGCTTTCAGTAAAAGAATATTGTGCTTAGACATATTATTTATGCTACTTCATAAATTAAAATCTTGCCATAAGAAATTATTCAGTTACACAGTATTTTTATTCTTTTATCTAGTGTTATTAAGTCTACCTTTAGCAAAAATCTCTTAAAACTTAAAATATGCAAAAATATAAAAAATCTGCAAAATAGAAACATTTATCTAATTTTCTTCATGAACTGTAAGCATTCACAGATTCTAAAAAATAAAACCCTAACAGTGTAAGATAAATTTGAAGTGTCTGATCTCATTTTTATTACACATGATGCTAGGTACTAGGTTCAGTGTTTCTGAAGTACGGAATGCTGTCGTGGTTGTAAAGCAACCCTAAAAGGAAGAGTTCAACCCAGCTCTCTGTGGGCACGGATGGGGGAGGGACAGTGAAGAAGCCAATATGTTTTGCATGTTTCAATCGATACGCCTCATGGAAAAGGGCCTGGGATACAAACCTTCAGAAAACTCTTTTCAGTAAGACTGAACTCGTGTGAGAAAATGAGCCCAGTGCTGTGTGCAACCAAGCCCCACTTTTGGGAACATCCAGGAAACAAGGCTGGCAGAGAGAGACCGTCTTCTGCTGCTAAAAAGCCCCAGCACTGCCTGCAAAACAGAAGAGGCTGATCTTGTGACAGCAATCCTTCCAGTGACTTTGCCTTAGCTACGCCCAAGAACTGCAGTGGTTCCTCTACCTGTGGGCACAAGCACTGACTCGGGCGGGCGCAGGGACGCCGGTCCCACCTCGCACCGCTCCACCAAAACATGTCAAGCAAGGCAGTGGTCACAGGTGTAAAATGAGTGTGGGCTCATGCTTTTGGGGGGACCAGAACTGTAAATCCCTATCCTCAAAAGCCAGTAAATATCCACTTAAACCTATCAACCACATAAGCACAGGTTGGCTGTTGCACACCTATTCACACGCTGCTCCAGGTAACAAAACTGCCCCAAATAAGGGTCTTCAAACATGTATTTTTTTTGTTTCAGAAAGAAACTAATTTGTCTTTAAAATTATTTTGTTCTTGTCTGTGCCAAGGATCCCTTTTTACTCCTTTCAGGTACTGCACCTTCAATAAAGGTTTCAAAGAGGTGACAGCTTAACAGAGACATCCCACATGGGTGCATTTGTAGATTGGTCTGAGGACCTGAGCATTTTCAACAGCTGGTGATTTCAAGCATAAAATTATTGTGCGCTTAAAAGGGAGGCAAGATGGGAGGTGTGAGAATCCAGCCCTCTCACCGCACAGGAGACGTTCAAGGTCGAGCCACTCTTTGCAAGGATTTGTTTGAAATTCACTGTTTTCCTCTTTCAGTCACAGTCACATCACAGAAGGATGTTTTAAAACATTTTCTTTCAAAAACATTTCTTGGATTAATGAAGTAAAAAAGAAAATAAAACAAATTACACCCAATCCCTGAAGGTCAATAATTGGAGAGTAAGAACTCCCCCCATAGAAGATTAGATAACATAATGTCAGACTTCTTTACAACAACTAAGCCCAATGTTATCCAAAAAAAATAATTTAGTAACAAATGTCCAGGCTTGGTTTTGATAGTAATCCTACATTAAAAATATTTTTCAACCCAAGAAAAGCCAATAAAACAAATCTATAAAAGCTAATGAACCCAACAACTGCTTTAATCTTTACACAATGAAAGATAAATGTACTTTTACCAAATAAATGGGTGACAGCCCACAGGCAGAGGAATTTTTCCACATTCTTTCATAAAGCAAATGTTTCAAAGATAAGAATTGTAACTGTTGATGCTTTTAAATTCGTATCTTTGAAGACTTAAAGCAGTGAGGACAGGACAAGATAAAAAAAATAACATGATATTTTTATGTAGCTGCATAAAATTCAATTTGCCAAGGCAAGTAATCATGGCAGGCGAATAAAAAAACCATTCATAGTTTCATTACCATGCTCAAGGCAGCCAAGTTGATTTTTGTGCCTGACATTTTCTTGACAAGTTTGCAGTGCTTTGGTAAGGCAATTATTATGAGATATGGGCTTCTGCCCATTGCTAATATTTCTCTTTAGATCCAGAAGACACCAGTTGACTAAGGACATTGGAAGGAAGAATGTGCTGGGAGTCATTTACTCTGCACATACGGAGATAAACTGAAGGCAGTATTTACTCACAAGCAACAGGCGCAGGAGGGATGACCACTGCACATTTAGAAGCACAAACCCTCTCCCCTCCTTCTCTTTCCTTCAGCTGACAAGATTCTGTGTTAGGCACAAACCAGTAGGTTCAAATGCAAAAAAGGAAAACAAATACAACTTTTTTCTAGCTGAAGCCTCTACATCACACCTGGCAAGATATACCAGTGCATACCTACGTGCAGCCACACGCTGAGCTCTGTTTTCCTGCTGGCAGGAGTTTCTTTGGGCAGTTCCTCCCACAAACTCCCCACCACAGTGTGCACTCCAGAGCAGCAGTGGGTGGATAGCCCAGTGTAGCACGGACACACACCACCCTAGTGAACCTCCACCCAGGTGAGTATGGCTCTCTATTCGTTATCCCAAATAAATAACAATGGAAATTCTCTTAGGGTAAATTTGGGAAATGTCCCCTCTGATGGGTATAACAGATATTTGTATCTCCCCAATCAGTTAACCCTTTGAAATGGTTACTGTTACAGCAACTTATGCATTCATCCTTCATTGTACTGCACAGCAGAGCTACTTCCTAGGCTGCAGTGGGATGGGGATCTGACAGCTGTCAGCTGCTTTCTGATTAACTACTCAATTATTTTACCTCTTGTCAGTATCGAAGATAAGGACAGCCCCTGACCATCTAGGATAGCCTTCTGTCTTCATCTGGTACAGTGCACCCTACTAAATACCTGGGGATGGTGCAGTGTCACGCACACTTGGTAAAGTCACATAATTTTGGAATTCAACCTCTTTTGGAAGCCATTGCTTTTAGTTATCAAGAAAACACTAGCATATTGAATTTCCTCCCAAATGGAGCATTTTTGAACATGAAGGCATTTTTAACTGCACAGTAAAAAGGAGAACCAGACCAGAAGCAGGGCAGTGAGGTCATCAGAGAGCTGCTTTTCCCCCCAGAAGGTCTTTAAATGATTAAATACATCAGCAGCTTAAAATTATTCCACATCAGAAGCATCATTGTCAGAAAGATGGTAATTACTTCCCTTCACCCGAATATACTCGATATACCTCCCTTCATCGGAATCTGACATACCACATGTACATAGCCTGTTTTCAAACAAAGATTCAATTTCCTCTAGTTTTTTCCCTTTAGTCTCAGGAAGGCAGCCGTAGATGAAAATGAGTCCCAAGGCAGCAAACCCTGCGTAGAGGAAGAAGGCTCCTGCAACGTAAAACAATTGGCACGGTCAGTCACAGAGGTTCCCATCCCTTCTCCGGGGCTGGGGCAAAGGCTGGATGGGCACGGTTACAACAACCAGCTGTGGGGCTGTGGGTGTAGGAGCAGGTTGTTTATTGCACCACTCTGCAGCAAAGTAAATTAACAAAGGTAATTTCAATTCACGTGAAAGATAATAATACACAACCTTTCTGGGCAAGTCACTCTGCTGTAAAAATAAACAGCAATTAGACAATCACATGCCCAAATTAAATCAGATGTGGAAGGTAAGAGCTTTCTTAGTTTATCTTGACAGTGCAAGGACATATTAGGACAACTCCTTGAAATGAGAAACTCTAGCGAAAGAATGAGTCAGGATTAAAATAATGCTTGTGACTCTAACACCTAATTATTATTTAGAAGTCCTCTGTGGAGACAATTAGTACTGACAAAGAGCTCGCCCCTGCCCACGATCCACCATACCTGGAGGGGCAGAGAAGGTACCAAAGGACCAACAAACATTTACCTGCCATGTCTTGCTAGACTGATGGCTCAAAGGAATAACAAGTAGAGCTGAACAGTTCTGTACTAGTAAAGCTGTGAAGGTCACATCAACTCCCTGGCAGCTTAATGTAATTTAAATGACTTCTACTGGAGTGGCTGAGCAGTAACCTGAAAAATGCTCCACAGGCTCCCACGGACAGGACTTAATCAACAGCTGTATTTCTGCAAGGACCATCAATATTGGCCTTGGATGCCACCACAACCTGGAAAACTGCAGATGCTGTTGCCTTAAGTGCAAACCAGCATATTTCACTGAGTCAAAGGTCAGGTTTTTTCCAGTTTCTCTGTTTTAACCAACTGTCTGGGTTCTCAGTTAAGGACAGAATTAAATGTTTTTCATGCAATCTGGACCAAATTCTTATAATCCAGGCAGGTTGTATCGGATCTCTAGTCTCAGTGAACCACAGTGGATTGAGAACACTGCGTTCACCGTTGACACTTCATGGCAAAGCCAACGGAGGGACCCGGAACCCACAGGAAATCTCTGTGCCAATGGCAGTACTGCACACAGGGGCACATGCTGGTACTTACCATAGTAGGTCAGGTACTCAGCTGTATGCAGGAATGTCAGTGACACAAGCACATTGAAAACCCAGTTGACTCCAGAAGAACATGCGTTTCCTGTGCTTCTAGCCCAAAGTGGATAAATTTCTGAATTGACAGTCCAGGGCATAGGACCCATCCCTAAGAATTAGGGATAAAAGATGAATCTCAGTTCAATGGCTGGACTCAAAAGTAAGTTTAGCATGCAGCCTCACTATTGCACATCTTACAGTTTTATAACTTACACGTTAAAACAAATGTTTCCTTACCAGGTGCAAAGAAAATCAAGTACAAAATAAGGCCCAGAAGTGCCGTCCAAGAGTATGGAGTGGGACAGAAATTGTATGCCCAAAACAAATCTTCCTTTTTGAATACTGTTTCATTTGAACACCTGAAAAATAACAAACCCCTTTGTATTAAAGAATTTTCAAGGAAATAGGTGATATCTCAACCTAAACATGGCAAGTATGTCCTAAGAAAAGATGACAAATGTACAATTAAGATAAAAAAACTTCATCCCTGTTGAAACTTCTACATTCAGAAACATGATTTTTTTCTCAAGTCTGGTCTTGGGAAGAGTAATCAGCAAAACATTTCTGAGTTTAAACACTTGCCTTCTTTTTACAGATCTACATCCAACAACCAGTCTTGACTACACAAGTAGTGGTACCAAAACCAACAAGACCATTCATATGAATATCACACAGTGCAAAAAGAGTTGCAGCAGCAGGACTTCGAGCTAAAGATGCTCCATCCAAGGATTTAAGGTCAGATGGAAGTTAGTCCTTATGTCATTGATGAACTAACTATATGCAGCACACTTTGTGTGCAATCAGTAATGTCTATGGAATGTGCCAAGGTCAAGTGAAATCATAAGGAAGAGAGGCATGTATTTTCTTTCCTACACAGTGAAATAGTTTAGAAGAGGCAGCATTTCTAATGAGCTGCTGAAAAAAAGTATGTATCTAATCCAAGGACTATGTGGAAATTACACATTTTGAGGAATAGGTATAAAATCAGGCATTTCCAATCTGATTGCAAACAATACAATATGTAAAGGAATTCTGGTGACCTTATTTTTTTTTTTTTTACATTAGCACTTGTTTAGAGAGACAACTCATAAATGCAACTAGAGAAACTTTTCAGCTGCCACCACATCAATTGCTACAGATGAAAACCCATGTACTTTTGGGAGAGAAGACTTAAGCAGACACTACTCTTTCATATGCAAACAATGTTATTTACTTGAAAAGAAGAAATCACAAATCACAGAGAGCTGAACATCTGCCTGGGTTATGATTTCCAGATCAGCTGAGCACTTATGTGAAGGATATGACCCTCTTGACAGTAGGGAAACCAGAGCGAACAGAATGAAGGTGCCTGCAATGGGTGATAGTAAAGCAACATGTTGTGAGTTGGTAGAGCAACAGACACCCTGAAATGCTTCAGAGGACCTATGACCATTGCAGTTGACTTTGAAAAGCAAATTCCAACAAAACACTTCTCCTCTGACTTTTCTGTCAGGAGATAACCAGCCAGGCCTCAGTTGAACTGGAATGTGCTAAGCACCAATGGCCAATGCACCACAACCCCCCGGGGCAGAAAGACTCCTTATATTGTCATTGATGTATCAAAAGGACACCACTTAAAGCAGGATATCACCGTCAAGTCCCAGATCCAATTTCAGGACAGCTGGAAATCCAAAGTTCAAATACATTTAAAAGAGAGAGGTGAACCCAAGAGATACTGGGAAAATGCATGTCTGACACCCTGGTTCATTCCCTGTTAGTGTCCACCCTGATGCTTCCCTACCACTCTAGGTATTCCTCACTGCATTTAGGTTAAATCAGGTTTGAGCTGAGTCCCAGGTACAAGGCACACAGAAGATTGAACTGTGCTGCAGAACAATCTATGTTTAAACTGTAAATTCCTTATGTGATAAGGAAATGGTGTTTAAAAGATTAATTACTGAAAACCCAGTGATCTTGTTGTGACCTCCTGCTCAACCCTGCATAGCTGCTCACTCTGTGTCTGCAAGATCAAAGGAGTGCTCAGTTTCATGCAGTTTTAACATCATCATTTTTGCTTCATTTACTGTGACTCTAATTTCATTTGCAGGTGTTTGTAATGAATACAAGCTGATGAGCATTTTAAAACACTTTGGTGCTGAGATGGGTTTCTTTTATTCTGCCCAGCCAGACAGGCAGCTTCTCAGAGAGGGCTCAAGCTTTCTCTCAAACACTGCTGTAAACAAAGACATCCTTGGTTTATTATCTTGCATCCATCTCGAGGAGCACAAACCAACCTGCTGATTCACACAGACACAACTGCAGACAGGTCAGTGTGTTTCCTTCTCCTGCCATCTTTCCCCAGGTGTGTCCTACTTTTGACAGAGTGGAACACAAATGATACAAGGGAAAACCAGATGTCTCCAAAGCCTCCTATGGCTGCAGCCACTCATCTGTTCTCCATTGGCTGCCCATAACCGAGAGCAAATTTTTTTTTTGCAAGAAAGCAGATTCAGTGCAATGAAACAGGAAAAACAGCACTGGAGACTAGATTTAATAGAAACCTTGCAGCAATAAACTGTGCTTTGCTCATCCTTCAGTAGTAAAGCAGCATGGCACAGAGTAAAAGCAAAGACAGCTGCATTTGCTAGCATCTTGCAGTGCTGTCTGAGTGTGTTCAAAAACAACACTCCTTCAAGGCTGGAGATTTTTTCAGGCTCTGTTACTGTGCTAATTCTATTGCTTTACCACTATCTCTACAAGAGCTATTATTTTGCTGAAGAATATATTCATGATTAGTGTATTATGTAGTATCAGATAAAATTCTGATTTTGTCCTGCATGAAGGGAGCATATATGAAGGGAGCAGATGAGCAGCTACCTAGCAAACTTCATAAGCTGAAACACAGAGGAAAATCAGAGTCATAGAATGGTGTGAGTTGGAAGGGACCTTAAAAATCATCTAGTTCCAACTCCCCTGCCAAGGCCAGGGATACCTTCCACTGGACCAGGTTGCTCAAAGCCCCATCCAGCTTGGCCTTGAATGCTTCCTAGGATGTGGCAGCCCACAGCTTCTCTGGCTGACCTGTTCCAGTGCCTCACCATCCTCACAGGAAAGAATTGCTTTCCAACATCTAAGCTAAACCTACTTTCCTTCAGTTTAAGGCCATTCCCCCTTGTCCTGTCACCACATGACCTTGTAAAAAGTCTCTCTTCAGCTTTCTTTTAGGTCCCCTTTGGGTACTGGAAATCTGTCTGTGGTCTCCCTGGAGCCTTCTTTTGTCCAGGCTGAACAACTCCAACTCTCTCAACCTGTCTTCAAACAAGAGGTGCTCCAGCCCTCTTTGTGCCCTCCTCTGGATTCACTCCAGCAGGTCCACATCTTTCTTGTGTTTTTGCTTCGCTGTAGAGTGAGGACTGTGTAGCCCTAAAGATACGCCTTTTGTGAGAATTAAATGTTTCATTCTGAACAGTTCACTTATTTTTAATATGAAAGACAGTTTCTTGTTGTCTTCTAAGCCCTTCAGAAGCATCTTAAATGGATTTAGATCAAAAGTCTCAAAAGGTCAAAATTCAAATCAAATCAGGCTAAGGAAATTACTTCTGAATAAAATCACTAATGTGATCATTCATCTCTATAAAATGGTTGTTAGAACAAGCATATTTCAAAATTATACATTCTACTCTGAAATAAACTTTGACTTCAGGTGCTAATGGCACTGAAAGATTTTAGAGCTAATTCACAGTTTCACTAATCCCTCATTTCTTAGTTCTAACAAGAGTAAAACCACTTAAGGACTGCCCTTATGCCAGACCCTTGTGCCTGGGTTATCAAGATGATGGTATAATCTACAATTTGCCAACTTAGGCTGCAGTGTAACACAAATACAGTGGATTTAGAAAAGGCCTCCTTTAAGGAGGTTTTTAAAGTCTCTGGTGTAGAGTGCTGACTTCTATATGATGTCAATCCACTGAACAATATAAATTTATGCCAAGTTTATTGACTCATGTTTTCATCTGAAGTCTGTCACAGAAAGGACAGAGGACCAAAGAGACATAATTTAGAGTAGCTGCTGTTTGGGCTGAGGAAGGCTTTTGTGAAAGTTGCTTGGGAACAACTAAGATTATTTGTCCACATATTTATCCATTCTGTGGAAGAATCTGAACCTGAACATTTGGGTTACTTTTCATAACTTCAAGCCCCTCTTCTGCTAAAGACATTTAGTTGCCTGAATGAACCTCTAACTACCTTTAAATTACTTAGAGGACAGAATTTAGCAAGGTACCAGCTGAACTGTAGAATAACTTAGTGGCAGTCAGACATGTAACTAAGGAGAACTTTGGAAACCGCCTCTACCCTGTCCATCAAGGGGCCTCTCTAATCCACCCATATGCATCCAAAATAGTTACATTAGCACAACCCATAGAAACCCCTCAAACCATAAGGTATAGTTTCACTATAAATCAGCATATACTGATTTAAAGAAAAAATCCCTGCTCCTTTTAAGTGCTTGATTTTTACATGGTAAGATGCTATCTAAAGTATCAAGTGAACTGCAGCTCTTGACCTGAGGGTGAACAGATTAATTTAAACCTGACTAATGCCTGAATCAATAATTCCTAAGCTTAGTCACAGTTCCCTAGATATTGGCTTCTGTGCCTCAGAAGCTCCATGTATCTCTGGAGAAGTTTGCATTTATCGCTTTGACTTTGTAGTTTACACAGAGAAATAATTCATCCATTAAAAGAGATGTTGCTAAAAATACGCAGATGGAGCTTCTTACACCAGATGATGGCAAAAAAAAAAAAAACCAACACCACAAAAAACCAGAAAAGAACAAACAGATGCAGCCTTGAAAAATGATTCCCATAAAATTTCATGGGATTCAGCTAGACATTGCTTAACCTTCATTGCATAAAAATACCAGCAGAGTTTTGGGACACTGATTGAAGCTTTTTGCTATAGCTGGCAAAGAAATTTTAAAATACTAGCACATGCTTCAAAAACTTGGAATAACAGTTTAGTTCACAGCAAGAACACAAATTGCATCTCAGCAGATGAAAAGTGGTCTTTATCATGCTGATGCCCCCTGCTAGAGGATCTATCTGCTATAACTACAGACTTGATGATCTAAAGGGTCTTTTCCAACCTAAATGGTTCCATGATTCTCAATCATGTCAGAACATACACCTGCATAAGACTTAGTATGCTGTTCTGGTTTATGTTTCTTCCAGCTACCTAGTCAAAGATGAACATATTTTTTTATATTATTTATTTAGCTAAAAATCTTTAGAGAGTTTCAATTTGAACACTTGCATTTTCTCAGGCTGAGAAATTTCAGCTTTGCAACTGCATCTGAATTTGCCCAATAAACAGACTGCTGGAGCTGTTAATCAATCAGAATAAACTGAGCAACTGACTGAAAACAGGAGCAGTCTTCCCCCACGACAAATAGTTCTCCAAAATTAATCACATCAAAGGGGTTCTCAACTGTTTGCTGATCTGGATATTTCAGCACTTTTATAACCACACATGAGTGTGGATACTGAAGGGTAGACACCTACACTGATGCCTTCTGAGTCCTGCCAGCCACCTCCAAGCCAGCGGCTGCAATTTCCCACTCTGCTGTCACACCCCAAGTGTTTCAAGCTTCATTTTGCATGAGGAGGGCAGAGAGAAAAATCTCTGCTGCTGCCAGAACACTGTCCAACATTCTCCTCTCCCCATCTTTCATGCCCTCCTTACCTTGAGAAACTGAACCAGGAAAATGCAGAGTAATGTTTATACCCAGTGTTGGAGCCCAGCCATCTGAAGCACCCCTTAGGTACACATGGACACCAATGCCAGACACAGCACACTTAAAAACCACCAGCAGAAATCAGCAGATACCTATTTTTTTTTTGTTCCAGAAGACACAACTACCTTAATCACACTACACAGAGATTGTCTTATTTTTCTTTCCAAGCTTTTTCCTGCTCTTCCAGAGTATCAGACGGTAATAAAAGTGTCAGGAAACATCTGATGTCTCTGCTCTACAGAGTGCCCTGCTCTAGTACTAATTCTGATCCTGACTGGACACACTTGGTTTACCCCAGTATAAATTAAGATTAACTAGTAATAATTAAATTGTATGATTTCATAATCATAAATAATTCAAGTATTATATTAATAGTCCATAAACTTGCGAAAGATCACACAACTATGAAACATAATCAACTGCTCACTTAACAAATACCTAGCAGTCATATGTACAGAATTTTAATGGGCAGAATTCAAATTAAAACCTGATCAAAATGCAAAATCTTAATTAGTTTTGAGCATAAGCATCTTAGCTGAACGTCACTGTCCTTCAAGCATTTCTGCCTATGATAATTTTAACTACTTCAATGGCAGTTTCAAAATACGGTATTTTGCGTTTCTTTTCAACATTGGACACTTTCAGGTACAAAATTCGCTGTTCAGCTGAGGGAAAACAAAAGAAGGAATATGGCCTATTTCTTTCATTTTTTTAGTGAAATACTTCAAAACTGCTCCAATTTTCAACACACATGAAACAGAAGACAAAAATAAAGGAAGAAAAATATCATAGATTGTGTTTTGGTTTGGTTAAAAAAAGATCTTTTTGCATTGTTTTCTGGGAAAGGATTTAAAAATAAGTTTATACATATAAACAAAATTAGTATCTTATAAAAGAAATTAAATAAAATCCTCAAATATCTAAATATATTACTGCACAAACTGAGTGCACAGAGGTCCCATCTGTATCAGTTTATATCCAAATCTAAGACTGCGTTCAACAAACAGCTGGCAGAAGACAATTTGGTTAACAGTGACTAAGGGGCTGACAGGTTGAAATCATAGCTGTAAAAATTAGGTATTCTCCAGCCAAGAAGCCGTGACAAAAACGGGTTTATTATGTATACCCAGAAGACTCCTTTAAGGTTTGTAAATGTAAAATTCAGTGACACACACTGACAGCAGCGAATGGTAATTACAAGATGGAGAATCAAATACCAGGGTATACAATAAATAAACAAGAATACAACCTGCTAATTATTTCTGGAGAGATTCTTCATAAAACTGAGTAAGTAGTTTAAAGGTGTCTTTTTTTTTTTAAGACAGTGATTTATTTTTTAGAAATACATTTTCTGAAGAGTTTTTTCTCAAATTAAAGTATGACTCACTTATTAGCTTGAGATGTTTATTTAGTGGCAGAAAATATTTATAAAAAATATCAGAGAAAGCTTCACTGGAACTAGACATCATACAGGGTTAAATTTACAGCAAGGTAATGTTAAAGGAGAAGCAAAGTCCACAACTGCTAAATGTTTTCATGAGAAGACACAATAATATATTTTTGCAATTTTAAGGATCATTCTGTGTATTTTCAAGTTAAAGAATGAATGCAAAAGCAGCAATAAAAAAGTGAATAATTTCAGGTAAGGCTCAGAAGGAACACCAGACACTATATATATCTGCACTTCTTCCCCCTCTCAAGGATATATTCCAGTGATTTACAGATGACTTATATTTGTGTACTTTAAACACTAAGACCTTTTCCTGCTTTTTCATCTGTAGGACACAAATCCTCATCTAAAAAAATTAAAAATAACCACAGAGTGTTTCCCAAGTGCCAAACTATCTGACAGTCCTCATTGAAATATTCTTAGTAAGCATATAAATCTTCAGTTTGTCCCTTCAGCATATCCTGTTGTTAAAGTTTGTGCCTCTAAAAGTGGTTGTGTCCAGTGATCCACCGAAATTCCACCACTCAGCACAAAACTTTCATTTGTTCATGTCCTTGAACAACTTTACTAGCCCTACATCTTTTACCTCTTTTGTTTCCCTTTCAAGAGCAATTTTACACTATTTCTTGCAGTTTCCAAACTACTGATGTGCATGAGAAGTCCAAGCACTCTATAAATGTTTTATAAAGAGGTGGGCTCCAGCAGAGAGCCCTCAGCAAGTCAAGAAGCCTTCCAGATTCCAGTGCTGTATTTAAAAAGTCTCAGCCAATCCAATCTCCATCTCCAGGAAGAGATGGAGAAATAGTTCAGTCCTGATTCTCATATTGAAAAATTTCAGTTAAATGCTGCAGTTCTCACTAATTATTTCTTTCAAGTATTATCAGCTCCTGAAGAACTTCACTGAGATGCAGATCAGCAAAGAATGTTTAGAAATTTGAGTAAACATGATGGAGGTGATACTGCCCAACACTTTGAAGCCTTTTTCATGATCAACAGATACTTTAGTATGACAGTAATATAAAAAAAATACAAGAAAACCACTGCATTTCACCAGATGGAGTGGAAAAAATGCCATGAGGTGGTAGAGCGCAAGACCCACACCTTGGGTGCTACAACAGTATCCTGTATTCACGTGCAGGTTGGGATGGAGATGGGATGTGTGTGAGGGGGCTGTGGCCCAGTGACCTGACTGCCAGTGGGACAGGAGAATTATTGCTCCCACTGCCTTGGTGGCTGCCACAACTCCTCCATTTAATCATGCTCCCAGAAATCAAGCACAGACTGAAAAGAAACATCTCATGCTGCAGCACGGGCACAGGCACATGGCAAACCCTCACAAGGAGTGACATCTGGGAATATTTAATTGCTTGTGCAATAGATGCCATTCCATAAATTTTACACAGCATGAGCACAAAGCTCTCTCCGTATGACAACCAGCAAAAAGGTAGTGCAGAGACAATCTGGAAACAGAATGAGCTATTGTTTCTCTCCTGGCAGCCATCCTGGTTGAGAAAGACTTGTGGACTTCCTGTGACCCCAGAATGTGCTTTAAAGATTGTTTAGTGGCTTTTCTGTGGTTATACAGAAATAACCACAGACCATTTGGAAAATCTGGAACAGCCAGTAGCAGCAGTGAGCCTGCACATCCAGTCTGGCTTCATCCAGTCACTGCTGGCTTCCCTTATTTCTCTGAAAGGAGAGAGTGCTCATTAATGATTTGGCCATTTCTTCTGACAGACAGACCTTTGGGGAATCTCAGTGATGAGTGCTAGCTGGAAAGTGGCTCCCAGGGCTACCTTGGGCTGCATGAGGCTCTCCAGCCAAAACCAAACAGATTTGGTCACTCTATTACTGCCTGCAGGCAGTCAGGCTTCATTCTGCATGAGCTCTTTCAGGACTAAAATGCATTCAAGTATTTTTTGTTAAAGACAGACAGGCATTGAACATCCATGACAGACCAGCACAATAACTATTTCATTTGTGTTCAAACTCCTCTCTGTGCCTCAGCACTCTTGGCCTTCCCCTGAACTTCCAGCATTTTCGGTGGTACTTCTGGGTCATCCCTACTCTGACATGCCTGAGAGCTTATGGATGGAGTACCAGACTGCAATCAAATTACTGACAGAATTAGAGCAATCAAACTGCAGAATTTCTAGCTTCTCTTCTAGATTTAAAAGCATTTAGTCCCTCTGACTGTATCTCTTTGCTGCATGAACACTCAGTAATTGAATTACTGAAATAAACTGCTCTGAAGATTATGATGTCAAATGCAGCATTTTAGAATTTCACGTGGGTTTACCATAAAATAAATCTCTACCTGATGTTTAATCTCATTTGGTTTTTCACCTTATTTTACATTTCATTTACTTAATAGTTGTCATTTCTAAAGTTCTTTCAGTTATAACAGAAATATCAACCAGCTGTCTATTTATTGTAGAAGTACCTGTTCTCCCAGGAGACACCTCTTTCATAGGGTGCATAAAGACAGACCACCTCAATGAATACTGGTGGAAAGGGCTAAGTGTAGGTCTCGACAATAATAAGTATAATATTTTAGTATTAATTAAAGAATTATTAAGAGAACAGCAAGAAAGAATTGCTGGCATGACATAAGCAAGTCTATTCTACAAACCACAGGCAAAGACCAGCTGCAAAGGAACAAAAACGAGCATCTTTTACTCCATTAGTCAAGGAACTACAAGACAGCTCAAGGTCAAAATTTGAGACACCTGATTTAAACAAATTCCATCCAGACTTCCTATTCTTACTTACACTTACAAGTAACCTTTATTGATGCTTGTGTTGTTCATTGTGTGTCAGCAGTAGTGTTAAAGGAATGTCATCAACATCTCAAAAGCATCACTTGAGTAACAATTGCCAAAAGTACTTCTAAGACCATTTCAAAAAAAGACCAAATACAAAGAAAGCAAGGTTGTAGGAAGGTAACTTAGCAGAAATATTCACTGAAAGTTCAGCCAATAGGTTCTATTTCAGTGTTACAATCTTTTTTCCCTGAATGCTTCCAAACACTTCAGAAAACAATAAAGAGAATAAAATGTATTGCTTTTAATTACCCCAAAATTTTAGACATACAAAGGTACTGTAAAAACTTACATGTTGAAACCTGGTATATGAAGTTAGTGCAGAATGATGAGATTTTATAGTTCAATTTAGAAAAACAATGCAAATCCCACCCCAGCCCCAAAATCCAAGCACAGATGGGACATGGTGACACCATTACAGCAGAGCCCGGGTCAGGCTCTGTGGCTGCAGGCGCTGCTGAGGCTTCACAGACAGTTTATTGCTTATTGCAGGCAGCAGACCCTGCACCTCACAGTCTGCCAAACCATCACTGTGCAGAAACGATTTTCCATAGAGCTGTTAAAACCTTAAAATCTCAATCAACCACATATTTCAATGGGAAGTGAAGAGAGAATAAAGTATCAAGCCTTCAGAAATTTTTACTGAAATAAAAGGAAAGCAGTGGGGGGAAATATAATTTTCAGGATTTGCTTTTTTTGTTGAATCAGAGACAAAAAGCTCCATAAGGACAAGGAGTTTAAAACAGAGATCAGTATTACATGTATTAGCATGCATTTTTAGCACTTCCCTGCTCTATTTAATTCCTAGCTATTGACTTACACATCAAGTTTATATTTCAATAGTTCTAACAATAACACTTTGACCATCTGAGAACCCAACTGTTACATTCATTTTCTTTAACAGCAATTTAGACACGCATGCTCCATTTTAACTACTGCCTGCAACTGTCTGCCATCACAACTGAGATCTAACCAGACAATACTTGAGATCTTGTGTTCATTGTTTTAAATAGATGATGGAACAGTATGTTTTAAAAAGAATTTTCCCTGATTCCAGTAGGTGGCAATAGCTCTGCCCTAAAAAGCTCAGCGAAACTGGTGTTTCAGAAGGGGACTGAAGCACTGCATCCCTGCCCATCCCTGCTGTACTGGAGAGGCTCTGAATTAAATCATCCAAAGCAGCTATCCAAAGAATGATTCCTCTGCTGTCAGCCCTAAAATTCACTGGAAATCACTAATGTTATAACTGAAAATAGAGTCCCAAGGCTCTAAGACCACTTATAACGAGATAATTATGATCATGCTTGATTTGTGAGAGCAAGCACTTAGCACAGAGTGCCGCTCTGCTTTGATTTGTGCAGGTGCAACACATATGCCAAATCTAACGAATTTCATAAAACGTAGAAATGGTAAGTGGTAACATTATCTTGAGTTTATGAAATGTATGAACATTGGGTACCAAAGACTTTATTGTTACATGCAAGCCAAAGTTTGGGATCTGACAGTAGAAGAACTCAGCAGAAATCGAACTAATCATCTACATTCCATGGCTTCACATCCAAAAACCTTTACATAAATAGGAGCTTTTTAACAATAGTTACTTTGCCAAGACAATATGCTAAATGGGAACATATGCCATCTGAATCACAGGTCTGAGGAACTAAATGATCATGCAGAAACTCAAACTTCTCTCTTATTATTATCTGTGCAAAGCTAATGTGACAGCTGTGGAAAGCTACAGGACAAAAGCAAGTCTCTGCATCCTACAAGCAAGAAGAAATGCCCAGAGTGCTGCTGTTGAGAAGTATGACCTGCCACCTATCAGACTGCCCATTTCCTAGCCTGTACTAACAGCCAAGCTGAGTTAAAACATGGTCATGAGTTTAAATCAAATGAATCAATAATTCCAGCTCATCTTGTGCCAGTGAGGGATTGATGTTACTGCCTCCGTTCTCAAGGAAACAAACCACACATACAGACAGCACATACAATAATTTCTATGAATTAAACTCATCAGACACATTGAATTACTAAAAAGTCCTAACACAGAAATGTGTTGATTTATTTTCCCTCAAAGTGAAAAAAAAAAAAAACTTTTAAAAACTTCATTCTTTAAAGAAGGTAAGATATCACAATTTTACTGCATCAGATGATGTGATTATTGAAGAATTACTTATTGTGGAATAAAGGTATGTGAGATTTGGATTAGTGATGCTATTAAACAAGCTGCTGTATGGAGATCTGAGTTCAACCCTGTTAAATGTTCTTTATCAATAAAAATTTCCAACCACATGCATCTTTCAAAACTATTTTCCACTCTCCAACCAGAGAAAATTTCATTTTAGTAAATCCATTTCATAGTGTAAAAGCCTAAAGGAATCCATTGAGACAGATATCACTAAGGATTTTTATTTAAATCCAAACTTCAGAGTCTATAATTGCATAAATGTGGAAAACAACTATCAGAGATTCTCCCCTCGGAAAAGAAGCGCACGTGCTCCCGAACACGAGTCGGTCCCCATCGCTTTGGCTCCAAGGCAGAAGGGAACACCCCCAGCCGTGTCCCAGCAGCAGCTCCTGCTCTGCCCCTCTCTCCCATCCCCTCGGACGAGGGCAGTGCCGGGGCCATGCTCTGCCCCTGCTGCAACATCACCCCGGGACAACCCCCTTGGTGAGGCACGGACATCTTTCAATCTCTCCCTAAAAAGATGAGCAGCTGAAGAAGCTAATTAGCAGCAGGTTCCTATGGGCAATTAAGACTCTCTAATGTACATTTCATAGGAGGGAGAGAGAGAGAGAGAAAAGTTGCAGGAATTATCTGCACACACTGACAAAAGACTGACAATTTTCTCATACACATCGGCATTTTTTCCCCTTCACTTTCCTATCTCCTTTGTCAACTCGAAGCAAACATGTTTTTTCAACAGGAAAAAAGAGCATTTCCCTTCTAGTTCCCTTTCAGATGACCAGAGAATGACTGCAATGAGAAGAAACCTTGCTTCTTCAACAGGATGTAAATTCAGGTTTTAAACACCATAGCATCTTCTTTGAACCACTTTTAAAATGAAGAGCACTGACTCAAACATTTTTTTATTTAAATAATACAATTCTTTGAGACACAAACCAGCATTTGAAAGTGTTTTAGCTCAAGGTCTGCTTTTGCTTTTATATTGCAGTTACGTCAATGTTACAACATCTGAAGTGGTTGTTACAATGAGTAACCCAAATGGCTGTCAGCATCTGTCTCCTCATTCTCTACCAGAACTCCTTTTAAATATAACGTGGAGTCAGATCCAGAAGCACTTTGTTCAGCAGCAAAGTGCAATAAAAATGAACAGCTAAAGAACGGATATAAAAATGATGTTTCAAACTAATCAGTCCTGCTTTAAAACCCTATTTTGTGCTGGATATATCTAACACATAAATTCTGTCTTCAGCATGTAAACTAGGCATTTCACAGTCAGGAAACATGCACTTCACACAAGACTTAAGAGGAGTATATTTGTCCTTTTCAAGCACCCAGAATTTGCCACTGGTTGAGTAGATGTACCGAGTTAGAGCTATTAATAGTAATTCCTAACTAATTATCCAAAAGGAATGTACATAGTTTCAGTTTAGATTATCATGTTGCTCTGCTCATAATTTTAGACCTAAAATGTAGATACAGTATTAAAACGGCACTTATTTTGCTCCTTACTCCTGCATCACCAATAATACAGGCTCATCTATGATTAAGGACACAATATTCTGCATTACGTTATCCTTCTATTCTTGTTCACTTTTACCAGTTAGCAGAGACAGCATCAAAATACACATAAGACAATAAGACAATTTTAAGTTACTCTTCTGCCTCCCAAGCTTTTACGAATCACACTGGTATATGCCATCATTAGACTGTGATTACACTAATTGCCTCTTCCCAGAAAAGACCTCGTGCCTTAGAGTTAGGCTGACAAACACTGTAATTAGTTTCTGATCTTTTTTTCATTTCTGTTTTTGCGCACCTCACTAACATATATTAGATATTATTGTGCTGAAGTACACACTCTTAATCAAACAGGACGAGCAGGATTGCATCCTGCCACCTGGCTACTCCAGGTTTCCATACTTACTACCAACAAGGAAGACAATCAGAATTTAATTCTATTTGAAAATGCATATATTTTGGTTTTCTTCCTAAAAAATACCAGAGTAGAGAGGGGGCATTCTGTGTTCTGGTTCGGACTGAAGTGATGGATATTTCAGTTTAGTCAATATTTAGCATATTGTCCATCAAGAGATTTCTCTAAGACTACGGGTTATAATCACAGCTCTTCTGAGTGCTGCCAATAGACATGGAGATGCAAATGTTCTGTTGATCCTGCTACTATCCTGAATCACTTATTACTCTACTATCTTTTTACTTGGCAAATGTGAGCACCATAATCGTATGCATCTATTGATCTGAAAACTTAGTAAGAGAAATACTAGTTTTTCCTCTAATTGCTGCTGAATTGAGCAGCATTTTTCAATGCAGGTCCTTGCAGAAAGATTACAAATGATCATTTCAGCAGTAAAATCTTTTAACAATACTTCCTGCATGACAAAACAACCAAAGTCTGTCTACCTGTGGACAGAGGAGTATTTACTTCCTGCAAGGTTGTTAGTCTGGTGTTAGTCTTCCCGTGGTAACAGCAAAGGTCTGTAATGCTGTTCCCCATGACGTACTGAAAATAGATTCTCAGTCTTTAAATGTGTGAATATGCACATACATTCTTTTGACATTTGTAAAGCAGTCACAGCAACCTTTACAAATGTACTTGTCACATTGCAAAAGCATCTTTATAATGCTGTGACTAGCAAAACAAGTGTAATGAACTTATTTATGTCTTATTTTATTTACAAGCAGGAAAAGTAACCTGACACTTCTGGAAAAATCTAATATTCTTACAAAGGAAAAGTATTCTAATATTTTTAACACGATCTGTCTCATCTGCTATGCATTAGACAACAGGCAGCACTGCATAAATGCAAAGCTCCCCAGAATACTGCTGAGGCTGTGCCAGATACTGGCATGTCCCCTGTTGGACATAAACCAGGCTGTTGTCAGAGAATCCAGCAAAAGAACTCCCATGAATTTATTTTTTTTAACCAGTGGAATCTAGTTAGCATCCAGGCTTGAATGGCAAGGTCATCAGGCATGTTCCTGTAGTGAAAACACTTCTGAAGCTGGGAAACAGGGCTTGACTGCCTGCCTGACCTGCTTGTTCCACTGTCAAGCAATTTAAATCCACTTTTCCCTAAAACAGGTTTCCAAGACACAGTTAAACTCCTCAGCAAACTGATGGATATGAGCAACAGGCACAGAGTGACAACAGCAGCTTTACTGAACATCTGCAAACATGCCATTAATTTTACATGGAAGGAAGGAGCTCACAAGAGCACTGTCTGGAGCAAAGCAAAAGCTTCCCAACCACTGCTCTTGCTGCACTCTTGCCTTTGCACTGACTGCCCTGACAGAGGGGAATGATTCTTTATATTGACAAAAGCAGGACTCTCCATGAAGCATTAAACTCCTGTGGCAGGGAGATGTGCCTTTAACAGAGTTAATAAAAATGGTTAAAGAAAGCAAATCCCTCAGCTCCTCTCCCTTTATAGATTTCAGTTTCAAATCGTCCTCCTTCGGGGACTGTGGAGACCTGCCAGCTTATTTTGTGGACAGGATGGCTTCTAGGCTTGTCTCTGACCTGCAGATGATGTTATTATTTCTTCATAATTGTTTACTGTATAAAATCAACATAATTCTCTCCAGAGGAAGATTGCTTGGAGTTGCTCATGAGAGCCTTTTAGCTCACAGTTGTGGCCCTGCTGTTGTCTTGACAACATACTCATGTCAAGGTTAATGTCATGTCAAGCCACTGTTAGTACCTCCTTTCCTTGCATGGTTATTCTTTCAACTGTAAGGATATTAATGCAATTTAAAGTTTCTTCTAGAGCATTCTTGGCTGGTGTGTAGGGTTACTGCAATTACATGGACAGACGTTTCAAGGTTGCTGAGAGTACTGTGGGAGGAATTCTAACCGTTTTAGTTGTGCTCCGAAAACACAGGACTGAAAGCAATCACCTCCACATTCCAACCTGGCTGAGAGATGGACTCTGCCCATGATCTCTGTTGTGTCACCTGAGCCTCATATTGGAACCTTCCCATTGCATTCCCATCTATAAAAGTGGGATAATGCTTTTTATTAAGTTCATGGGGATTTTATAATTCAACGTTCATGAAGAGAACAGAACTGCAAGCCCTTCTGTGCTACTGCTAAGTGCAAAACCTCCCCAAATCTTGGAGAACAGAGTCCCAGCACAGAATCCTCAGACCTCTCTGAGAGAGAAGACACAGGTCCTTTTGTTTTATTAAGAAGTGAATAATTTAAGAATATTTTTGCTCACTGTCTTGAAATCATCCTTTATATGTCCCTGGGCAAAGCTGGAGACACCAAAGTTTGTACGTCAACAGCTGTTATGTTAACTGGTTCAGTAACACCGAGGGCAGGAAAGCACCTGCCTGGGCTGGCGCCCTGGGCAAGATGCACTTCTCTGTGTTATTCTAATACCAGTCAGGCTTATGTAACTGATTAAATAATAAGAAATAAATCTCTATTGCTTGTCTTACATGTATGATCTTATAAGTGCACCCATTGCACATTCCCCATGCTGCTTAAGGTCTGACTTGGACTTTGGCTTATTGTTATGCAGTCTCCCTCCCCCAGGGCCTCTGCCAGCCACTGAGATCCCCATATTCAAAAGAACCCAAACGCTATATTCTTCCTGAAAAATATGTGGATGCTTTAATTGTGTTCCTGTGTTTCTATGACAACCACAGCAACATAAACAGCCTTGCTGGCAGCCACAGGAGACTGAAATCTCTGCTCTCTTCCCTCTCCTCCCCTGAACTCCTCAACTAGAACATACCGTAACCAAATAAATACGATTAACAATAAACATAGAGGTGATGTTGAGTACACCTGTCTGGCCCTGGGGAAACATCTTGCAAATAAAAATATATTACAGTATTTTATGATAACAGTCAAAACATTGCCTGCTACATCTGAAGTACCTTGGGACCAAGTGTGAAAAACAGTGCAAAGCTATAAATTTATAAACAGGAGCTTTCTATGTCAGCTTGCATGGGTGCAGAGAGCATTAAAAATAGATAACAAGGTCTTCTCTGTTTGTTGGTGCCTCTGAGCACCACTCACCTTGCTGGTAGGTTATATATCAGCAACAGATAAGCTCCTGAGTGAGTGTCAGGACAGCTGAGGTTCAGAGAGCTGCAGAGCTGCCTGGGTGCACACACACTGTATGGTGTGATGGTAGGCATCTCTCCATGGCTGCAGCTCCCAGCCTTCCAGCAGGAAAATCATAAACAAAATGTGATCACAGCAGCAGAAATGCCTTGCACAGCACTGTCAGCCCGAGTCCAGGAGAAGCTGTTTCTCTGAACTCCTGCATGAGACAGCAGCACAGCAAGAGCTGCTGCTTCTGCTCAGACATCTGAGGTCCAACAAACCCCAAACAAACAGCTCAGGTCTTCCTTCTCTACTGAGCATAATTAACGGCAAAATAAATTTACCATATGAAGTCAGAGTAGCTCTGGAGGTTTTAAGCCATTTAAACTCATCCATCTAATACTGGATGGCATAAAGCCATCAAAACACACAGGAGTTACAAAGAGGCTGCAGGTAATAATTATGGTTACCAGCTGTCCACAGATCACAAAACCATCTTTCAAGTTATCAAACCACTTTCTGATCGTAAAAATGCCATGTATTTTTAGAACAACCATCCCTGTATGTCTAGTTTGTGACAAAGTAACTTTGTGAAAGTAAGGGCTGTGATTTCCTTCACCAGAGCTGTTAGTTGGACTCAGGCACTTGTTCTGCCTGTGCTGCCAGAGAAATCCAGATGAGTCCAGCTGCTCTGAGACACAACTGGGGATGTAACTATGCTGTTTTCCCTGCAGCAGTCTCCTTGCTTGACAGGGAAATCCTATGTGTGACTGATTTTGCTGTAAAGCAGACTCAGAATTTGGGGAAATGGAGCTGTATGTGAATGCGAACCCTTGGAAACCAAAACCTATGGTGATTCCCTCTGGGCTGATATGCAGAAATACACGTATCTGTGAGGAGGAGGAGATGTTTCCCTCTTCCACAAGGCTTGGAAGGCACAGAAGGAGCCACCTGACATTTCACAGCTTGCAGGATCAGCCTTTTGAAAGCTGCTTGATTACACAGACTAGGTGGAGGCGAGAGAGAAATTAATGAAACGAAAACTAGAAATGGGGATGAGCACTTGGAAAAAGAAATGTGGATATTTTACTGGGTTTCTGTCTTAAGGCAGAACTTTCACTCCAGTGACTACCAATAGAACAAATTTAAAAGAGTTTCATTTTCTCTTGAAAGATTTTAAGCAGGGTCCTTATGCTATGCAGTTCTTGCACAACATGGAAATATTGCATTTTGCAATATGGAAAGGAAATATTTCTTCTTTCTTATTTAATTTGCTTCAATAGGCTCTATAGTAAGGAGTGCTTTGTGAGAGTGAATCATGAATACGAAAGGACTGCTGATCCCCCCATTTCCTACGTTATACAATAACACCATCTAATTAAATACAGTTTGATTTTATCTATCAACTATTCATAACAAGTTTTTGTTCCCATGTATATCTTCCTGCGTGCTAGTATGATTTTGCCAATTACAAACATGTTACTTAAAACTACAGCATATAGGAAATTAATGTGGACTTGGAATACAAAGAGACATCTGTTCCCTTACAAATATGAGAGTCCAAGTGCTCCCAGAGCACATTAGGATATCAGGCAACATGCAAGGTATGGTGCATAATGCACCCTTGAAATTAGTCACAGAACAATTAAGTTGGATGAGATTTTGGAGTTTTCACCACTATTTATTAACTGTAATAGCCCCAAAATGTGCTTTTAAATTAGGATTACAAAAAAATGTAAGCTTCTCTTTTCTGCACCTGGAATGAATTAGTGGGCATAAGATTTCTAATGGTACTGAAATCAAAAGGAGGGCAATTTTAGAGTAATTTTAAATTAATGATTCTACAATTAGTAGATATTTTCATACTTTTCAACCTTTGTCCAATATGACTCACTGCCACTAAGGCACTTGGTTTTAACTTCTGAGAAATACATATGAAAAGTTAAAAAAATAAAAAAAACCCAAACCACCAGACAAACCTTTGCCCATTTCCCAAGTATGTTCATGGTGTGTGGGTGGCTGAGATGAATTATGGTGAGGCAGTTTTATCAGAAGTAATTACATAATTCCCTTGTGGCTTTGAACCATTCTAAACTCTAATCCAAACCCTAATCATTATTAAAGTATTCATAAAGCCTTTACAAGGCAATGTTCCAACTCATAAAGCCATTCCTTAAAAACAGCCAGTACTTGAAGATTGCTGTGACTTCACAGGGAGTTTGTGCTGCGTAAGGAAGAGGTGTGATGTATTTTGCAGTTGCATTGGGACTTACCTATGAATGAACAAGTTTTTATAGCCCAAGTGTAACATGGGGCATGACACCACTTTCAAGCACAGGAACACAGAAATCTGTGGCCCAAATCCAGGCTTCTGACAATTTGAACTTTTCAGATTTTGATCATTTTAGTTTATTCAGCTGAGCTGATTGGTTTCTTTAGTAGACCAATATTAAAAGTGTGATTTAATTAAAGCATTTAAAAAGAAGATTAATTCAGAGGGCTTTAAGTACATAACCAGGGCATACGCCACCTCAAATGAAGGAAAAAATTAGGGAAAGGTAATTTTCCTAACTGCTAGTATATTTTTGCCATAATTCCTAAGTGGCAGACTACACCAAACTGGCTGCACACATCAGGATCAGGGCTTTTAGTTAGAACAGTTAGAAAGTAAGTGCCCATTTTTGACAATGCCAAGTTACTTTCTTCTTCCAGGACGTCCTAAGAGAAACATTTTATGTAAAGGCCAAGTTGTTATCCATAGCATAAAATACACTCTCTGTAGAGTATAAGACCAAACATTCTTGAGCAATACATACCTGCCCCAAGCTGCTTTCATTGTAGAATCTTTATCAACAGGAATGCATGAGGACTCAACAACATTTGATTTATTCAATTTGTAGCAGAGACCACAGTCTGGATCTAACATACATCCATTACAATAACTGAAAGAGAAAGAAATAAATACTTAAGTAACACTTCGTTCATTCATACATGTCAAAAACAACAGCATCTCCTAGTCTTGTAATTACATAGTTCAGTTGTCAGTGTTGAAGGCAAGACAACAGAATTTCTCCAAAAACTATCACATATTGCTTTCACCTTCTTCTATAACACATTTTGGTGGTCCGACTGCAAATGTCCCAGTGACACCTGAGGAGTCTTTAGGAGAATTCACTCAAAGAATGAATTTTAATTAAAAAAAGGCAGATGGAGGTTGCAGAGAAAGAATAATCATAGAATCATTGAATGGTTTGGGTTGGAAGGGACCTTAAAGATCATCTAGTTCCAACTCCACTGTCACTAGACCAGGTTGCTCAGAGTCCTGTCCAGCCTGGTCTTGAACACTTCCAGGGATGGGCCATCCACAGCTTTACTGGGCAACCTGCTCCAGTGTCTCACCACCCTCACAGTAATGAATGTCATCCTGATGTCTAACCTAAACCTACTCTGCTTCAATTTGAAGCCATTCCCCCTTGTTCTATTATACACGATACCTGAAAACCAAACTGGCATTTGGGCATGTACAGATGTGAGAGTCAGTCTGAGACCACAATTCCATGTGTCTCCCATGTGGAAACTCAGCACCTGAGTTCCCATCACAGTTGATAGGAGTCAATATGTCAGTGGAGCCAAATCACACACAGACATCTAGTGCCCAAAAATATCCTATCTGCCTTTACTGTCACTGCAGTGTGCACTGCTCTTGCAGATCATTCCCAGGCATCTGTGCAGATGTCTCTGATTTCCCTGGGAGTCTCAAAATGCACAGGATGCCAACACTTAGGCAAATCCTCCTCAGTGCACTCCTGTAAGCTATTCCAGTGACTACACAGCAAAACTGTTCTCTAGATAGCACTGGTTGCACTGACCACACCCTCACTGACTCTACTGGGAGCCTAGTCACCAAGGGCTCTACAGACACTTCACTTAGGTGTCAGTCTGAAACCTGTCCCTGAGATCAAACTGAGTGGCACTGCAAAGCGCTCCACACAGTGCAAGTTATCTGAGAGCTTCCAGCACAAGTTTCTGCAGGTCTTGCAAACACTCACTCACAGCTCCTGTGATTAAACTACACGGGTATTTATCTTCCTTGGAAGCCGCCTCAGATCCAGACATAGATCTTCTCCAGTAAAACCCCTGATATATTCTAAGATGTAACTTTAGGAATTAAAAAATAGAAGCATGAGCAACTGTAAAACATAGAGTAAGTGTGGAAATTTGAAATTAAAGTAAAAATTGAAATGTAATATCTGGAAATGTTTAATTAAGGTGACCAAAATAGCTTTAACATATACTCCTGCAATAACAAAATCAAGGAAATAATCTTTTCTGAGTGTGTATCTTGATCACAACAATGACTTAGTGAATGAAGAAATAATCTGCTTAAACTATTACAGCAGCATGAGAAAACGTAAAAGTAACTGTATAACAAAGTCTCAAGAAACTAAAACAGTAAAGCAGATTATATGGATTTTAAAAGTCTGAAGGTACATGCTTAAAATGTAGTTATTCAAACTCTTCTTACTATGATGCTTCTGAAAGAATTATAGGAAGGTCAATTCATATGATAGGTGGCACAAGGAGAGGGCTGGAACTATGTTAAAAGAAGTGTATTCGTTTGCATTTTCCTACTTCTCCCAAGTTTCAGAAATTTGTGCGCTCTTTGCTATTTCTAAATTATAAAATACAGCAGAATTTCAATGTTGTCTACATTTAGAATATAAACCTGCTTTAATTATACCTTCCTCTTGCTTAACTGACAGGTCAAATTCGGGTTTGAACAGCCTTTTAAAAAAAATTTATTTAATTAGGAAAGCTGCATGAAATCCATTCTTAATCAAGATATAAACTGAAGAAAATACTTTTACAATGGAGACAAAACAAAACGTTCAGATAAAAATCATATTATCTAACTGTAGCAAACATTTATTCTCTTGCAAAGATAAATGAGAAAACTGTAATACTGCAATTATCAGTTTCTGAAGGAAAGGACAATACCAATATTACAGTGGTGAGACTCAGTTACATTCTGTCACATCGATATTAGTACAGCAGTGGGGTAACCAAGAGTTGATGGGAACAGAAGACTGCAGGTGAATAAAGCTAAATGTATTCAAGTATGCAATAATAATACTGAAAAAACATATAAAATTATAATATTTTCTTACAGTGAAACAAATCCCATGATACCAAACACATTTTCAAACTGTGGAACATTGTCTACTCAAAGGATGTCACCAAAGTACCTGTTAATACCATGAATTTATAAGCAGGCCCAGCACATCCAGCAAGGCATCCTGGCATAGAATGCAGCCATTTCCAAATACTACATGCTGTCAAGTGCAGAAGTAGATTTTTAAGTCAACTGCATGCAAACTATATTCAATGTGAACACCATGTGCAGAATTTAAACAGATTAGAGTGGCCTTTAGGCAACAACTCTCTTCGGAATATTTCAGGACTCAAGGTTTCTCTAGATTTATTCCTTTTAGGTTTTACATCACACAGAAGTGCAGCCAAACATTGGAGACCAGACAGAGTATCAGCAAGACACAGGAATGCAGAGACTGACAATTAGACACAGCAATGAGTGTCATCTTTCTGGTGGTGCCAAGAGAGGGCCTGGGTGCCTCATCGTTCTCCTCAGTGTGCTCACCAGAACCAGGGCAGAGGAACCACAGTGTGGCTTGTCTGTTCTGTCCAGCTGGGCTCACTCTGTGGATAATGCAATGTCATCTCATTTGGGCTGGGCATCAGTAACAGTCAAGTGGGAGGCAGGAGAGATCTTATTTATTTCTCCCTCCCATTCAGAAAAAAAATAAATCAAGAGATCTGACTATTGAGTCCAGTGTCTGTCTATATGGCTGTTAGTTCAGCTGAGCCTCTGGTTTTATTGGACATCATAGAATAATTTAGGTTGGAAAGGAACAGTAACATAATCAATTCCAACTGGTCTTCCAGTTGGTATTTGATGTAATAAAGAATGCTGGACTTCATGTCATGCCAAATGTCAGAGGTTATAGTTTCTCATAACAATTTAAATAATTTAAAATTATTATTTTCCACAGCTTTTCCAAAGCTTGTCTTTCAGACTGAACAGTTAAATAACTATTTATAAACCCTTTACCTTTAGTTTATGATTTTCTGTCATTAATTATATAATGAGTTCATACAATCAGGCTTTGACTTTAGTTTTTAGAGACAAGACCAATTTATGGCAGAACAAACATAGAAATTCAATATATGATAGTTAAAGTCCTTTCAAATCTAACTCCCAGCAGACTTAGGGTAGGCAGTTGCTGTTCAAAACATTAAGCATTCATCTGTGTTCTGTTTTATCACTGATAGAAAATTTTATGTTGTCTTTGACAAAATGAAGACCAACATTTTTTCTCCCAAATCCCAACATACACATGTTACAACTGTTTCATAACACAGTAAAAGAAATGTGTATCAGTTAATGAAGCCTAATGATCACAGAAGATGCAGCATGAAATAAGCAAGGAAGACTTTTTATTTTTTCCAAAGAAGCAATTAAAAACCAACCATGCTGAGGCTGTTTACTCTAGAAATAAAATATATAGTAGTTTCAGGTTTAGGTTCTTCTTCACTCTAGCTCCATTGCTATTTGCTACACAAAACTATTTAAACAGTTTCAAGTTGAGCACATATTCCGATATACCTGCTCAGAGTAATGTAAATAACACAGGACATAGAATACAACAGGAAAAGAAATGCACAGTATAGAACTTATTGACATGTAACTATGTACTACAAGCTCCTTTCTGTCCTCAAATGTACCTTCTTACCAGCCCTACTCAAATATATGTCAGAGGATAAATCTATAAAAATATTGATAATTCTTCAAATCTACATCACAGATCAGTTATGGCTTTGAAAGCTCTACACAGGAATGCTCCAGGATGTCTAGGCAGAAATGAAAATTTGCAACCAATTATAAATGGGAGATATGTTTACTTTACATTATCACGAAATGTTTATATTTGTGCTAAGTTTATGAGCTAGTGTCTTGAAAATAGCTTCATCATGAAAATTCCCAGGCAGGATGGTTTTCTACCAGATTGACAATTCAAGATTGAAATAACTGAGATTATTTGATCTTGATGAAATCAGGCAGCATTACAGCAGAAAGGTTTTACAATGTGCCTGTTTCCTTCCCTGCTTACCAGCTGGGCTCCCAGGCAACCCAACAAGAAGGCAAGTGTCTAGACTTCAGATGCTTCAGCCTGTGTAGCAGAATAACAACAACCAGGAATGTGAGGCTCCAGAAGGTCAAAAGATGCCCAATTCTTTGCAGGTCAGTGTGGCACAAACTCAGCAGAACAAAAGCCTCAGCAGCCTGACCTCTCAGTTTATGGGGAACTGCCATGGAATGGGATTTCTGGGTTCCTGCTTCATCATCAGAGCATGTTTGCTGAGAAGCTGATGGACTATTAGAAGACTAGATATCCCCAAACCTGCAATTCTCTCTCTGATTCTGCCAACACAGTCAACATGTCCCCTTTATCTGACCAGCCAGGAATAACTGACACACAGAAAGACAGCACTAACTTGGAGGTGCCTCAATAGCAATTTCTTGACGGCCTGAGCACCAGCAGCTTTCAGAATGCTCTGCTCTGGAGCCTGCCTGATTAACTGTTGTGAGGTTACAGGCTGATCACAAAGTTCACAATTCTGCCCTCCTTCAGAGAGATCTTACAGTGTCTGAATGAATTATTAATTGACTAGATGTGCACATTTTTCTTGATACCAACATTACTGTTTTCTTTCTTCCTATCAGCATAGTTTACTGGCCTCTAGTGCAGTCTCTAAAAATACTCAATAAAATCTCTGACCTGCCAAAGTGACCCTCCAGATGCCAATGAAAGGTTCACAATTACTTCTTCTCCCAGTGCTTAGAATGCTCCATACTTATGTTTGGTTTGTCATTACATTTTGTGCTTTAAATTTGCAATATGACCTTGTAAGTAATGACTTTCCTACAATTCTCAGCAGTCTCAATCTGAGCTGCAAGTCATACCTTGCTACTTTTTGTTGAGTGATTTAGCACTAAGAGACCTTTGCCCAGTGGCCTTGCTCTGCAAGTGCTGTTTCTCTTGTTATCACACTATTCTGTCTTTTTCAAGCTGGACCTCAATTTCTGAATTACTAATTTCAAAACATTTCATCGATTTTCCTTTTAGCCACATTTTAAAGGGCTTTCAACTTTGCCTTCTGTATTCTATATCCAATTACAAAATGTATCAGTATGTTCCTATTGTCCTGTTACAGAAATGAAAATTGAACCTGATAATATACTGTGGACTGTGTAGCTCTTTGACAGAATGTAACACCTGATTTCCTAGTACTCTACTACCTGAGTAGCATGAACAGCCACTCAACAGTAACAAAATGTCCCCAAACACAGACATATTTTGGGACAGACTCTCCACTTCTTTTGGATTCATCGTTCACATTGAGCAGCCTGAGTACGTGAAGAAGGATTTGTATGTGAAGATCTGATACATTTGCAACATACAAGTGGGACCTGATGATCCTTAAGGATCCCTTCCAACTTGAGATAATTATGCAGGGCATTTTGCTCATGTCCTGTCTTCTCCACAGAGTAAATGTCACCGTTGTGAACCTGTTGAACCCAGTGCTTCTGCTCTGTATTCCTGAAGAAGGTTTTCATTATAGAACTGCAGGAACAATAAAAACTGTCTCAGGCAGGAAACGCTCAAAGTAGGGACAGCAGGGTGTTGCAGTATCTACTGAGAAACAGCACATCCCACCCAGAGAGAACATAAGCTGCAAATCACTGCAGGCTGGAAGGAATGTCACTTTGTCCTGCTTTCTACTCTTTCCTGCTTGCTGTTTGGCACACTGGAAGCATGATCCTAGGCCAGGTGGATCTTTCATCCTGCCCAGTGTGCCCTCAGATTCACTCTTTGCTCTCAGGACTGGTTATGCACACAGTCCTCTGCCTCCCTTAGCATGCAGTGGCGTTGCTTTCCAGCTCCTTATAAAGCAGCAACAGACTTCCTTGTTTCTATGCTTGTATTTCCTATCTAAAACCAGCCATTGTCTCTTCCTCCAGCCCCAACCAAAAGAAAATGCCCCAGATAGCTGAGCTGAGTATCACAGGTCAGGGCATGCCTACTCAACTGGACTCAGCAAGGGACACAGGCAACCGATGACTCCAAATTGCCAAGCTATTTCCTTCAACAAAAAATTATAGGGACTTCTGGAAAAATACTGCAGTAGCCTTATCAGCTCTGTTCATGTGTCAGGATATTGATACTTTCAGACACCTACACAACTAGGAAACTTAGGTGTTTTTTGGTAAATGGCTTACTTCATTCTTATACACAAACTCATTTCAGTTAGGTACTTAGGACCATGTTTAAAACAGCCTGATGCTTGTCTGAGGTCTTGTGCTGTTGGCACATGCTTCACTGCACCTCAGGCAGGAAATCAAGCCCTTCTTTATACTTCTGATGATCCCGTTGTTTCCAAAAGTGAAGCACTAGATTTAGGTTAAATATAACTGGATGAGAACAAAGGGTATGTCGTACACAGGTTAAAAGGTGTGCTAACTGCAAGATACCGCTTCAAGCTGTCGTATCTGGGACACAGGAAACACAATACTTAACAAAGAATGAGAAAAACCCACTTGGACTTCAGGAGCACTTTTCTGCTATTACAGAAGACCAAATGACAGTAAGGTCTACCAGCACTCTGTTAGCTATGTATCCACATGTGATACCACACATGTATCCACTCAGTGATGTCCATATGGAAAAGCTACCATTTATAATCACAGTACTTGTCTGCTGGCTGCAGTTCTTTAATTTACCACACAGATACTCCCAAGAGATCTAAATCACAGTTACATTCAAATATGATTAACACTTTCTCATCTTCAAACCAGGCTCCTGCTCCACCTAGTCCACTGAGACTATTCTCTGGTGTCCTCCCTAAAGTCCCAGACCAGTATTGGATCATAATCCTTCCTGATACACCAGCCCCATATAAGTACATTAGCTGTCTTCACATGTTCCTTAAACCTTCTGCACAAAGGCTCGTATGCCTCAACTATGCCAAATAATTTATATAACCTCACAGCAACTGGTTTTGGCCTCTTGGTGTTTGCTACTTCTGCTTTAGATCTGGTGAGGACCCTGAAGGCTCATCTATCCTTCCCAACTATCACAGTCCTATAAAGGAAATGGTTCTCTACAAACCCTGCCTAATTCTTAGACCATCATGGCTACACCACTCCTGCTGTAACACCTTGGCAGCAGACTGTGCTGAAATGCTGACACCACACGAAAAGGGTCCTGATCTACTCACTCACTCATAGGAATCACTTGTTTCTTGTCTTTGGTGTTTTTTCCCTGAATTTATACAGCCCCCAGCACAAGAGCTTCCTGATTTATTCCTGGAACTGAGCAACACAGACAATAGGGAATAAAAACTTGACTTACATGTGCATTTATTTTGGATGTAATGGCAGTCTCTGTAGCGTAATTTATTTTTAAAACTACTCTTTCAAAGAGACCCTACACACAGATACCATACTCCCAGCTTCCAGGCAGATCAGATAGGATCTTGTTCAAATTTGATTAAAATCATCCTTGTGTGACTGAAACCTGCAGACCATGTAAAGTATAACACCATCACTTCGGAAGATTAAAAAAAAATAATTCCCTAAGCATTGTTTCAGTTTTTGTTAAACAGCAAAGTCTTAGAAGTATTAGCAGAGCTGTGAAGTGTTAGTAGGTTACTATATGAATAACACCTTGTTTTCTCACTAGTGCAGAGTTTGAGTCCATGTGGAAACGTTAACAATGGTTACAGGGACTGCATTGTATTCACAGACATTATAGTTCAAGTAAGTAATTTTTCAGATCTTTGTGTTTAAATTGAAGAGATGAGTTTTTCCTCACTCCAATTAAAGATGCTTACTACATGGACTGACATATTCCTTCCTATCCTTTATAATTTAAAACTAAATTGCAAATTTTGGTTGATAGGAGCAACATGTCAGCAAAGGGAAAATTATTACCAAGCTGTATTGTTTACTTAGTGAATTTCAAGACTATGTTGAGGTCATTTCCCAGTTCTACAGCATGAACTATCGGAATTTTAATTACACTTCATAAGAGCTGGCAAAACTCAAATTCTCAAACATGTTTATCTCTTTTCCTATCCATAATTTTCTGACCTTAATGGTCAAAGCACATTACTATATTTATTATTGCAATTCTCAGGTATCAGAAGGACTGGTAGCTCTAACACTTTGGCATTAGAAACAAGAATCATACTTTCAAAAATACTGGTTCCATAATAAAGTGACATTAAGAAGAATACCAATGCCTAGTTTGCTGATAAATCAGATTGTCAATGAGTTATGACAATAAAATCAGGTCCAATAGCTAATACACTTACTATATGCATCCTAAGGCTATTAAATACAATAAACCCAGTTCAGTTACAAGGTTAGCTGAGTTTTTCAGGACTGATCACAACTGTATACTTTTGGTACATTCATAAAGTAAATACATATTTCTGTCCCTTAGCTATCTTATAAAATGGCTATGTAAGAGGGCTCAATATTGGTGTTTCCATCTCAGTGGTGTGTATTTGTACAACAGGCTTAAGAACATTAACCACGTGAGGCTGACTAATTCAAAGAGGAACAACAGAGTCCTTGTGTGCCCAGCACAGCTGGCACCGCCTGTATTGTTATAACCAGCCTGAAGAAAATCTGTCCAGGAAGGATCCTGAGAAACTTCTTGTGCACAGGTATTATTTCCTTAAGATATGAGGGTTAACCTAAGCTTAACACAATATTTACCATTTCCATATAGCAACCGATGAAAGATTTTTGAGCTTCTCTGTGGTGTTGATGATAAGTAACAGATCACAGTTGCTGAGGAGATTAAGCCCAAATAAAGCAGGTGGTCACACTGTAAACAGCTACTCAACCTTACACAGCTGAGTGTGAAAATGAAGTTTGATTTAAGTATGGCACAGAGAGAGCATTCACCTTGCCTCTCCTCACTGAGACACACACTCACTTCCACCTCTGATGAGGCAAAACAAATTTCAGTATTTGGAGTGTTCTGCTGGCTTTGCCTTATTTCCATGATTCACTTTTTTCCCCCCACAGATTTATGGCTTATTTTTTGTGTTTAACTATGATATTGTACAGCTCTACACCAAATGAAGTATTTTGTTTGATATTTGTAGCATATCTTACTGATTTGTTTTCTGCAACCATGTACAGGTATCTTGTTACTCTGTTTGCACAGCACAGCTCTTTCAGAACACATTATTCAAGCCCTAGGTGCTTTTCTGAATTAGGACAATGACTGTGCTCTTTATTTGCTAGTCTGTTCTACCTTCATTGTTATTCTAGCAGCAGGAATTAATCTGTGCAGAGGAATATGGATGTGAAGGAACAATAAGCAAACAGACTTTTTGTAGTAGATCTAAGGGTTTCTTAATGGGCACCCACGGGCAGTTACTCAAACCCAACAGATTTGCAAAGATAAAAAGCAAACTTCTGTCAGCAAAATACATTTTACTGAAGTTTTTATAACTTATAAATACGTTTTGGTGAAGACCAATGCATGTTGTATTTAGGAAACACACCAATACTCTGAAACACCCAAGCTGCAAACAGGTTTATACTCTAAGTAAACCTCACCTCAGAGAAGGACTGGGTCACCTCTAGGCTATGAGATGCATCTGTGTAGGCACACATATTTAAAAGCAGGAGATGGCATTATGTGTTCATCTTCTGAAGTCCTGCTGCCTTTTGCTTTTCCCAAACTTTCTGAGACCTCTTGCAGGCTTGCAAGATTCAATGCCAAGCAACTGAGATACCAGCAGTTCTACTGGAGCAAATTAAAATATGGGATGAGCAGCAAGAGACCCCTGCCATCGAGCTGCCCCCTTTTACTCTGCCTGGATATCCTGTTTGTAACTCTCTCTGCAGTAACATTTGCTGCCCTACATGGTGGCTGCCTGTACAGTAGTGCCATTATTCTTAGAGCAGCAAAGAAAATATGCCAGACTGGCATTATGCAGAGTAGACTTTTACTTCCAAATCCTCAGATTTGAGAACCTCTTTGCTTCAGCTCTGTAACTGCCCTGGGGAATACCCCCAGGGCCAAAAAGGAGAGAGAGGTGTCATACAATTTAAGGTCCAGCCTTTAGATTTCCTTTGGTTTGCAGTCTCCACCTCCTCTTCCTCCCAAGACTATGCATGTTATGCTGAAGTTCTTCTAACCCAAGTGGAATGATAAAAACACCATCTACTTTCTCATGAGAGAAACAACTTAAAAAAATTAATTCAGCTTATTGACAATGTGCACAGAAAGCAGGCACACTTGGTTCTTTAACAAACACTTTTCCAAGCCAAATATAATGTACACTTGTATGTCATACCCTCCAGAAATAATGAGCACTAATATCTGTGATGTTGAAGGAATATTCTTTCTTTAACTCTACCAGGATCACAGGTTGGTGATGTTTAGAAGCTTGAAAATTTATGCAGTTTCAGACATACAAGTGTGAAAGTTACTAAGCTTATGAATCCCTATTTTTTTAAAAAATCCTTTTAAATACTGGGTATTCTAGCCTAATTCTGTGATTTGTGGGCAACTGCATTCATTTATTAGTTTCAACTGTCCTGGGTTTTGTGACTTTCTACTGAAGTATAGCACAAGATTAAAAGAGAAGCACCTAAAGTTTTCTCATATGTTGTTGATTACTTCCACCCCCTCGTTCACTTTTATCTTTAAACAAAGAGAGCTCCTTCAATTTCAGAATACTCTCAAATGAAAATATTTCAATTCTTTTACTGCTCTTATTCCAGACTTTGAATTTTTATCATATCTGTTTTTGCTCACTTCACATCAGAAACAGAAATCACAACAGATTGCAAGTATTCCAATAATTCATGAAACAACATACCTTTACTAGAACTACCTGCTTTAATTTTTCATGCTTCTGCCCAGAAGTGCACACCACACAAGCTGCAGTGGGTCTAAATTTCCTTCCTGACTGGCTGTGGTTGACTGGAACATGAAAACTCTGTCGAATACTTTTTCATTGTTTTTTAAGGTAGATAAGCCATATTTCTTCTATGCAGATTTTATATTGTTTCAGGTTATATAATCAGCTAGCTTTCTGAAATAACAAACTGTAAGTTCTGTGAAGGCTGCATCTGCTCTCTGCAGATATACTTTCCATACAGTTAACTGAAGTCCTAGAAAAATCCGTCCCACATTTTTCTTTCAAGGTAATCTTATTGCAAAAGGGGAGCATTTGGAAGCTCTTCCCCCTTTATATCTTTTAATCAGACTACTTGCCATTGGTAGACAGGTCCAACACAAAAACTGCAAAATATAGCTGACTCTGCAGTAGAAAACAAGTAAAAATATAGGTTTCTGCTTGTAGGAATCCTTATATCTAGTAGTATCTCATGTTGCAGTTTTTAGCATCTCTTTACACTCAATGAAGACCTTCCATCCCCTCCCCAGATCCTCAGAATCTTTCACCTAAGACACTGCTCTGGCATAAGAGAAGCTGTGAACTTCCAGCCAACATCTCTAGGAAACTAGAAGTGTACTTCTCCTTTCTTGATATTTATTTATATTGCAAACATGCGTAAAACAGATTTTGAACATAAGTAATTTCTTCAGGTACTGAACTAGTCTTCTCTGAATAAGGAATTTTCTAGTCTGCCAGCTAAACGAACAAAAGAGCACTCACATGTGAATAAACCCCACAAAATACAGAAAATTACACATTCCTAAAACCTCAGAAGTAATGTTATTTGAAACCATGATTGCACATGGAAGTGCATCTTCTACCTACTATAGAAAAATAGATCAAAACCATCACGTTTATTTTAATTGGTATCTAATTATCTGAAGACTATTTTTGCCTCTCAGGAAAACAACAGGCAAGGAACACATATTCTTGAAGAGTTTACAGCTGTTATGCATGACAAATCTACAAGCAGACAAATGACAGCAAGCACTTTTACAAATTCCTTGTAAAATATTCCACTTGTAGCAGGTGTGATATATCAGAGGAGGTAAATGTGGAATTTGCCACTTAACCATCTTATTTAGTCCAAGAAACTCCAAAGGATTATTCAGAGAATTTAATCAAGGACCCTAATTTTTTCTACAAAGGGAAGTTAGGATTTTAACTTTAGCTATTCAGTTTAGTTCCCTGTACTAGACTTTGTGAATAACTGTCTATTATTCCCACTAAGTTGTAAAACTCAATTAATTGGAAACAATCTTGATGAAAATTGGATGAATGACCATGAAATCTCACCTGTATTTTGTGCAGGTAGAGTTTTGATGTGAAGGATCTGGTAGATTTAGTGTGATTCTTGGCGAGACCTGAGCTGATAGCAAAAATCCCGAAGCCAGGATAATGAGTGCTACAGCAGTACCTAAAAATACAGATACAGAACAATGTCATACTTTTGTCTGGAGCACATCAAATAATTCTCTGTTGAACTGAACTCTGCTTGGGAAAGCAAGGCACCCAATTACTATGCATACAGCATTCACTAAGGAGTTGTGGGGAGAACCTAAGAAAAATACCCTTTGCTACATCCACATCCTAAATTAGGTTAGATGTTAAAGTCAAGTGCATTAGGTTTAATGTCCAGATATTAAATTAATATGTGGAGACTTTTTTAATATATGGAATTGATAACTGCATGAATGAATGGATGGTATTATTTTTGGTGTTGAAAACAAGGCTGTAAAGTCAAAATTTAATAGTGACTTTGAGATCACCACACTTCTTCCTACTCCCACACCCAGACTTGCAGACCTTCCTGTAAAAAAGAAATAGCATCAGCTTTTTCATTGACTCTGCTTCCCTTTGTGAAACAAGAGAAATTTGACTTTCAATAAAAACACCATCAAAAAGTCCAACATCAATTTCTGATCTTATTTCAAAGAGCACACATAACATCTACCAGGAAAAACTCTCCTTCCATCTGTTTGCTCCTCTCTCCCCCAACAAACTCCATGTGCATGAGCTGGGCAAAATGAGAACAGAAGGATGACAAAAATGGTTTATACTTTGTGAACAGGCCGTTACTAGAACATAACTAATAATTTTCCTACCTTATTTGTCACACATACACAATATATTGTATCATTTTAATGAAAACTGATGTACCTCATCAAACTCAGACTAATAAACCCTTGACATCTTGCTACAAAATGAGGCATCGAGATCTACATTGTATAAAATACCCTGTATACCTATTTGAATACTCACTACTTGTGTGGCATGTTTTATTTGAGGTCACAGACAACATGCATAGCCTGATCTAGTAACAGCAGTCCAAAATTAGCAAGCACATTATTTGTGAGTTAGTGACTAATGACACAGTAACATTATCCTTACCATATAAAACCAGACTCACAAAGCACTGAAGCACATCCCAGTAGGAAGGCAGCACACATTTACAAGTGTGCAGTGATTTAGCTTAATGACTAAGGGCAAGTGAAGGACATTGTATTAAATTCCAAATATTCCTCCCCATCTCTTTGCTCTGTATGTTAGAAGCATGTAAGTAATTTTCTCAGTAACACCCCTATGTGAACCTTTAAAATGCCATTACACTGAAAACCTCATCATGTCAGTCTCATAATCTTTGAGAAATTATGCATTTACTGGTCTTTATTCTGGGGTTTAAATTATATTTTGGTGGGTGGACAGCAGAAGGGATGTATTGGCAGTTTTGGGGGTGGGTTTGAATGTGTTTTTTTAAGAGAAAAACAAGAGTTTCCTAGAGGGTAAACCCACCAAGTATGTGAAAACCTTTTCTTGAGATATAAATAATATCTTAAGTACAAAGGCATGTAATAAAATCACCCATGAATGTGCCTGTGCAGCAGCCATGGCCAACAGGCAGGAATATGCATGAACTGCAGAAGGCTGAACCACATTTACCTGAACTGAGGCAACCAAGACCTTGAACTCAGTCACAAACTATATGAGGACAAAGCACCAACAATCATCATAAGATGATTCAGTTTGTTCCACAGCTGGTTTGGCCCTGCTGTGGCTGGCAGGTACCCTAATAGTGCCAGTACTCTGGGCAGGCTGGGTATTGCACTAGATTTACTGTACTTTCCAAATGCCATAAACCAGACAGAAAATATCTTTAGACAGGGCCTATAATCTTACTTTTATTCATTTTAAATATGCTTTGTCTGTCTTTGAAGTTAGCCAAATACAGTAATATTCACTGTCAGTACCTCTGTAAATGTCTTATTTCTTTGGAAAAGTACTCAATATGTCTACTTGGCAAATGAAGTTTAATATGTTTTCATTCTGTGGGAAATTTTGCTATGATGAACAAAACCAAACAATTACAGCACATCATTAGTGAGATGGGGGGGGGGGGAAGGAAACATCCTAAAGATATTTTAGATCCTCTCTGTTACAAAAAGATACAAATTGTCCAATGCCCAAGAACCACCTTGCTTTGAAATTGACAGTTTCTGAAGGGGAAAAAAGAAAACAGAAATAAAATGGGCACACCCTTGTGAAAATTCCTGCATGTTCCCAAATTAACATCTTTGAAGGAAGAAATTAACTGAAGAAAAAGAAGAAAGACAAATGATACCAAGAGATAAAACAAATGTTAAGCTAAGAGGAATCAGTAACTGTAGTAAAGGGAATTAAAAAGGTGGGCATAGTGGTTTACTATAATTTTCCTAATGCTATCTGAAAGGCTCAATTTTTCAGAAGTTCCTAATATTTTGAAAACTATAAAGATACAGTAAATTAAATGTAAAATAGCTTTTTCTCAAATGTTTTCAGAAAGCAGGGAAAGTGTATGACTTACAAAATGAAATTACAGTATATTGGCTTTTAATCAAAATACTAATGTTACTATCTCTCTACTGATTATTGTTGCAAGTTTTCATCTATAAAACATCTAATAAATTAGCCTTTATCGGTAAAACAAAACCCCACAGCTGTGCAGCAGTAGGCAAAAGTAGCAGTTTTGTCTTTGTTTTGTGCAATGGGAGACTGGGGTATACCTGCCTTCCCCAAAGACCAGATAAGCTGCCAGCAATAACTCACTGTGAATGTTAATGTCCTTAGAAATGCAAACCAAAGTAGAGCAGTAAAAATATGTTTACCTCATGAGAAAACTCAACATGGAAAACAAATCCATCAGCAGATTTCGTAATTATCATTCTACTACACAGCGCTCTTGCTAAGGAACACATCATATCCACCACTACCTAAATCAAAGTGTCAAATGTTGCATAAAAAATTCTAGAGAGTACAGAGAGGTGATGTATGGTTTCATTATTGTCATTATTTGTATTTTCCTTAAGGAGGGAGCATGTGATAAAAACCACAGCAAGCGATGCAGCATGGCTCAAGTGATGCTGCAGACTGCCGACCACAGAAGAAACATAATTTTTACTAAACAATTACTTTGTGCCCAAACATCATTAGTAAATAACCCTTTAATGCATGATGCTCCATTGTTAATTCTGTGTATTATTTCTATATCCTCCTCTGTTCTACGACTAATATGCTTTGTAAGAGACATTTATAGCTACATTTCAAATGTACAACCTGTGAATATGTTAATCAGAGCCAAAAAGCAAAGAGCTCTGGTCATATGAAAAGTTCATATGGGAATCACAGCTATACAGCTGGGTCCAGATAAGCAATAAATTCCTGAGGGGCCAGCCTGACATTTGAGATTATTGGGGCCAAATCAATCAATCAATAAATAAATACTCTGTTCCAATAGAGTACAATGTGGGGAACAGAGAAGTACAAAGGAGATGCAGCACCCAAGCACTATAAGCATCAGTGCAGGGCCTGGAGAAATCTACTTCACAGAGAGACAAGTGAAAACAGACTGGCTGGAGACATAGAAGAACTTATAGGGGAGATGTATTTTAAGGGATCTGGACACTGACTGTCAGAAAAGTAGCAACTTGAGATTTTTGTTCATATCTTTTAAGACATGAGTAACGTGCTTTTACAGTCTCCCCTGTCACGACTGCATTTCTGAACTTGGATTGTGCAAAACACTTCAGGTTCCTCGACTCCAAAGCAAAATGTTAACAGAACAAATACACAGTTATTGCAACTTGGAACACCAAATTGTCTCCAAACCGCATGTTTTAATTTAAAAATCTGAGTAACTGTGTACCAGGGCAGACATGTCACTGTGTAGTCACTGTAGTGACACATTCAAATATGTGAGTGTAGATTAATTCAACAAGGAGCTGGGAACTGTACATGGCCAGTGACATGGCAGCTGCTCCCCCTCTCTGCTGCTTTGCACTAACTAGAAGTTTGGATCCCTGACAGCAACAACAGAACCAAGCGTGGACATTAAACCTTCCCAGCTAAACTCTTCTGAACATCATTTCATGGGGAGCAGGAACTGTTTCTCTTTTCAAAACCCTGTTCTTGGAAATGTCCAAACCTTCCAGACATTCAGCCAGAGGCAGGTGTCAGTCACAGATCACTTCAGCCACAACGAGCACATAAGGCAGGAACAAGCAGGGAATTACCAGGTTAATGGCAGGACACACTGAACACAGGGAGGCGGCTCGCTCTGCCTTTTCCTGCTTCCAAGAGACTATGTGATGAGTTAGTGTATGAATATTAGGATAAAATATACAAATCTAGAATTCTGTCCTTTAGTATCTCATATAGGAGATGAATTAAAATAACATTAATGTATGGATTTACTTCATTGTATCTGAGATAACTATGCAAATAACTGCATTACTTTTTAAGTGCCGCAATGGCTGTGCAGTATGTTTTCTCCGGTGCTTCTTCATCCGATGGTTACAAATTCCAATTAATCAGACAGGAATTACATAGTAGATTTAAAAACTAACCAGCTGTGAAGTTCCAAGCATTTGATTTTTAAACTGGAAAAGAAAGCTAAAGCTAAATAAAAACATTGTTAAATATGGCTTAAAGTAGAAACTCACCTGAAAAAATAGCATGCTGTCATTTTTAAATTAGCCTTTAACTGTGGTGCTATACTACTAGTCTTGAAAAGCTATATGATTTCAGGGAGAAGATGGCAACAACACTGTAGTTTTAAAGAGGACTACTTGAAATTTTATTTTCCTTTCATTAATAATTATGAGGAAAATACAATAGACTAATGAAACACTCACCTGTTAAGCTACCGAGTGTAAGTTTCCGGCGACCCATTCTTTCAACAAGCCAGACTCCCACAAGAGTGAAAATAAAGTTTATAAATGCTGTCAGTGCAGCCAGCCAGATTGCAAGCCTGTCATCTTCCACTCCTGACATCTGCAAGATGGTAGCACTGTAGTACCTAGGAGGGGAGGGAGAGACAAATAGGAACACCATTTATTTCAACTTGGCTCATGTTATACTTTCTGATTTTAAACCAAAAAAGATCATAACAAATATCAAGTGTGACCTCCTGCATAATGCAGCTGCAGACTGACACCCAATTACCCTGGGAAATGAGGCATAACTAAGGCATAACTTACACCTGACTGAAGTTTTGACTGAAGGACACCAAGAGACAAACTGCCATGCTCTCAGCTGTTTGTATTTTCAATGGTTAATCACACTCTGCTAGAAATGGGGTTTGCATTTTTAATTTAGACTAATCTGGCTTTCAAATCCAGCCATTGCTTTGTGCTCTATCTTTCTTTTTCTGCCAAAACATGGGATTTTTGCACTCTGTGTATTGTCTAGGGAAAGAGAGCTCAAAATCAAATAGATTTTCACTCCTATTAAAGGTCATACAGAATTACCTATGGCACTCATCATGCTGCAAGCGACACTTGCAAACTCCCGGTTTTAGGTTTTGTAGTTTTATTTCAGTACCACCAAAGTGCAGGAAACCCTCCCTGTGGCATTACTTTTGCCTAAGCACAACATGATTGCTCTGAAGTGCCTTAGCACCATGCCACAGGGATGTGAATCTGCATCCACCAGGAGAATTTGACAGAATGTTCTACTTCTCCCTAAAAGGAATCAATCCTTCCACACAAACAATAACTCATAAAAAATTCAGCTAAGAAAAATGAAAAGGGAAGAGAAAGGGAGCCTTCTACCATTTTTCACGGAAATTAAATGAACACAGATACTGTGCCCGTGTTCTCAGGGAGAGCTAAATAAACCCTCAAGAAAACAAAGCAATACTTCTGTTCATGCTGTAGAAGCACATTTCATCTTGTTCTATTAGTTTATGCTGACTGAAATAGTGAATATTCAAGCCTTCAAACACTTCACAGCCAACAGGCTCTATCACACAGTAAAAACCATCAAGAAAGTCAAAGCTCACTTTCCCCCCGACCATCAAACTGCATCTTGCTTTAATGTCCCCTTGTTGTCTTAATGCCCAAATGTGCTAGACTCAGAAATTTTAGCGGTTCACATTTTTCTGTTGTAAACATAATCCCCTTTTTATTTCAAATCAATAATCCATGATGGACAATATGCTCAGATGCCATTTAAGACACTACCAGCCATAAAAGGCGGTGCCCATGGCTGAGTGTTCCCCCGTCGCCCATTGGTTAAGGCAAGGCATTTAGATCCTCCCAGCTGCCTTTCTGAGCTCCTTTTCCCTAGCACAGCCATTGGAGGCCATGCCTACACAACCAGCTCCTGGTGCAGCAGGGGAGGACCTCCAGGGTGAAAGTGTTGGGACTGGGGACCCTGTGCCTGTGTACACGTGGGTTTGAGTGGGGCTGCTCTGCCTGCCTGTGAGCCACTGCAACGCCTCGTCCAGGCTCATCCCCTGTGAAAGAGCTGCACCCTCTGAGAGCCCAGCAAAGGTGTGATTCTTGGAGAGAGGAAGATTCCTGAGGGATAGACATCCAAATGCTAACATTAATGTGTCCTCACTTCTTAAGGTGCTCTAAATTAAATTGCTAACTGCCCGTCAAAACTTACACTGGATTGTACTCTTTTAGCCACCAAAATGATCCCATCTCTGATCTCCCAATATACCTAGTTTTTTCTTCTTAAGGGTAGGAAAATAACAATAAATGTCAAGTCTTGGCCTGCTGACACCTACTGTGAAACTCGTATTTACTTCCACCAGATAAGGCTTCAGGAAGCCATGTTTAACTCCACACTTCAATCTTCTCAAAATCCAATTCTACTGGGAAGTCAGAAATTGCCAGTTGTCAGCAGCAACGTATAATGTACTGTCTATGCACTCAAATAAAGCAGAGCATAAAGAATCACATAAAAGCATGTAGATGTCTACTGCCTAATCCATACAAACAGGCACCATAAACCCACAACATTCCTTCTGGTTGCTTATTGCACTCACAGGTTACATAACCTCACCTAGAAGCCTATTGTTTATCCAGAAATAAACAATGTATTTAATTTCTATGTAAGAATTTTAGATTCTGCAAATCCAATTGCCAAGCCGCCAAAGCCTGAGTGCTGGGCAATGATGTTCATAGTTATTATGACATAGCAACCTAACTTCAAGAATTTAAAAGGGCACTTGCATAGGTTATGATAACTACTAAATATATTTGCTTATCTTTACCTATTTTACTGTGCCCATTTTTTATATCAACCTGAGTAACCCCATCTGTGTATTTATATCACAAGATATCAGTCTTTTTAAGTTTTTCCTGACAAGGGAAAAACCCCATGTTGTAGAAAAAAGTCAAGTTGTGATATTATAGAATCACAGTGAATACTGCAGGTCCTGCAGAGAATGCAATTTCAGTGACAAAGTTGTGCAGTCCTAGCTTATTTTCTAAAACATAACAAAAACTACAGAAGCACATGTGTATCCTTGGAATATTTAAGCAAGGAATATATATTAGAAAGCAAACAAATGCAGACAACTGCAAAGCCACACAAGTAAGTGTATTGGGTATATATATACTATTACTAATAGTAATATTAACACTGATACTATGAAATACATGATCATAGATCTACTTTTCAAAGGAAATTGCTTTTGGAAAAAACTTCGTGGATGCTGAATCTCCATTACCTATAGATAATGAAAATTGAAAGTCACAGCAAGGATAAGAACAAACCTTACCTTTCACATTAGAGAAATTAATCACAAAAGCTATAAAAATCCATTTCATCACTGTGATTCAGTATCAGTCCCAGGACTATCACATTAATCCATTTACAGCCTTTAGATTCCTTAAGAATTAAAATCTTAAACCACCTGTTAAGTTGAAAAAGGAAGAATAGAAGCACCTCAGCCACCCTCTGAAAACCCACATAATGAAGATGGGGCAAACTTCTCCAGTCCATCTAGTTCTGTCAGGTCTTTTGCCATCCTCTCACAATCTCTGCTCTGATCCAACTTGACTGTAAACTTTTTTGTTGTCTATTCACTAACTTAACGTTTTAAAATTATGCAGACTCTTGCTTAAAACTGCATGACCTGATTCTTTCCCCCTTTAGCACATATACTGCCTTCCTTTAATTCATATTTGGAAAAGGTACCTCATGACCTACCCTTGTGCCATACTGCAGATTGGCATTGCCCAAAGCAACGTTATTACCTTGTCTCAAGGTTCTCCTACACACAGGACTGTTTAAGTGTCAGGACACTCTGTTGTTCTCTAAAACAGTAATAGCTATTATGTTCCACAAATAATTGTAAGCCTGGTTCCACCTTTTGCATTTAAAAATCACAGAGAATGGGAACAATTATATTTACACACACACAAAAAAAGTATAGTTAGATATATAACTCCATACACAATTGCCTACACATATAAGGCACTATGGAACAACCTCAGCCACCCTCTGAAAGCCCATATAGTGACAGACATAAACACACACAAACTTTGTGGCTCATATCATTCAGTTAAACACAATTAATCTTGTTTTACTTCACATGATGAATCACTTCAGCAGGGCAGCAGGGGACACTGTCATATCTAGTGCTGTGTTCCAAGAGATTTTAACAATCATTTTAATTAATTATAAGATGCTGCTGTTTTCGCACATCAGCTGCACCTCTCACAGCAGAGATGAGATGTGCCTGTATAACAATGTACAAACAAAAATTCTTTTATCCTCTGTCCACTGGATGTCAATAAGACTCTTCCTGCTCATTAGTTCCATAAAGCAACCCAACTTCAGATAGAAAACAGGTCTATTTGGATACACACACCTTTACTTTCAGGTTAAGAAGGCAAAATATCTAAGGAGTAGATCCTGAAATCTTACTGAAGCCTGCCAATTCATAGCAGCCTCTGATGTTTCACAGAACTCCAACTTAAGATCAACAGTTGAATATTCTTTCCTGTACTTCTACTTTTGAAGCCCTGAGGAGCTCTCCAAGGAAAAGGCTGCTGTATCATCTCAAAATCTATAATGGATTTTTCAAAATCAGTGTCTGGGAGGCAACCTGAGTGACTGCCACTATACACTTACCTACTGTAATTATACCTTCAAATTCCCCATTTAGCAGTAACGATGGATTGTGTTATAAAGGCTTTCAGCACAGAGTGAAATGACATTGTGAATGACACTTATTACAATTAGTACATTATGATAATAAAAACACTCAGCATTTAGTAGTTTGACAGATAACTATATACATTCAGTAGGTTCTCTGAGTCAGCACGTTATCCATGTGCAAGGCACATGAAAAGGAGTTAAGAATCACCATATAATTTTGTTAAGAAAACACAAGATTACTTTTTTTAGTGTCCAAACAGACTAAATATAGCTATTAAGAAAATAAGTGTACCAGTGTTTGTCAGAGATTAAAAATACCTTTAAAGGATTAAGATCACCAAGACACACAAAGGAATTCACTTTCCTAAGTTAATGGGGTACTGTAACACATCTATTGTGTCACTTGAAAATACTGTTGCAATGTCTGCTGTGAGATTGGAGAAAAATTCCTATTCTTTCTTTCTTTCCTTATTTGCTCAGCACCAGGTACATCTTTGCCAACAGTCAGAGCGCTTTTCATGCTCAGTCATTTCACCAGTTTATGTGGGTTCTTCACAGACTCACCTGAAACTATGAGGGAGGGAAATGGTTTTCTTCTTTATAATAGAAAAATGATAAAATACAAAGAAGTGTTAGATCTATTAATTAAAAGAAAAGTCAGGCAGAAAGACAATACCAAACTTCTATATGTCTGCAATGATGTTCTGTAAATTTGCAGACAGAACTCTGTAGTTAAATCCAGTGAAGAGGCAGGCTGAATTTACTGGAGAGTTAAACTGACGAGTAATAGGCAGAGCCGGAAATTAAATGAAAGCACTGGAAGGAACAAAGTCTTTATCATTCTCCTCCTCTTCCCAAAACAAAGATGCAGTTTCCAGCACAGAATAAAGATGTTGGGAGTCCATAACACCTGTATGTTTTGCACTGCAAAAAAAGCAAGTAATGTCAACTTTTTTACCTTGTCTCCAATGCCTTTACTCAACATGTAAGTGCCTAACTCTTCAACAGAACCTTTATGAAAGGAAATCACCACCACCATCCCTATTTTATAGAGACCACTGAGGCTTTTGGGAAGAGAAGGAAGACTAATGACTACTTGCAGTTATCCACCAGTATTACCTGCAGCAGAATAATGACACTCCAGAGTCCCACTGCAGATGAGTGCTCTCTGCAAATTAATAAGTATAAAAGCAGGAAAAGAAAATCCCCCAGGTGTTTCATGAAACATACCTCATTCAATTATTCATTTATTCTGACAATTTCAGTTTAATTCAAATTATGTTGAATATTCCAGGGTATTCTAATGCCTGCCATAAGCTGTCTGGGATGCCAAAAAATGAAATCAGTCCTCATTAAAATCAACAGACCTGCAAAATGCACAGCATTTAAAAAAAAAGCAAGCTAGCCCATGTGTTTAAACCAAGGCCAGTGGCAAACAATGGGACTATACACACAACAGTCTCACTGCAAGAGCCAGGCATTAGCAAGCCTGGAGTAATGGGGTCTTGAAAGGTAATGAAAAAAAGTAGGTTTAGATTAGATATTAGGATGAAACTCTTTCCTGTGAGGGTGGTAGGACACTGGAACACATTGCCCAGGAAGCTGTGGCTGCCTCATCCCTGACAGTGTCCAAGGCCAGGTTGGATGGGGCTTGGAGCAACCTGGTCCAGTGGAAGGTGTCCCTGCAAAGGGCAAGGCATCTCCAACCCAAACCATTCTCTGATTCCATCCTTTTAAATTTAATTAGAAGATGTTGCATTAATAATGTTTATCTTGCACATCTTAACACTTTAGATCTCAATCCATGAAAATTGTTCAAATTAATTCTTGCTAAGAATACATAAAAAACTGATCTATAATAATGAATAGGTCACCTAGCATCTTTCAATCATCAAGAAAAACATAACATAGACATAATAAAGCCTCCGTGGCTACTAATCTATGTATTTATTTCAGATCCTGACTGACTTTCTAATGCAGATTTCCTGAGAACTTTTAAATCCAAGTCTTACCTATTTTATAGAAATCAAGAATTACCTGCTGTATCATTACCTCCTTTCTTTGTTTGCTGAACTGGACACCAGTGAAAGTCCAAAACTGCCCTTCAACTTCCTTCCTACTTGTCCCAGTGTCATAACTATCAAAGCCAAGTGGCCAGGGCCATTGTTACTCTTAAGGATGAAGCAGCTCAAATGAGACAGCTCAAAGCCAACAGGTTTCTTTGGATCAGGCTTCAAACACTTGAACACAACATCCTGGTCCCTCCAGAAGAGCAAGCTTCAGGCCAGAGAACGGGCCATACTTCTGGAAAGGCAAGAGCATGCACAAAAGGCAAAACTAATTTAACCACATGGAGGACTACTGAGAGGACCAACTGCCAAGGGATGCAGCAAGGAAAAGAAAAGAAATGGAAAAAGATATAACCAGTAGCAGACTCTGCTGCTGGGTCATGGGGTTGGACAGAGCAGAAATGAGAAAGCCAACAGTTAATGACTTAGTGAGGGAAAACTCACCTGCAAGGTAAGTGAAGTTGAGAAAGGCCCTGGCACATTGTGCAGGATGGAAGCACCCAGAGACAGAACAACACAGCCTGTGCTGTGCCACAGCACCCTCCAGCATTGCTCTACTGTTAGGGAAGAGCTCTTAAAGCCACTGTGATGACCCTAACCCAGACACACAATGATGTTGGAATAAAGGGTGGAAGCCTTCTTTAACAATGTTGCATTAAATACACACTTTCTTCTCTTTCTTAATTAGCTCATTACAGCATCAGAAACACACAAAAAAATAATTTAAAAAGCTATTGGCACCAATCCCACAGTCATTCAGGGAAAGCTCCATGGTGAGCAATGAGGACTAACAGCATGCGTATGTGCACATGAGCACACTGTAGCTGCAGTCACTACTGGGCACAATGCCCTTACTAATAACAATTTTAAGCATATGTCCCAATGTAAAAAAAAATAAAAAATTGTTCTGGGAAATAACTGGCACAAAAGTCTTCCCTGGGCTCAAACATGCAGATGTACCCATATTATCAAAAGTCATTTCAGGACTGTTTAAAAAACAAACCCAAAAGGGTAATTTTGGAGTGACACCATCTGAGCTCATTATTTGTGGTGGCAGATGAGACTTTTTTTTTTTTGAGTACTGATTTTGGCAAAAAATACCATAAGTTGACAACCTCAACTGACCATTCTAAATCTGCATTCAGGAATTAATATTTTTAGATTTTTTTCTGGCATCAAATGCTAAGAAATGGCAGGAGTTCAGCATCTTTCAAATCCATGCAACTCATTTCTGGTGTTTTAATTGAGATTTCTAAATCCAATCTCAGGTTTTCATATTTGCATAATCAAATATTACCCTTGTGATACATTTCAGACATACACTGCACATAGGCTAGATCTCAGCAGACTTGTATATTCTCCTTCCTTAGAAAACAAAAGTAATTGCACAGCAAACCTAAATGTGTACAGTGCGAATATTTATTCAGCAGTGTCTGTTTCTATTACACAGTCCTTTTTTGTTGCCTATTGTCCCATCTGTTCCAGCAGAGTAAGGCTGACCCAAAAGATTTCTTGCAGTGATATCACCAATGTAGACAGAATTTCTTCATTTCATGTTCAGGATGGGTAAAACCATAGAGGTAATGTTAGCATAGTACACAAATGACAGTCAGAAAACCAAAGGGTTTAATTTCTAACGTCTGAAAGATTAATTTACCTGAATGCAGCATCTGGCTGCTGCTTTTGAAATTTCCTCTTCATTTTTCAACAGTAAAAATCGTCAGAAGAGCCCAGTTGTTTGCCTCTCACTCAAAATTAATCTGCAAGCATCCCGGCTATGTATTTCCACTTTTCTGCCAATAAACAAAGCATCAGTCTCAAGTTCTGATGCTCTAACCTGAGAATGTCATTAGGCTCTTCCCACCCACACTGTTTCACTCTGTGACCTGACTATGCTTTGTGGATATGCTCTGCTTACAGCAGAGGTGAGAACTGGACTGTAATTCCCAATCCAAAAAGTTTAACACAGAAGAATCTGCAGAAACTGAGCTTCTTTCAGCAAGTGTGCCTCATGGCGTGCTGGGGGTACCCAAACCACCAAGCCCTGCTGCATCTTAAAGTGACCCTTCTGACCTCTTTGGAGACAGAGACCGACGCCAGGTTAGACACTGCATTGCATGCAGGAGGAGGCAGGTACTGCCCGGCTCCAGAGAGAGCTGCTTCCCCCCCACCCACCTCCTACAGCACGGCTTGCTGCTCCTCTGGGCAGGCCACTGAGCTTTGCAAATTCCCTTCACACACACTCGAGTCCACCCATATTCTACTTGAAGAACCCTGAAATTCTACCCAAGGAAACTGAATTTACTCACTCCTCCATGGATTTAGCTTTTATCTTGCGTTTCTTAATTGCTAAGTGGGTGCAACTATGTTTTGCCACTGCTGTGAGGTTTGTGGCTCCTGCACCATTGCCATTCATAAACAGGAATTAGAAGTATTGTTACTCTTTGGATTTAGTGAGCAGGTTAGAGCAGCTACGACACAGACCCTTAGCAGAGGGTTGCAATACATTTCTCATGTACTGTGAAAAATAACACTGTTCTTAGAAAAGCACCGCATGGCTATTTCAGGAATGGAGGTTTCAACACAGCCTGCACAGTGGAGGCAACACAATGTGTTGTGAATGTGCTACCTATTGAAAGGATAAACAAATTATTCTTGTCTTCAATACAAAATGTAGCGATCAAGCACTACATCAAAATTATTAGAGCTATATAAAGCACTGTGAAGACTAATGTAATAGAGAGCTAAAGGCTAATGTAATAAAGAGTTAGATTCTCTACAGTGCACAATAGTAGCCTTTTAATCTATGAACCATATGCTAGACAACAGATTTGTTTGATAATCTTTGAAGCATGTATACTTCTATTTCACGGGGAAATTCTGTTCTAAGCTTATGCAGACAATATTAAAGTGTTCTTATATTTGACTTAACCACATAGGAGGGAATGTACTGCCACCATATGTTACATATAATATTTACATATACTTTGCATTTAAAATTCAGTGACACTGCTAGAAAATACATACAAAACAAAGTCCAAAATAAAATTGCACGAAAATTTCTAACACAAAGTTAATGAACAGCTGAAAAGATTCTATGCTAGATAATTTTAAGAGTCCCTTTTGAAGTCACATTTTACCTTCTCTCTGAAATAAGACAGCGTTACTTGTGAACATCTGGTAAAGGACAGACACAGAACAGTCTTTGTTTACTGCTTCAAGCAAATACTTTCCCCACCCACAGTCTGTCTTCCTGTGTTACCTCTGGGCAAAGATCGCTTTCATGTTTATCATTTCCTTGTTGCGACTAATTAAGCCACCAAGTTTTAAATCCCTGGCAGCTTATACAATTCGGACCAATTATTCCATGTGCAAGGACAGCCTAACTACATAGAATTTATGTTCTCTGTCCGAACTTCAGAGTTCATCATGTGAGCCCCATGTGGAGATCAAAAAATCTAAATTTTAATCTCAGTTCTATGAATTTGCAACCTTGGAGATGGAATTAATTTCTTCATATCTGTTTCTCCTCTGCAAAGCTTTAGACACCTTTTCCATGCTTCTCAGCAGAAGATTCATATGTGGATAATACTTCAAAACAACTGCAAAAGGTAGGTGTTGATCAGTTCCCCTAATGCTCACCATGAGTACCCTGTGGAGGTCTGAGTTACAGCTTAGGAATATGCTGAACAGGGAAAAATGTCAAAAAGAGTCAGGTGGTTCTTCAGGGCAATGAAAATGAAATCCATATTTTTCTCTTAAAGTGTTAAGAAGCTAAAATTGTCTTTTGCTACCTTTCAGGCTCTGATAAGAAAGTGCTGTCAAGGTCATCTTTTTCTCCCTATGAGGAGCCTCTTCTGTGCAAGGCGACTGGAGGCACTGGCTCTGCTTTGAAGATAACATGCAACAGTCCTCAACAAAACTTTGGCACTGATGTGCTCAAGGGATGAGTACTCAAAAAACCCTTCAAAAGGCTACAGTCCCAGCATCAGCACTAAGCCCTGCTCTTGGCAAACACTAATCACAAAAGCAAAGTGGATTAAAACTAAGGTATTCTTTCTTAAAGAAACGGAGAGAAGGTATGAGGAAGAAAAAGTGCATTTTTTAGTTGTGTATTAATGCCACCATTTAATGAAAAATTAATCTAATCATAACCACAATACAGAATTTATTTTATATGCATCAGTGTGCTATCTTACTGAAAATCAATTTAATGTACCAAACAGTAATACCTTGGGTTATACAATTCTCAGGTAAAAAACAAAGGGCCTCGGTGGGAGTTAAGTGGAATATGCTGCTGAAATAAAGATTTATTACACATACCTTAGTATGGTGACAGAGCCCTGGGATTTCCCATGTTACTTCTGCTTCACTAGATCAGGTGCACATTTACAACAAAACCAAGATTTAACAGTGCTGAAAATGAAAACTTTAAAATGCAGGCAAGTCTGCTGCATATTATTGTATGAATTCACCCTCTTTGAGCTCTAACATCATTTTAAAACATCGAAGTTCTAATTTTTGATAGTATCAAACTAGGTGAGAGTACTGAACAGGACCACACTGAAAGGAATAAAGCACATGAGCAGAGGCTGAGGGAGGTGGGTTTGTATAGTCTGGGAAAGACTACAGGTATTTTTTCCACAACCTAAGCCAGGCTACTAACAGAGCCAGTCTCAGTCAGAATCATCACATGCTGCAAGAGGTGAAATTCCAACTGAAAATAAGGGGGAAAACTTCTTCACCATGAACGCGGTTAAGCACAAAAACTGGCTGCCCAAGGAGGCTTAATCCATCCTTACAGACTGTAAAATCTCAACTGGGTGAGACCCTGAGCAACCCAACGTAACTGTGAAGGCAGCTCTGCTCGGACCAGCAGTGTGGACCAAACGATCTCTCGAGGTTCCTCCTAACCTTCTCACTGGGCATAAACTCGGTAACTAAACGCTGCTCAGTCACTTTCAAAGATGTTTAAGAAATGTGAAGATCATTTCTAACTTTCCTGAGATTCAGCTAAAAGAAAGGATGAGAATGAAACTCCTGCACTGCACTGTGGGAAAGCACAATGTACTTCACAAAACGAGCTAAGCTCCACCTTACACTATGCTCCACAACCACCCTCCTCCAGCAATTAGGAACTGTCCTCTGATTTTGAGCCATATTTTTCATCAGTGGCAATGAATCTTAACTTTATTTAAAATTGATTAGCAAAGGGAAACCTAAGGTCTCTAACAGGAATACCGAATAAGTCAAGATTAATTAATCTTTCCAGTGCAGTGCTTTTTTCCTCATAACCTTCTGTCACAACATATTTGCTTAGATCTTTGCTCCTCTTACAGTTCTTGAGCAATGCCAGCCTGAACTACAGCTAAACTAAATCCTTTTCATGCAAAAAAAAAGCAAAACTTCCCAAATGAATGAAATTTTCAACATTTTCTTGTTCTAGCAAAACCACATACTTGTTCAAAGAATAAATATCTGGCTGTTTTACAGCTTGATTTTACTTTGTTAAATCAATGCACTGTATCCTATTTATCCCATTTTAGTTTACTCAATTATCCTTCACACTCTAATTAATTTTTCTTTATTTGCTTGCACTCTTTCTGTACTTCAGTAATTTCTAACTAATACCTTGAAAAAAGAGCTGGTTTGCTCTCTACTTCTGCACCACTTACCACAGTTCTGTCCTGCTTCACAAACAAGCCTTTAAAATGCAATAGTAACACAAACACATTTTATTAGGCTTGATGCTGGCTGCCACAAAATTGTCTGGTCTTCCCACCATTTAATGAAACAGTTCTATGTTTTCCTGTATTCATATGCCAATACTAATGCTTGCTGTTAATGGATATAATGTTCTCTTTCTGAAACTTCCTATGATTCACACATTACTGGATTAAGGAAGAAAAAAAAGTACTTTCAAGACTTCTATGACACACTAGTTATTGCTATTTTTTCTTTTTTTCTTTTTTTAACAATAGCGAGTATGTAAAATACAGCACAATGTATGCCCAAAGCCTAAGTCAAACACTCAAATTCATGGAATCAGAAAAGTCTGAATCACCACAGTGTGAGCAACAAAGAACAAAGCTGACGATGCCATCGCCTTATTCAGGAGATGAATTGTGTTTTACACAGAAATTGTTTCTATACACATTTTTCAACACCCACCCACACTCAGCAGGTAAAATCAAATGGCAACCAGGACAAGGCTTGTTTAGAACAATCTTCTGGGGTTTATGTGAAAAATGTAGTAAATAGAAAACAGCATAAAGCTGCCTGAGGCAAAGGTAATTCAGCTTCAGCAGATTCAGAAGACTAATTACTCTACTTGCTTTTGAGTATAATCTAAGAAAATGAACAGCAAAAATGTATTATCAAAAATGCATATAATATAACTTTGATTTTTTTCTTCAGGACTTTCTTTCTTTGATGATGATGGTGATGATGTGTACCCTGTTTGTAGATTGTAAAGTTTGTTAACTCCCTTTGGTTTATATTCAAATTTCATCCAGTAGGTTCTCCTGAACTGATTATCTGGTGAACACTTGCCATTTCTTATTAGACAGGTTACTTGGAAATCAGAATGAAAGTTGTATTAAGATAAAAGAATAGAACTGTATAGAAACTCAAGTGAAAATATGCATGAAATTCTGTTATCAGGTTCCTTATTAAGGTCTCTAGAGAAAGCCAGTCTTCTTGACAACTTTGATTCAAATCCTGCAACTGGGAATTTGTTCTAAAATGTCACAATGAACAAAAATTTACTTTGCATTTGAGAATTTCCATGACAGGTATCTGGAGAACTTAGGGGCATACAAGAATCTGAACTGAAATATTTTAATGAAGTAGCAATTACAGGGCAACAGGCACCAGCTTTCACACAAAGTCAACTCTTCCCAAAGGTCCTTTTAGAAATAGCAGCCTTGGCAACTCGACCTGACAGCCCACTGATGGAAGACAACTGCCTTTGTGGCATGCAAGACAGATGACTGACTGGCTCACAAAGTATTCTGCATCAGGCACTTGAGGACTGAAGGTATTCTCACTGCACCAGCTCTGATGGTCTCATAAGGAGCACTCCAGAAACAACATTGGAATAAAAGTCCTTCTCTTCTCGAGATGGCCAAGATAAATTAATCCCAGAGGCGCAGGAGCAGTGAATTCAAGATGAGAAAACCCATCACATAAATGAAATCTCTCTGAGTTTCATTGGCACAGAAGAAAGGTCTTCTTGCCTGAGGACAATCCAATCAGCAGTCCTGAGAGCAAGATTTCATTTACAAGAGGACAACCAAAAGGCAAATGGAAGATGGAGATCTACAGAAATATGAAGCAGCAGCAGTTCACTGTGCAGACACACTTGTCTCATGGGGCAAGGGAAGAGTAAAAATCTCCTCAAGCAAAGCTGTTCACAAATGGACTTCTCTTTTTGAGGGAAAAATCCTTGCTGTAGGTAATCCACATAACTGCTGGGAGAGCGTTCCCACATTTTGCACCGATTGTTTTGGCCCTACTAACCTCCTCAAGCATGGCCTAAAATATCTGGAGTAAATTACTTATGGAACTATTTATTATGTACATGCATATATTTAATATAATATTTATTTATTTAAGAGCTAACAGACTTATTTTATGGACTAGCATCAAGAAATTTAGCTTCTCATCTACTTTTTTCCTCTCTTTCTTTAATGTCAGACAGAGCTAAATTTGTCAGCAGGTGACTGTGAATGACTAGTAGGATTCTGCCTTTGTTCTGCTTGTTCCCACTCAAAGCAAAGCATTTCTGCATGTAGGAAATCTGGCCCTTTTTGTTATCTCTGTATTCCCAGCCATTCCATCTGAATGCTGCTGTTTTGTCATAGCCCACCTTTTGCGATTTGGAAGGGTACTCAAGATTTTTAAATGTACAATCGGATGGCAATGGATTAGTCAAAGACAAGGTTAGCCAAACAGTGACGGGCTGACAATACAAAACAATCCCACAAAAATTCAATGGTCTGTTACTATCTGATATAAAGACACATTTAATAAAATACAATCTTATTTGTTCTGAATATTTCCCACGCTGATATAACAGAAGTTAACAGATACACCAGCATTCTAAAACTCCACTATTTATCTGAACACATGCTAGTGTTTCTGTCTGGTTTTCCCTCCTGATTGCTACTTTTCTCTTCACTCTTCTTGGCTGTTTATTCGGGCTTAATTCCATCCCAGGATATATTTAATGCATCAGGAAAAACATCCAGGATTCACCCAAAGAAGCTGTCTGAGAGAGAAACACTGATTTTCTCAAACCTAAGCCTTGTTTGGGGATCCTTGTCAAGAGAAGAACATTATGTGCAGTAGCAAGACCCCTACACACATGCAGATTCACTGTTCCTCCTACCTGGTTTCTAACAAAATTACATACCTGCAATAATATATTTTATTTCTATATTTTAATGTGCACTTCTTGAAATTAAACTTCTGCAACAGTTACCTCTTAAAGCTAAGTTGCTATTTTATTTTCTAGTTCTACAGTACACATACTAAATGTGCATTCTTTTGCTTAAAATTTTACCTTTTCCTCTCAGTCTGACCTCAAGCCTCAGCCTTGGACTCTCCACAGCCCTCAACAGCATGCAAAACTTGGTCCTGTTACTGTCACCTCCATGACCAATGGGGCTTCAGCAGACCCACAGCTCCTGACCAGGGGAGAGCCTGGCACTCTTTGCAGAAGACAAACATTTCACTGTAAAATACAGCATGCTGCAATATAAAATACAAATATTCTGGGGTTAGAAAGTTAAAGTAAGTTCTGATAATTATTGTACCCTCAAACAACAACACTGACATCACAACCGCCAGACTGTACTTGCACTGGCAAAAAAAGGGTGACACCTAATGATTTCTCATAAAGAATTAAAAACCTCAGCTTCATTTATTACAAATGTTGTCATATATCATCAGTAAAGCTCCTTTCTCTCACTGCAATAAACAGAAAGGACTGTCTATGTGTTTGGGTCTTTTCCTTATAAATGGAAAGACCACCTTTGTTAGAGAAATGAGATGCTTATGGCCAGTGCAAAAGCTGCTGTCTGAGACATTTGACAGTGCAAGACTATGACCTTCCTTCTGGAAGAGAAGCCTGGGTAAGGCTTCCATAGGTGGGCATTAGGGGGAAGGAGGAAGGGAGAAATCAGGTCATTAGATTCCACACTGGGATAAAAACAATTACATAGAAGAGAACTGTCTGCAAAATGACACTGTTGGAAGCAAAACATCACATAGCCTCATTCCTGAAGGTTGACTGCACTACTGAAATATTTGTCCCCACCACCAGGAAGGACTCGATGTGCAAAGTACTGTTCAAATACAGAACAATTAAATGACCTCTCCTAAAAAAGCTTGCAATATAAATACAAGACAAAAAACCAAATGGATGCTGGCAGATGGGGAGAGATGAGATAATGAGGAAGCAGCACAAATCCCCAACGTGCGACCATGTCAGTACACGGACACCATGAACCTCTACTGTTCACAAAGATTCTGCTTTGAGAAGGTTGCCTTTTTGTTTTTAAGAACCAGGTTCAGAAAGAAAGGAAGAAGGAAATTAAAGGTCAATAGCTTAAAGCAGATAACAGAGGTGAGATGCCTGGACTGGGAAAATACAAGATTGGTACTGCAGAGAAAGGAATCATCGATTTTCCTGAGTAGCCAACTGCACAACTGCACAGTGTATCTACCTGCCAACTCTATCCTTCAAGGAGAACAAAGAAAGTACCAACAAAAAAAAGAAATCTGTTAAGCTCTTTACACCTAGGCCAGTGGCTACAGTAAGCTGTTCTGCCCACAGGGACACCTCTAGCTGGCACAGACTTGTGTGTTGAATAAGCCAAAGCTCAACATGCTGCTCTTAAAATACACTGGAGCAGCCGAGTTCAGAGTGCTGAAAGCTTGGATCATCGTGGCATCATCACACCGGAAAGAAGCAAGCACTACCTCTCACCATCTCACAACAACTTTTATCAGGAATACTTCTGAGAGAAGCCAAAAGAATATGTGCTTTGTCCTTGACTGCTGGAGATTTGGGCATCCCCTGAAGGTTAAGGATGACATGCTGGTCTTGCTTTAGACTGCCGCCACCCCCTTACCAGACACAGTAACATTTTCTCCAGACACAAACCTTAAGCCAGCTGCCTTTTCATTCAAGTCCTTATCTCAGGCTGGCACTCAGAAATCTGAGTGACGTAACAGTCTGCATTTGATGGAAATAATTGTTGAGCTGGGAGTTGTCAACATTTATTATAGGCATAAGGAGTGCCACATAATGGGAGACTAGAAAAAATCAGAACTTACACCCTTTTGAGAAGAGGCAAAAGTGTATGATACAAAGGCAGTTTCTGAAGAAGGAACACTGACACAATGTCAGCTCTTGCTAGCCATGTCTCACATGGAGAGGCATAGAAAAATATCAGAGACATCTATGAGAAATACATTGAAAAAAATCTTAAAGAATACTTATCTGGCAGACCTGTAAATGTAGGTTGCATGGTTCAAAAATGTCACAGCATTTAAAATATATTGAATAGTGGTATGCACACAGCAAATAGCAGTGCCCTGTAGCATTAGAGCACGACTCCCTTCATTGCTCTTCACAGATATCTGCAGATATGTCATGAAAGAAAATTTCCTCTATAGCTGTGTTACAAGAACATCAAATGAACTAGTGCACAATTAGTTTACTTTGTTGGGTAAGTAATAAAGGTTACTATTATATGGCACACTGCCCTTTGGTAGCTGATACACAGACAGGGGATTAGAAATCAAGCCTTCCTTAATGCTACTGGGGAAATCTGATCTCACAGGTAAGGTGGCTTCTCCTGAAGCAATGGTCATGTTCTCCAAGTCAAGTCAGACTTCAAGCATGGTAGACAGAAAACACAGGTTTAGAAACTGCAGTGTCAAAACCCTTGAACAGCGATGGATAGATAAGTGCTTGCTCTGATGCCTTCTCACCACCTGGTCACACACTGTTCAATCTTCTCCAAAAGCTAGTAAATTTATGCCCTTCACATCAGTCATCAGTGTGATCTCCTGAATTTCTTCAATGAAGACCATGCCATACCACCATCAATAGGTTCAATTTGGCTAACACATATAGTGGTCACTGAGATTACTGTTTACTGTATCTAACACATATGTTGTAAATAAATTTTATGTGCAAACACTGCAGGCAGTTAAACACACGAAACACCTTTGTCAATATCAATAATATCTAAGATAAGGATGTTTTACATGTTTATGTTTCTAACACATATCTCAGAATTAAAACAAAGTGAATTCAATCTATTTTTACATACTTGAACAAGAGCTCACTTTAAAACTGTTGTCTTCAACCTTTCACTGTCTAGAAAGACTCCACATAGTTCTCATTTATCTTCAACCTAAAATTTCCCATCCTTCCCCTAAATCTCTAAGACTGCCCAGAGAGGAGAAAAGCCTACAGACTTTACATACGTGATGTATGAAATTGTGGCTATATATGAACTAACACAATTTTAACACTTACCGAATCACAGAATCATTTAGGTTGGAAAAGCCCTCTAAGATCATCAAGTCCAACCTTTGACTGATCACCACCTTGTCAATTAGACCACAGGACTAAGTGTCATGTCCAGTTGATTCTTGAACACTTCCAGGGATGGTGACTCCACCACCGCCCTTATCAGCCCATTCCAATGCCTGACAAGCCATTCAGTCAAGAAATTCCTCCCAATGTCCAGCCTGAACCTCGCCTGGCACAGATTGAGGCTATGCCCTCTTGTCCTATTGCTGGGAGAAGAGACTGACCCCCACCTGGCTACAAGCTCCTTTCAGGCATTTGTAGGGAGTGATAAGATCACCCCTGTCCCTCCTTTTCTCCAGGCTAAACAACCTTGGCTCCCTCAGCTGTTGGTGTTGTGGCCAAAATGCAGGATCTGGGACTTGGTCTTGCTGACCTTCACACTGTAGCCCCCAGACAAACAATCCAGCCTGTCCAGATCCCTCTGCAGAGCCTTCCTACTCTCCAGCAGATCAACACTGACACCCAATTGTTGTCACCTGAGAATTTACTGAGGGTGCACTCAATCCCCCCATCCACATCACTTATCAGCTGTTAGATTCATAATGCATATAAACAATAGTTACCTGTGCACACAATATAATTAGGTATTGTTATCCTGAGAAGAATTACAAAGTGACTATCTCAGCACCTTCCCTCAAAAAGCTGGAAAAACCACATGGGTACCTCAGCTTAGGCAGGGAGTCTGTTACATGGGAAAAACACAGGGCCACAATGAAGAAGCAGCAGCAGACCCAGTGCTGTGTATTGTTCTGCTTTACTGAGAAAAGCAAGTAAATTTTAGCATTATAGTTTGTTCCCATTCTCCCCCTTCTGCTCCTCTCTCCTCCTAATACCTTTAATTTCACATAGGTCAAGATCCTCCTTACAGAGTAGTCTCTGTCTGGCCTTTCCCTTCTACAAATACAGGTTTTTCTGAGTTTAGATATCTCTGTGCAGCTCGAGCAATACCAGACAGCAGTGTACTTCTTCTGACTTTAATGCCAACATGAAAAAGCTGCTTGCTTAAAATCTTGCATCTAACCAAACATTCATCCAGACATAGGAAATAGCCAATACCTTGAATTTTTGAGAAAGCTGACACACCAAAACAGCCAAGCCATGTCATATTGCTGTACTTAATCATTAATTAGTTTAATGAACAGTGAAACTCCACCAGATAGGATGAAGTTGTGACTCAGAGCAGCAGATGTGATTCTGGTCTGAAACCTCTGGGGAGTGTCTGTGACAGTGACTGCAGCAGCCAGTCTGAAGAGCAGTACCACAGAGGAAGAAATTTCTGCCATGGAGGAAGAGATTAGTCCTTGAATACCAGTTAATTTGTTCCAGACAGAGAATTTTGCTGTTAGGAAAGCCAAATGACTTTTTTGAAACCAGAAGAAATCCCCAAACGAGTTCTCTGTAGAGACCATCTAGTATAGAAAGATATCATAAACAATAGTTGCTTATAACCTCTTCATAACTATATTTAGAGAGAACAAAAAGAAATAAGCTAATGCACAGAGCCCAAGACATATTTACACCAATAAAAATGTTAAAATATGTATGACAAACATACTTCAGTGCTTCTCTACATCACAGTTTACTGTGCAGCAAGCATGGAGTCACTGCAAGATTATGTTGTCAGCAGGAGCCAAAAGTTGATTTACTGAAAAGAGCAGCTTTGATACTGCAAGGGAAGATGAAAGACAGACCTTGGAGCTGCCCAGGCCAATGACAGTCATACAGCTCGAGCCACTCTACATGACCCTGCACACACCACTCTGAACACTAAAAGACTCAGGAAGATAAAGAGCTTTACAGGAGCTGAACTACAATTTTTTCCCAAGCTAATAGCCCAAATGAGTCTCCTGTCTGAGGCAGAGAAGCTCAAACGTATGAAATCATATCACTGGGTGAATACTATTGTAATATGCACACTACAAACACACCACAGGAAGCTAAAACATGTCACTTAAGGGCAGTAAATTGCTTGCTTAAGTCAGAAAATGTGCTTTAAGTTTCTTGCAAGCACATAGTGCAGTGTCTGAAAGTCCTTGTAAGAAGAACTGGAGGCAAGATAACATGTTCTTTGCAGCGATCTATGGGATTAATTTGTCCCTCTGCCGACTAAGTTTCAGGNGTTGGAAAAGCCCTCTAAGATCATCAAGTCCAACCTTTGACTGATCACCACCTTGTCAATTAGACCACAGGACTAAGTGTCATGTCCAGTTGATTCTTGAACACTTCCAGGGATGGTGACTCCACCACCGCCCTTACCAGCCCATTCCAATGCCTGACAAGCCATTCAGTCAAGAAATTCCTCCCAATGTCCAGCCTGAACCTCGCCTGGCACAGATTGAGGCTATGCCCTCTTGTCCTATTGCTGGGAGAAGAGACTGACCCCCACCTGGCTACAAGCTCCTTTCAGGCATTTGTAGGGAGTGATAAGATCACCCCTGTCCCTCCTTTTCTCCAGGCTAAACAACCTTGGCTCCCTCAGCTGTTGGTGTTGTGGCCAAAATGCAGGATCTGGGACTTGGTCTTGCTGACCTTCACACTGTAGCCCCCAGACAAACAATCCAGCCTGTCCAGATCCCTCTGCAGAGCCTTCCTACTCTCCAGCAGATCAACACTGACACCCAATTGTTGTCACCTGAGAATTTACTGAGGGTGCACTCAATCCCCCCATCCACATCACTTATCAGCTGTTAGATTCATAATGCATATAAACAATAGTTACCTGTGCACACAATATAATTAGGTATTGTTATCCTGAGAAGAATTACAAAGTGACTATCTCAGCACCTTCCCTCAAAAAGCTGGAAAAACCACATGGGTACCTCAGCTTAGGCAGGGAGTCTGTTACATGGGAAAAACACAGGGCCACAATGAAGAAGCAGCAGCAGACCCAGTGCTGTGTATTGTTCTGCTTTACTGAGAAAAGCAAGTAAATTTTAGCATTATAGTTTGTTCCCATTCTCCCCCTTCTGCTCCTCTCTCCTCCTAATACCTTTAATTTCACATAGGTCAAGATCCTCCTTACAGAGTAGTCTCTGTCTGGCCTTTCCCTTCTACAAATACAGGTTTTTCTGAGTTTAGATATCTCTGTGCAGCTCGAGCAATACCAGACAGCAGTGTACTTCTTCTGACTTTAATGCCAACATGAAAAAGCTGCTTGCTTAAAATCTTGCATCTAACCAAACATTCATCCAGACATAGGAAATAGCCAATACCTTGAATTTTTGAGAAAGCTGACACACCAAAACAGCCAAGCCATGTCATATTGCTGTACTTAATCATTAATTAGTTTAATGAACAGTGAAACTCCACCAGATAGGATGAAGTTGTGACTCAGAGCAGCAGATGTGATTCTGGTCTGAAACCTCTGGGGAGTGTCTGTGACAGTGACTGCAGCAGCCAGTCTGAAGAGCAGTACCACAGAGGAAGAAATTTCTGCCATGGAGGAAGAGATTAGTCCTTGAATACCAGTTAATTTGTTCCAGACAGAGAATTTTGCTGTTAGGAAAGCCAAATGACTTTTTTGAAACCAGAAGAAATCCCCAAACGAGTTCTCTGTAGAGACCATCTAGTATAGAAAGATATCATAAACAATAGTTGCTTATAACCTCTTCATAACTATATTTAGAGAGAACAAAAAGAAATAAGCTAATGCACAGAGCCCAAGACATATTTACACCAATAAAAATGTTAAAATATGTATGACAAACATACTTCAGTGCTTCTCTACATCACAGTTTACTGTGCAGCAAGCATGGAGTCACTGCAAGATTATGTTGTCAGCAGGAGCCAAAAGTTGATTTACTGAAAAGAGCAGCTTTGATACTGCAAGGGAAGATGAAAGACAGACCTTGGAGCTGCCCAGGCCAATGACAGTCATACAGCTCGAGCCACTCTACATGACCCTGCACACACCACTCTGAACACTAAAAGACTCAGGAAGATAAAGAGCTTTACAGGAGCTGAACTACAATTTTTTCCCAAGCTAATAGCCCAAATGAGTCTCCTGTCTGAGGCAGAGAAGCTCAAACGTATGAAATCATATCACTGGGTGAATACTATTGTAATATGCACACTACAAACACACCACAGGAAGCTAAAACATGTCACTTAAGGGCAGTAAATTGCTTGCTTAAGTCAGAAAATGTGCTTTAAGTTTCTTGCAAGCACATAGTGCAGTGTCTGAAAGTCCTTGTAAGAAGAACTGGAGGCAAGATAACATGTTCTTTGCAGCGATCTATGGGATTAATTTGTCCCTCTGCCGACTAAGTTTCAGGAATAACCTTCTTTCAGAAAAACAAAAAATATTTTCTTTTTCTACATGGCCAGCAGAACAAGCACAGCTTTGAGAGTAACCTGCAAAAGAAAAAAAAATCATATACTATCATATTTTCTTCTACACAACTATTTGCTTCAGCATATCCTAACAAGACACAGCAGAAATGAGGACTCAGGTGTCACAGACAACCAAGACCTACTTGTTCAGTTTTCAAAAGGCAAAAACCTAGACATGGCTCTTGGATTCTGTTGAGAGAAAGGGCAAGACAGCCAAGCTTCTAACCATGGAATTAATTTCTTTTTCCAACAGGAGCTTTACAGAACATTTTAAAGCACTGTCCATCCCAGCTAACGTGATTTTCTTCTTTCTTTCTGCACTTCCTTTTTAAATCTCCCTCCCATGCATAGTCTAATCTCCACAGTCCGAGTTTAACTGTCATCTTACCTGGTTCCTCACATGCCAACACGTTCCTTACAGCACTAACATGTCTTTCAGTAGTTTTTTCAGTACTTGCACTTGCTTCCCTCTCTCACCAACATACAAGGGCAGTAAGTTTCAATTTCTTCAGTACACAGAAGCCTTTAGTTTTTGTCAACTTCTAATTGTTTTCAAGAACCAATTTCAGTATTTCAGTACTGTAAATCTATGATTTAAAGACCTGAAGTAAAAAACATTAAGTTGCTACCTTATAAAGCTTAACTGCTCACTTGCTCTTCTCCTTTCCCAGTTTACAAACATACCATAGAAGAAGTATATCTGAGGCAGTAGGAACAGGGAGCAGAGTAGAGTAAGAAAGGCCAAACTTGTTTTAACTGATTACTTTTGTTGTGCTTTTGTTTTCTTACCCTGGCTTCTAATTGGGCTCTCCCTCTTTCTTCTAAAAAAAGCCTCTTCCATTCATAACTCTGACCAAAAATTTCAAGTTTAGGTGAGAAGGGGCCTTCAACAAGCAGAAGGTTTAATCAGCAGTTCAGTATTCCTCTGCTCTACTCATGAAATTCTGCTGAAAATAATGTGGACTCACACTTTTTTTCTATTTTCAAGATGTCTGTAAAACATGTTTTGGGTGAGTGCAGTATGCAAGTGACTATTAAAAGGAAATTAAATATCACAAAAGGATTTTACTCTTTATGAGAAAGTTCCAAAATCACTCTCTGAAGTATTATTACCTCCCACAGACTTGTTATCACTCTGGGGAACAAATCCCCAATAATTTTAAGCAATCACATGTGAGACTCCTCTCAGCTGCAGAATTGATTAGAATCAATTTTCACCCCTCCAGCTCTGACAACACCTGACCTCTGGAAGACACTCCAAGAAAGAGCCAGTCCCTCCAGAAGATGAGAAGCCAAATGTTGTTTAGTTTCCCCATCCTGATGTCCCACTCCCACCCTGGACTCTCCTCCTCACCAGCTGTACAGACAGTATTTTCTCTCCCCACACTGAGGAATTAAGAGTCTCAACAGTGATTTTTTTAATTTTCTTTCGATTTGGTGACTGTACTCCATTACCACACCTTCCATATGGCCTATTTTGATGACAGCAATCTCTTTGTTTTGAAGACTGCTCACATTAACAAAGTCTGGATTAGCCTTTAGATGCCACCATGTTTTAGTCACGATCCATTTCTGGACTAGTTTCTTTTATGGCAGATCTTTGCGCTGCACGTAACTTTTCAACCTTTCTTTTTGTGTCTCCCCATCTCTGTGGCACAAGGCATATTGACTAGCCTGTGGCAGCTTAACTCTTATTGACAGACTCCAAAGAATCAAATTTACAGAACCAGTTCCCATGCCCTTAAAGTAAAGGTGAGTAAACAGATCTAAAGGGCATCATATCTCTTACTCTGTGTTTGAATGGGATCAGTAATATATTTCACTGAGGTTGCTCATGTTGCTGTATCAGGCAGCATCTAAGCAGGTGACCTTTTACACATTAATTTTGTGTCTTTTCAAGATTGGTTACATTGTGAGCTTTGAATTGTTTCACATTTCTATATTCTTTGGTTTTCATCTAAGAAGACACTTCCCTATTGCCACAAATACAGCCCAATATTTGAAGAACATGTGCCCTCTAGTTTTTCACAAGAGAGCAAAACCATGACAACCAACAAACCCCTCTCCCCTTACTACTTTCCTACACTTTACAGAAAAAAAATCAAATTAGTCATTGATGGGTATCTGATTTCCTGATAGGTCTCAAAATAAATGATAGAGATAACAAAAATTTACAGTTCAACGGAATGATGCACATTAAACATTAACAGTTGCATAAAAAAGGAATTTTTACAAGATTATTAGAAATGTATAACACAAGAAAAACTGTTGATGCCAAACCGTGCTCCAGGAGCTCCCTAGACAAGTAATACATTAAAACAAACAAACAAATGAACCAGGATTGCTATTTAGGGAGCTTCGTCCAGCAGTCATTCATGAATGTTTTACAAAGAGCATCGCTGCTCTGACTTCATTCCATTACTTGCCTTTACACACGAACAAACTGAATGAGATGCATTTCACGGGCCTAACACCTACACTGTGTCTATGCAGGATGGAAGGCAAAGGCATTGTCACACAGTTCTTCCTGCACGGCCCTGCACTGCAATTAACATCGGATTGGTGACCTGAAAGTTATTACCAAGGCAACAAATAGAAACCAAAGAGTGTCATGATTTCACCAGAGGCAAAAGGGAGAGCAGAAATCAAAAGCAGAAAAACTGGGAAAAGTTTCTATTAAAAATAAAAATCCTTCAATAATGTCAAAAGAAATGGGAGAAAGTACCGGTTCAAATAAATTCCTTATTTAAATAAATTGTTTCTAAGCTATCTCCAAAGTGACAGTTATTCTTTAAATGTGCTTTCACAGCCTGAAGAACAACAGGAACAGATTTTATCACTTACCATTAAGAAAATCGCATTAAGGTAAAACAAGAAGTACAGTCAGCAGGACTGTTAGTTGTTTCTCAATGTTTTAACACAAATGTCCAACCTTCTGGCTGGTTTTCCACTGACGATTACATTAATCTGTATGAAAAACTGTGGGTAAGATTGTGGACTTGTGCACATAGTCCCTCAGCTGATCAGATTTCATTAAAAATAAACTATGTCCCAAATGAGAAGACAAATAGCAGGATTTCCTTTAAAATAACTTAGTATGTCAACACCTAAACAGCTCTTTGTGCATGTGGTTTTTTGACAAAAAAACCCATGAATTACCAAATGAAGACATTACAAGCCTTTATGTCAGTAACATTCAACACAACACCTAAAAGGAACTTACTTCTGTGAAAGAATTACACTGAAAAATGTCAATTTAATAAAGACATTTCACTTCGGGTTTTGTTTAGGTTTTTAAGTTTGGGGGTTTTTTTCAAATTGAAGTGTCAGCTGATACACAGAAGAATCCTTTCTAATATAGTTGCAACGTTTTAAAACTAACTAACCAAACCATCAGACAGACCTTATAGTAGATGGGTCCAGACTGGCAAAAAACTTGCAGCTGTCACACCATGAGATTTACTTTTAGTCCTGCTATTCCATCCTTCTGTATATATTCTTGTAGTCAACAACCCAAGACAACTCAAAAAGGACCATAAATTAAAAAATAGTTCATGTGGTCATTCTTCAACTCATTGAGTTAAATGTCAAAGCTTGGGGAGGCAAAAACCAAAAAAACCCAAAAACAAACAAACAAACAAAAAAACCCACAAAAGCCCCACAACAAACAGGTGTTCAGCACCAGATGCATAAGGAAAACACTAATATTTAAAGATTTGTGAAATGGAAAAAAAATCCAGTGCTTCAAACCAGAATGAGAGTCAAGAGTCCATTATAATACTTCACATCAGCACCCTGAACCTGCCCTCTCTACAAGTTCAGAAGGGGTTTTTGTTGATTTTTAAACCTGATGAAAATTTTAATGCAAATAAACTTTCACCTCAATATCGTTTAATGTGGTTGGCAGTCTGGGGCTTTTTAAATGTCTAGGTTTTCGGTGAGGATTGTGTTTGGTTTTATTCTGGTTCTTTTAAACAATAAATGGATAGATTATGTGACTCATCGGAAGAGGTGGAATATAAAATTTTAATTTAAAAGAAATTAGCCTTTACTTTTAAACTCACAGTAATCTTCTATTGTATGTCTCCTAATTCCAACACCAAAAAAACTCCAATATGTTATTTCTAATATTTTCTCTGTTGTCGTAACAGTGTAAACAATTAGAAATGATGAGTGTTTCCTACTTCCCTTGAGACACTCAATCTAACATCTCTCAGCATTAAACTATGTTCTGATAATCATTCGGGATTTTATTTCATTTCATGCCATTAGTCCCATTATATAACACCTTGAACTGCTTCCCTGATCTTCCTGATACTTGAGGCTTCCAACCTTTCATATCTATCCTTTGATCCTCAATAGTTAGGACAAGGGTGTATCTGTAACAGCTAACTCGAAAACTCTGTCTAGTTAGACTGACAAAGCAAGCAGCTTAAATAAGGCGTACATTCTACAGCTTTAATCTAGTTAACAACTCCACCATGATTCACTGGTTTGCTTTGTGTCTTTTTTTCCTTTTAAGTGGCCTAAAGCTGTGATATTCCTTTTCTATTTCAAAAGGGATAAGAACACGAAACGCACATTAGAAGTGAGAAGCTGCAGCCTGAGAGAGAATCTTGAAAATTGATGGGTGGCATTGCCCAAATAATCCAAGTTGCAGGTTTTTGTTTGTTTGTTTTACAGTGAATTACAAATCTATAGTTTTAAAACGAGTCAGAAAAATTAACTTTTAAACTGGCCACGACACAAGCTCAGGAGAGCAGGAGAAGAAAGCTTTTCTTTCTCTTTTATTCTATTTTTAAGTTGCAACTTAGCTTAGTGTGGGTTGTTCCAAAGCCACCACTTCTCTTTATAGGCTGTGAGAAAATTTTCCAAACTTCAGTGAACAGTTTCAATTTCGGAGGTTTTTAATATATTTTATTTACTCTACTTAAAAAGAAACAAGCTCAGCTGTGAAAACAGAACACTAATGCTTTTTACATGATGAGTCTGCACACTGAACTACCTAAAACATCTTGTGATATAAAGGAAGGATAATATGGTTAAAATGAAGGGTCTCCAAGAGGTGTTATTGGAAGGATTTATGAAAACCTAGTAAAAACCCCTAATGGAAAAGTAAGTGGACATGCAACACAGAGTTTCTTTTTGTTTTATTAAATGTCTCCTAAAGCCCAAGGGGAAAATGGATAATTTAAAAGAAAGATATAAAGTGGACAGTTTACTCACAAAAGAATATTGAAGGACGAAAACCTAAGCAGCAGCAGCCTTGATGTTATGGAGTCATCAGAAAAAAAATCAGAACTTGCCAATTATCTTCTCAATTATCCTGACAACATTACAAAATGTGTATCTGGAAAAAAACATTAATGAAATTGTTCCTCCTTCAGTCAGACTTAAAGCACAGTTGGGTCTGAGAGCACTCAAGAACAACTGAGGTGAAAAGTTACTGCCCATCCAAAAATAAATGCCACATGGCATTCTGCTTGGCAGAATTTGGATTTAAGTCAAGTCTAGACTAAAAGATATATTGTTCTTCAGTTGCTGTGCAACCTGGATGACATTTCAGCGCTGTGTCAGCTTGGGGCTTTGTTTTGTTTGTTGGGACTCTGTTTTGTTTGTTTTTCATGCTACTTTCTGGATTTTGTTTTAAAATGCAGAGCCAGGGAACATAATAGAAACCTATACAGTCTTAAAAATCAATGCTTGAGTACAAACCACAAAGAAATTGTGAACCACAAGGAGTTTTGCTTACAGATCTCAATAACTATTTTCCAATATTCAAACCAACAGCTGATGTTCTAGCAAAACCTCATTTCAGTGACCAGTTTGTTCATTATAAGTCTGTCATAATTTGTAAATACATTCAGTCATTAATTACAAATCTCTCTATGACTGCCAATGCTGAAAAGGTAGACAAGATTGCACCTTGTGCTATAATTCACAAACCAAGGTATTTATTCAATGATCTTCAACAGAAAATCAGTGGTTTGCTTGCAGTCACTGTCCTGTTACCTATTCATTATTTATTTTTTTAAAAACTGGAATTTAAAGGCAAGTTTCTCAGTCTTGACACTCCCCACTCCCCTGGGGACTCAGTCACACATCTATGGTGAGCAGAAGCCCCAAGCTCTGCTCAGTCCTAAGGCTACAGTGAGGTGCACTCTGCCCTCTGCTCTCCGTGGGTTTCAGCTCTGCAATTGCTGCACAATAGACCTGGTGATTCAACCTGTCAGAAAACGTGCTTTGCTTCCATTAAACTCCTCTCCAGCCTCTCTTAAACTCCCAAAGTATCCTGGCTTCCTTCCAGTCCCACTCCTGTTCTCTTTCATTCTCTCATTTACATTCAGTAAGGTATTTGTTCACTTTTCATGTTAATTGGTTTAGTATTCTTAAATGATCTTCAAACCTTCAATTTCCACTTGTTACATAACCTCTTCTTGTCCTCTTTTGTATTTATCTTCTTTTATCCAGCTGTTTTCCCTCTCTCATTATTCTAAGCTTTTTTCTTCTCCATTAGTACTTTCTTGCACTCCCTGTTTCTTGCCAGCTGAAAAAAGATGCTTCTTTTTATCATCTATTTTTTTAAATCCTTTGTTTATTTGCACAAATTTAAAAAGCAAGATGGTTAGAACTCAAAAGCATCTGTGGACCAAATCCAAACACCACTACATTTTATATGAGGATTCACTCAACTTTTAGGAGATGCAAGGATATCTTTGAAATAAAAACCCCCATTTTATTAAATAGGAATAACAGATCATATACCCCAGCAAACAGCTTAACAAAAATACTGAAGGCCTTAAGCTCTCCCTGTTGACACATTATACCACTTTTCTGTTGCAGAAAGCTTTTCTAACACAATGTGAAAAGATAATGGCAAATTACTAAATTAGCATCACATCAAGCTTAGTGTTTCAACTGCAGAACAAAGTATTTAGTTTAGCTTTCATCAAGTCCACTTCAAGCTTGTAAGAGTAAGAATAACCAAGATGATACAGCTGTCTCTTCAATCTTATCTCAGATTTATAGTCTTGAGGGCACAAGCAGTCTGTGGGAACAGACAACAAGGCTCTGAAGGAGCAGCAGAAACTCCAGCACAGGCCACACTACCTACATACAGTTCTGACAGACGATACTGAACTCCCTCCAATTATGGCTGAATTACTGCCTAATATTTAAGATAACTTGGGACTTTTTCCAAAAGTTTTCTTCTCCATGGTTTGGGGTTCTTTTTACTGTAATGAGGCTGCACAGTAGCAGAAATGTTTTCAGAAACAACAAAATTCATAGATGTGTTACTTTTATAAAGCTAATCTGTAGTAACTGCTCCCCTGGAATATAACTTCCTTCACAAGGCCCTTCTCAGTCTCCTGTGAGCCATATTTGGGTCTCCAGGTTTTAAACAGTGGGCTTCCATTTTCAAGAGGAGAGAATACTAAAATAGTAAGAAACTGAAAAGTTAAACCATTTCAGACCTGCTTATACCAGCATGAGAGATGCTGGTCTAAAATTGTATGACTTTATCTTTTATAGGTCAGTTAAGCTGGCAAGAGCCATGAAAAAAAAAACCAAAACGAAACCTTTTCTACATCAGGCACTCTATCTAACAGCAGTGAACCCTTGTTCTTAGGGGGGAAAAAAGGAATCAAAGCAATAGGTGATTGAGCTTTATTCTTTTACTGACTAAATTTATCATGTTAGAATTTGTTCCTGTGAGAATCACAATCTCCTTAGCCTATTTTTACGTTTTGCTTCTCTTTTAGATCCACCTCCTCAATGCAGAGGTTGTTCCACATACCGTTCTCGGCAGTTCAGTAACATCCTGTTCGTCACGAGTTCCTGCTTCCTCACGGCTGGATGTCAGGCACGTACATGGCTGATTCAAATATGATATGGAACTATTTCCGTGCCAAAATTGCAGCAGTTTATTGCACAATGACAAGGACTGAGCACAGTCCTCAACAATTCTTACAGAAGTTCTTCTGGCAAGAAAAGTCCAACATGGAGTTCGTTGCTCTCAATGGCTTCACTACTGATATCCAATTTTTGAGTAAGAAATTCATGCCAGATTTCTCAACACTTAACCATGGAAGCTCTAGATTTTTGTTGCTGTCTCCATGTGTTTCTTACAGACACTTTTTTGCTTTTTAGGATCTCTTCTACTACTGGGTGCACTCAGTGACTATTTTTAGACCCCTGCAAAATTCCTCTGACACCCATACTTTCAGATTCAAGCTTTTCTTTTCTTAAATTGAAGAGTTACTCAGTAAAGTATATACAAATTAGGGAAGTATTGAATCATTCCACAATTGTGTTCTTCTTTATATTTTCAATTCCCTTTGTGATTTGATTATGGGGGTTTAAATGAGATTTTCAGACACATACAAACTCACTCCAGTGGCCTTACAGTAAAATAAAGAAGATTTAACAAATTCTTTTTATATTAGAAAAGCCCTAAACCAGACTATTAGAATAAGTCAGGGCCTGTGATGGATGCTGCCATGTTAAGTGGTCACAGTATAGCACAGTCCCATGGAAATACACAAAGAGAAAGGGATAACCAGAGACTGAATTCTCTGCCAGGGAAAGCCAGGCAACAGCAAGTCAGGGTCATCAGGCTCTTCTTCTATGGCCTAGAAAGAGGTATACCAATAAACAAGGATTTACAGCAGCACCAAAGGTACAGTGAACACCAACCATGAAAACACATTTGCAAAACTACTGAAGGAAAGTCCACACAACCCTAGACTCTCCAACCATAACCAGTGCCTGCTTTCCTGCTGCAACAGAACAGCACTACCAGAATGGCACAACTGAACACGATGAAGAGGAAACTAGTGCTTAGTGAGTTAATGCAGTCTGACAGTTCTTTAAGGTACCATTTACTCCAAGCATTAGAAGGCAATCACCAATTTGTATGTAAGCAAACCATCAACAGACAGCTGCTTTGAAAAAATCCTTTCAGGGGAGAACGTCTTTCTTGCACACCTGACAGTTAAAAATCTAGTTATACTGGATTATTAAAAAACACTGGATATTGCAATGGTTTACAATCTGGTCCTTCAACAACAGTGCCTTCAAGTGTTTATGATAGGCATTTTATTATGTTTTGTAGTTGTAATTCTGTCCTCCTACACATCCACAAGCAAATTCGGTCAATTTCAAACTATTTGTAAAGCCTCCTACATAGAAAGTAGTTTGAGATTTTAAAACATATTAAGTTTAAAATAAACAAAGTCAACCCACTAGCGTCATAAACCTTGTGAATTGTGAAATTTTTGTTCTAGCCTAAAAAGGAAAAAGGCATCCTAAACTAGAAGGAACCAAGTTGTGAGAATGACTGTCCTTGGCCAGAGGTTGTATGCACATCATATTTCATAATATTTTAATAATGTTTATTATGTAAGTTTCCCTAATTAACTTCTAAACTTACTTCTACATTTGGCATCTGCAACATCCTGTGGCAATGAGTTCCAATATGTAATTATGTGTTGCATGAAAAATTGCTTATTTTAAACCTACTGCTGGGTAAGAGCTAGGAGTCATCAAAAACGTGTCATAAGAAATGATGAATAATCATGCTCTCCCCATCCCCTCCATAACATCAGCAGCTTTATATACCCCTTGCATTTCTTCTGACCTCATTCCTTTACCGAGCTGCAGAGTCCTAATCATCCTGTACAGGTATCTCTTTCCCCACACATAACCTGATTTAGCCTTTATAAAAGAAAGGACATCTGCAACTGTTTGTACTATTTCAGATGGGTCACGGATGTCATCATGATGTTTGTATAGAATGATAATGCAAATCCAAGCCCTCTTTTTTGAGTAGTAACAATTCAAACTGCCATGCATGTTAGTTAGCCAGTTCCCTCCTGCAAACATTATTGCATAATGCTGTACAGTTAATGCACTTGCCATTTTACTAATTTATTATCTGATATTATCTTCCCACAACTGCTCATGTTCACAGATTTGGGGGATCTTAATATCATGAATGGTGTATGAGTACAAGCTGTTATTTTATTGTTTAGCTCCTTTCACAGACTTATTAAAGCAGCAAAGATCTTCATATAGATCCCTGTAGGAGTCTGCTCTTGGCTTGTGATAACTCATCTTCTATTCTCACCCCTTTTTTTCTCCTATCTTAAATAATTATTAACCTGAGAGGACTTCTCCCCTACTTTTGTGACTATCTGATTTCTTCAAGAAACAAACTTTGGCAGCATCTGTCATGGGCTAGGATGGTTAACTCACATGGGATATACAAGGATATATGGGATATAACATGACCATGAATTCACACTGAGCCGAACTATAATCTGTCTACAACAATCATGTTGGCTCTTCTTTGCTATTTTATATTCAACATGTACATTCTCATTTTTCACATTTATAAACACATATCTTCCCACTTGGCTATGAAGTCTTAATTAATTTTGATAAAGATAGAAATAAAACTTTCAGGGCTATAGCTTCATGTAAATTATGCTACATTTCCAAATTCAGTGATTATGTATTCAAATTACTCCAGGCCTGTTATTTTTCATTTTAATCAGCTTGCTCTCGAAGTTCTTCCCCAATACTTGAGTTTGAAAGAGACCACCTGAAACATCTTAAGTAAGCTCCAGTGCAAAAAGCTTCATATATCCTCTGTAATTAACATAAATTCAAATGGAGTCTTTGTGAGATTTGGTGTTAAACATTTATCTTCTGCTAGTGTTCTCACAATGTCTTGATCCTTACTGGGCCTGGAGACTACTAGGCCTTTTGTTTCTGATGTGCTGGAGAATTTCTCCAAGCTCTTTGTGTGCCTGTCTTCTGTTTTTCATGCATAACTTAGCAGTTTTGCATCCAAGTGTTTCCCACATTTGGTTACAATCTCTGCTTTATGAAATCTCTGTTTACCTTTTGGAGATTTTAGTCTTTTGCACTTTAATAACACTGAGTTTGTTGGGTTTTTTTTTTCCTCCATTATGACAGATGACAGATATTTAATATGGTAGCTCTTGACACCACTAAAAAAGCCTTATCCTTTTAGCAGTTCCTTTTTTTCAGGCACAATTCTCCCTGTAAGATGTTACAGCAACTTATTTTACCCTTCCTCTTGAAACAACATGGCAACCATACTCATCATGGTTACCCTTGTAGGGTATCCCAACAGTAACTTCATCTTAAACAAGGTCTTGTACATTGCACACTTGTCAAGAGCTACTCCTCTTGTAAGCTGACAGTTTACCAGAAAACCCAACACATCATCCCTCACTTCCACATTTACTGAGTCTTAATACACATAACAGAACCATGTAATGAGAGGAAATGGTTCTTCCCTCAACACCTTACCTCCTGTAGCACTTCACGGGAATGTTCTGTCTCATCAACACGGTCAGTCTAACCCTCGCTCCATTTTGCTCTATTTGCACACAAATTCAAACCATAAATGTACTTTCTTGTCTAGACCACAGCTTTGACTGTAAACCCTGAGACAGAATAATGCATCTCCCAGAGGACAGTTTGCATTCTTGTGTCTCTGTAAACGTTTGCCCTTATACCAACATCCTCTTGTACCAATATCCTGTGATGCCAAATATGTCAAGATCTGGATTTCCAACCAGCGTTCCAGCTCTCACACTTCATTTTTCACATTTCAGAGTTTGTCCAGAAGACCATCTGCAACTGCTACTGGTCTAATTATCTATTTCTAATTATAAAGAGAAGCAAGGAGGAAATACATACATGACGGTGTTAATCCCTGACAGTTGTTGAAACATCTGCAGACCACAACCCACAATTAAGGCTCTTCGAGTTGGAGGGTATGTTAGCATTCTGCAGATCACAGGTCCAGCTTAAAAAAAACACAAGACAACAACAAAAGAATACATAATAGTTCTTAAGTGATTGCTATCAATACAATGTTGCCAGGCATAGCAGGCTTTGCACCTTAGTTTCAAACAAACTTGGATTATTTCAATTATTTTTGAACAATTCGGTCATTTCAGTTCTGCTTTTCTGTACTGTGCTACTAAGATGATTCTCAGGAAGCCCAAGCAAAAAAATAAACCATTTTTTGTACACAGTATCTACTACTGATGTCAAAAGTACAGCTCTCCTATATCACACTACGAGATGGCACATCTGTACTCTAGAGTTATCACAAAATATCACTGTTGTTTCCTTTCTAAAAGCTTCCACTGTTATTGAGAGGTTATTTCAGAAATGCCACTACTCACTGCTAAGATCTGGTTTTTGGAAATAACGTGTTCTCCCCGGTCCCCAAAAGACCCAATTTTCACAAACCAGTTGCGAGTGTGGGTACTTTGAAGATACGGGATAGATCTATTCTGCACAGCCCTAAGGCCAGCACAGGGAGCAGAAATTAATAGCATTTTTTTCCACACCTTTGGTAGCAACAGTATGAGGTTGCCTTTAAAATGCAGAAAACAGTTTCTCAACAGTTTCTCAATAAAGAAAAAAAACCCCAAAATTTCTGGCTAACAGAGAAAGTTTTACCTACTATTTAAAATTTTCAAAGTATCCTATGGTAAAACAAACAAACCACACACCTAGCACTGAAAGCTATGGGATAATAGGGAAAAATTTAAAATCCCTGACTCAAGTATTAACATGAATTTCTTTCTGCTCAGAGGTGCTTTTTCAGTGGTATAATCTAGTGAAAAATTCTGTGTTTTACAGATCTTATCATATCTGCTGTACACACAGAACATCTAATCACAACAGGAATAAGTCAAAATAGTTGCCATCCCCAAAAAAACCCAAAGGGGTGAAAAGACATTTTCAAAGTCTTTCCCGACCATACAGAAAATATTAAAAGTATTGGTTCAGTAAAAATACTATATAGATCTGTTAGTGAGGAAGAATTTACATGCAGAGTTTCAGCTTCAAAAAGCTGACAATCTGTGAAGTTTCTAGAGCAAGACTCAAGAAGGGCATTTAGATAATATTTTCTTCATTCAAAGATAATCAGACCTGCCTAAGAAAAACTTGTTTTCATGTAGAACTATGGTATTTCTAATTCATATGTCAATAGTGTCATCATTTAACTTTGCTTCCTTAATATTAATAGCAGAATACAGCCTGACAAATTTTCTAGCTGGTTTTCAAGTAACATTAACATTTGGACAGTGCACAGTCCCACATGTGTTGCCATTTAGCCACATCATTACCTCAAAAGGTCTTCAAGTAAAATCAAGTGACAGGTAAATAGAGTTAATCTAAATAACTGATAAGATATTCTCAAGCAAGCCCACGGTGTCACTGGGTCGACAAGGGGATCAAGGGGTTCCATAGGCACAGTGGCATTTCCTTGGTGGAGAAACAACAAAGACAGCACTTGCTGCTGGCAAGGAGCAGCCCAGAGCTCAGACATGCTCTGGGATTTCTCCTCAACTCCAAGCTTTGCAAAGAAAAAAGATTTACTAACAAATGTACCTATGAATTTAATACACGACAGCCCTCAGGTTCTCACACTTGGCATCACACCTGAGCATGGAGGATTTGGGCTTATCTGGCAACTGATTCTGCAGCATCTTGTCTAAATCCAGGCTGTTGAGATCTTCCATTCTTTATAGACTTTCTATAAGGTCCTTAATCAAGTTAAAAATCTATCTTTATCTTCAAGGGACCTTTAAGCGAACCTGCATCTTAAGGTCTGCCATCAGTGACCCTGCTCATTGAATAAGCTGGAACTCTACAGCAGGGGCTGTTAGGGAAGGAGGAAGAAATGCCCTAAAGAACTGATGCAAGGTCTTTAACAAGTCCTGATCCACTCAGATATTTGATGGAAGTTATATAAAACTCTGTTCACAAAACTATACATTATACAAAACAATTGGAAAGGAGGCACTAAAATGAATAGTTAGAAATTAAAGCAGCTGTTCTCAGACAACAACTCACAACTCAGAGGGAGACATGAACTCCCAACAAAACTCCACCACACAAATCAGTTTGTGTGCCTGAAGTGGGGCCTTGCAGAAATTCTGTAGTAGATGTACATGTAGTAAAGTTTAGACCTTTCCATTAGAATTTTATACTTTAGACCTTTAGAATATCCAGTCAGCTAAATTCAGTAAGTACTTGGAATTTTTCAGACTTCTGATTAATTGTATCACAAAAATGATGATAAAAATTATCTTACTTGTTCAAGTCAGCATTTAAAAAGTTGCATTCCAAATCTGTACCATGGCAACCACCACATATAAATAGGCATACACAAAATTAAAGGATTTTCTTTCATAAAATTCACAGCCTTCAGGTTTACAAACCAATAAATGGAATGAAAGAAATAAAATAAACTGCTAATCTCTATATTAAAGGAGCTTTACAAACTCAACTAAAAAGCTCAAAGGACTGTGGAGTGACTGGTTTTAAAACAGAAAATGAATATGAAACTTTTTATTAAAATTATCTAGCTCTGAAAACAGCTATATTATATTTGCATTTTCCTATCACCAATCCTTCCATCCACATTGTTAAGTTCATATGTTACAGCCGTCTTAAAAATAAACAACTTTAGGCAGTATGTTTTTCAACAACAGAGAATGGGTCTAAAGAATGAAAAACAAAAGTTTTCAGAATTAAATAAATTTTTCTTCTGAAAATAAATCTTCTGAAAACCAAAACTGTACTTCAGTAGTTTCTGATAGCTCTTAAAGATGGTGTTAGGTATGACAGTACATTAAAATAGCAAAAAACAATAAAAACATTAAATCTTTAGAAAATTTAGCAACTTAACTACGCATAGAACTAGAGGGACACAGATGATTTAAACATAAATCACAGAAAAAAATTAAATATTTGGCAATTTTTACAAAGAAAAAAGTAGATATTTGTCTCCAAAAAGTAATTTTTTTGTTTGTGATATTTCTGCCTTAATTGCTGTTGTTTTCTTTCCATCTAAGAGACACATTTCTGCATTGGAACCACTTCATTTGAACATGAGAAAACACCAAGATGTTTGTTTTCCTTCTTCTCATCTATGAATAAAAACTGAGTCAGAAGGATGAGATTTCCTAATGCCATGATCGATTCAGTGAGACTGGATTTGGTTGGACTTTTTGCGCTGTCATTTCAGATAATTATTTATCTGAAGTAAATTTCCTTAACACATCATGTTTACAAGGGTCCAAAACATGCCACAGTGAAGGGCAGCTGGAGCCTGGTCCTGTGAGAGCCCGAAACAGCAGCACAAGATAAAGAGCAATGGGAAGCCCAGGATGTGGCTGCAGCAGAAGGTGGCGTTGTTTGAAGAGCTGATACACAAAGTGGATGGCTGTGATCCAAGGGGGTATTTCGCAGCTGGATCTAAACTATCTACCAAACTAGACATTCATCCTTACAAGCAAAAGGCAAAAAACAGGATTTGGAAGTTTAGGTTCACATCCAAAAAAGCCTTATTAGCTTACACCAAGCTAAACAGGGAAGGAGAAACTGTTCTTGTCAAACAATTACTTCTGAAAGCGAGTGATGCTTTCCAAACATTACATTTTAATGCCAGCTTCCTACATTTTAGCTGTTATCCTTGTTACTAGGCATAACCCACAGGTTAGGTTTTGAAATTATGAACCACCTGGTAAGGCACTTTGATTTTCCTCTGTAGATAAAAAGAATTGTATGGCAATCATAGGAGCTTCAGTGTGATCCACTGCCAACTAAAAGACAGAGATAATTTTCAAAGGGAACATAACAAAAACCTTAGTTCTAAAAGGAGTTATATAATGAAAGCAGAAGAATGGGTATTAATGACGCCTTAGCATCTCCTTCTGTACTGCATTCCCATGCAGGGGAATAAAAATATTGTAGGATAAGATCTCACAGCAAATGCAGGCAGACATCTGGTGCTTGGAAATCTTGTGAGCCCCCAGCCCTCAAATTATTAGTAGAATACCTGGCAAAATTCCACCACCAGGAAACTATGGTTAGAGACTGGCCCCCGCCAAAGTAATTTTCAGGTTCAAACATTCATTTGCCAGCTAATCCAGGTAACAGCTTGTAGCAACAGCTTAAGACTATGTAGGGCTCCTGCCAGCATTTCGTGCTCTTGCTGTAGAGGGTTGTTTCCAAAAAGGCAGCCTTAGCCAAGCAACAAGACAGTCACTCATCAGTTTAACATCAATTAAGCTCAAGATTCAGATTTGTTTTCTGGTGTTTTTCTTGTTCTTATGCCAGTCAATACCCTCTCTTTTACCCAGATAAATCTTCAAGGAATTGATCTACAGTTAAAAATGGGGAAAAATATAAAGTTTGTGTTGGTGATCTCAGTAATAGAGGACAAACATGGGAACCATTTCTCTGTTTTTCCTTTACTTACAAAATGACAGCTTCCAGTCCAGCTTTCTCTCATCCACCTGCAGAACCTTCCTTCAGAATACTGCTTCACTTAAGGCTCCTCCTCTAAAGCACTTAGAGCTACTTATTATTTTCTGTGTATGAATGATATACTAAAGTAAAACCCCTTTTCCTTCCCTATCCTACCTAGCACATGATTATTTTCTAAAAGTAGCAACTTCATTCATTTTTCTTTTCTCTAAAATTTAACAAATCAAAAGAAAAGAGAATTAGCTTTAAGATCAAAACTGCATTAATTATGCTGAAAAATGCAAAATGATTTTACTAAAATACCAGGCTCTTCCCCACTGTCTTATGACGTTGCCAGTAACATTGGAAGAACCACCCTCAGCACTAGAAGAAACTTCCTCCTTCATATAGTTCACTGATCCTTTGAGAAAGGTTGCTTGAGGTTTTTTCCCTGTCTTTCCTTTTTCACCGCATAGTCCCCCATCAGCCAAGAATGAGAAAAGACCAGCATCTTGCCTAATAACCCACTCTTAGTATTTTTCAGCTTTCCCCAGCAAAAACATCCACTGCTATGTGAAAGAAGTACTCCTTGGGAACAGCCCTGCCAAGAAGAACTTGGAGGTTCTCCTGGATGAAAAGCTGAACGTGAGCCAGCAATGTGTGCTCACAGCCCAGAAAACCACCTGTATCCTGAGCTGCATCAAAAGCAGTGTGGCCATCAGGCTGAGGGAGGTGATGCTGCTCCCCTACTCTGCTCTTGTAGGACCCCAACTGGAGGGCTGCATCAGCTCCTGGTCCCCAACATAAGACAGACACGGACCTGCTGAAGTGAGCCCAGGGATGCTCAGATGCACAATGATGATCAGAGCACCTCTCCTAGCTGAGAGAGCTTGGACTGTTCAGCCTGGAGCAGAGATGTTACTGTAACCTTTCAGTACCTTAAGAGGGCTTATAAAAAAGATGGAGGGGGCTTTTTACATGATATGACAAAGAGGAATGGTTTTAAACTGAAGTGGGAGATATTTAGATTAGATATTAGGAAGAAATACTTTACTGTGAGCATGGTGAGACAGTGGAATGGGTTGCTCAGAGAAGCTGTGGATTCCCCATCTCTGAAGTGTGCAAGGCCAAGCTGGATGGGGCCTTGAGCAATCTGGTCTAATGGAAGATTCCCTGTCAGTGGTAGGGGGGTTGGAACTACATCTTTAAGGTCCCTTCCAACTCAAACCATTCCATGATTCTATGCTAAATAGACAGCCTGCTCAAAAAGCAAATAAAAGCTAATTAGACATAACCACTCTGATTCTAGAGAATTAAATAATGTAGTGAGATTTTCCATGCCTAGATGAACTGAAAAGAGTTTTTTGTTTGCTCAGGAAACCCAGATTTCAAATAAATGGTCTCTTCAAATGCTCTTTTTAATCCACATATTGAGAACAAAAACCCTAATATAGATAATTTTTTTTTGTTTTGACAGGAAGTTGAGTTGGTCTTTGGAAGTTCTGAAAACAAAGACATTTTCTTTTATCTCTAAAAGGAAAAAAAAATCTTTTATTTGATACCACATTCTTTGATATAAAGCTTTGGTGACAGAAAATCTATATGACTGGAGTGCTCACACAAAGGCAACAGCAGTTAAGAATACCTCTGAATAGGACAAGAAGCAGTGGCAAGTAGGGAAGTGAAAAAAAAGGAGTGCGTTTTGGCTCTGTATGACATGTTCTCTATAGAAAACAGAAGGTACTGTAATGAAGTCCTTTAAAACCAGAGAAACCATGACAAAACAGACAACAAACAGAGCAGAGTGGCCGTTTACATGGTGCCAGTGGGAGGTGAGAGAAGCCACCACAGTGACCAAGGAGAAGCTGCACAGGTGGAGGAGGGACTCCAGTCTGGTATTGTCAGACCTGTGGGATGGGGGAATGAGGGAGGAGGAGGCTTACCTGTTTCATTGATAGGAAAACTGGGGTAGGGGCAGAGAAAAGCAAGGATCACGCTGTGGTCTCCTTCTAGCTGTGGAAAGTACCTTAGATATAATGCAATGGGTACTAAGGCAGAGTTGTGCAAACCTACAGCCTGCAAATCAGCATTTCATGGTCCGCTCCAGAACTGCTTTGCATAGGAAACAGTTCTGTGACCTCACTTAAGGCTGAGGAAAGCAGAGGAGGAAAGAGAAGATTATGGAGCTAGCATTACGCAGGAGGCACAACCAGAATAAGCCAAGTTTTGTAACAGCCTGAAGAGCTTCCCACTCTGCTCTCATCAAGTAGTGAAGTGCAGAGCATTTAGCAAACTGGAATTAGAAAGCTTTTTTCTCCCATTTAAGTTGAGGAAAGACACTAAACAGAAAACTGCAGTGAGGGCAGTTTCAGAGGTTCTATTTTGTGTGTGTGTGTGTGTGTGTGTGTGTTGTTGTTACCACCGTTGTTTTTCAATTAAAAGAGCACCAAAAAACATGGTGACTCAGAGTTCCCTCCAACCAAGTCAGCAGTCTACTCTCAAGCTGATCTTCCCAGCTGTTACTCTATTATTATTATTATTATTATTTAGATGCTGTATTTTATTTCCTGGACAACACACTTCAAGCTTTACATTTTTTGCCATTTGTTTCTGTCAAAAGCCGTAGCTTAGGGATATTATATTGCCCCCTCTATCGCTTGTTTCCAAATGAAATATCCTTTTTTCTGCCCTAAGCCAGTAGTTCAATAGTACAAACAGATTTGCCCTTCAAAAGAATGAGACACAGGGACACATTCCCAGGAGGGAAGAGGAAAAAAGGAAAATTTAGTAGAACTGAAAAAGGAGCCTGGAGGTCAATGAAAGTCTCCACAGGAATTTATGAATACAATCTGTTGCATGTTCACTCTTTTTTCAAATTTTATTAATAGCACATCTAGCTTCAACCATTTCTTTAAAAATGTTTTAAAAACCCCAATTTATTTAAGGGTCTGAAAAACTCTTCTCACTTTTTTAAATTTGGATGCCATTAGCATAAGAACTTCATTAAAAATAAAGGGAAAGAAGTTAAATTAGAGATGAGGCCCACATTTAAGCAGATTATAAAAACCTGCTTTGAAATCAATATCATTTTAGCACAGCTCAGCAGGATTCCAAAAGTACTAGAGAGAAGAAAAATCAAAATGTCACTGTAGGTTAAAGTTAAAGTACTTTAACTTTGGCTTCCTAAGAACAGGACGGCACCACCAATGGGTATATAGATGACAGGCGGCACAGCAAACCTAAAAATAAAAAATCTTGTAGCTAAAAATAAGTCTTAAGAAACTGCTTCAACATTATACTTTTTCTTTTAAACTGAAGCATTTGAACTTGAGCACAAAGTTGAGTTCCACTGAAGACAGAATGATGAATACACACTTGAATCTTTCACCGAACTGCAGCCTGAGATCGTATCTTATCAAGAAGCACTAGCTAATTTACTACATTTTAGTACTAACCATCTTCTATCAGAAACACAACGGGCTCTCAGGCAACCATTGCCACTCAACAACGACATGTTTTGCAGCAGAGAGGGCCAACCACACCCTGGGAGGTCAGGGAAGAGTTTCTTCCTCCGCACACAGCTGTGTGAGCCCCGCAGCTGGAGCATCACAGCACAGCGCTGCCTGAGGCTGGAGCACAACCACCGAGGTGGAGGGGCCTGCAGCACATCACACACCAGCAGATGCTCAATCAGCTGCAATTGTTCCACTTTAAAAGAGAAGGGAAAGGGGAAAGGCTCTGCTGTCTACAGACACCTGGTGGAGGGGCAAGGAGAAAACGGACCCAGGCTCCTCAGAGGGGTGCAAGGGTTGGACAAAAGGCAACAGGTAAGTTGGAACGCAGAAGATTTGGGCCAGATGTGAAGCCTGTTTATTTTGTATCATTGAAGTGGTCAAACACAAAAAGGGATATGCAAACTGGTCATGGCCAAAACTTTACAGAAAAACTTCACAGAAAAACTTCCTCAGCAATCTGCCCTAATTTATTCTGCTTTGATTAAGGATTGGAGTAGACAACCTTCAGAGGTCATCCACAAGATTCTTACAGGAAACATACATAATTCTGTGATGGAATTAGTTATTACAACCAGTAATAATGAAAAAATAACTTTGGTACTTCACAGTACATTAAAACAAACAAACAAACAACCTGAATATTTGGAATTAACAGACTACCACAACACTGCATGAAAGTGCATTTCATTCTACATCTATTGAAATCTCATTGGCTTTCCAATACGTACTAATAGTACTATTTTCACAGTTATCTTAAACAACGGTGACTGAAAAGCATCCTTAGGTACAGATTCTGCAGAACTCAGCCATCTCCATACTGCCAACAGCTGATCGACCCCTTTTTTCAGTATGAGGCTTCATTAATCAAGAACCTGTCAGTCACACTTGACTGGCAGCTTTTACCCTGAATTTATAACTTCTGCAGAGAATACAAATCAATATTGAAAACAGCAAGTGTAGAATACTAAACCGACAGCTTCCATAACTGCTATGAAATATGACAAAGCAATAGAGGAGAAATTATTTCATACTTGCAATATATAAAGGGGGCTTATATATGGGGACAGACATTTTACCAGAGTCTGCAGTGAAAGGACAAGAGGTAATGGTTTTAAACTAAAAGAGGATAGATTAGATTGGGTACAAGAAAAAAATTCTTTACTATTAGGGTGGTGAGGCACTGGGACAGGCTGCCCAGAGAAGCTGTGGATAACCCATCCCTGGAAGTGTTCAGGATCAGGTTGGATGCGTGTTTGAACAACCTGGTCTAGTGGAAGGTGTCCCTGACTGGCAGGGGGTTTGGAATTCAACCATCTCTAAAGGTCCTTTCCAATCCAAACCATTCTATGATTGTCAAGTGTTCTGGTTCCCTTTGCTTTCTCGTCCTCATCTCAAACAGAGGAATATGGTAGAAATGGAGAAAGGTCAAGAAAAGGACAAAAATAGCAAAGTAATTAAATGGTTCCAACATACACCAGTACTCATACTTTTTTAACTAGACCCCTGAGTACTAAAATGTATATACAATAATACCATACTTCTGGATTCTCAACAAGCTAATATGAACAGTCTGTTTAGCTTTATTCTGCCTTCATTAGCATACAAGGCTTCTGCTTTAGCTACAGATAAAGGTAACAAATCAAGCACACTACCCTTCAAGCTGGAGAAAAAAACATTAGGAGTTGTGATTATAACAGAAGTTTTGTCAAATCAGAAAGGGCATAATGAAGGTGAACAGAGAACATGGTTGTTTCAAGATCAGACAAAAAAACATCAGATGGAAAATCAAAATAATAACTATGGTCCACCATGTGTTGGCCACTAGCAAGAGAGAATGGCAGTGAGACAGACTTTGTCTGACACACTATGGCCATTTCCACCAAAGTGTGAAAAATCCACAATGCAGTGGGTGTATGGCTTTTGTCTACGGTCCATAAAACACGAACAAAGCACCAAAGCTTTGCTATTGCAGATTATATCTGGCTGGAACAGGGATTCCAAATAAAGCACCTGCTTAAACATTATTGCTGGCTGAACTAGTGATAATTTGCAATATAAACATGCAGGGAACATGATAATATCTTGGTGTACAATCCTAATAATAGAGAACTTCTTCATGAGAACTGATTATGTAAAGCTGATGTTCATACAGTTTTCAAATATTCCGATTTCTGGAGGACTTGCACATGGCCTATGTGAATTCTTATGATCCAGCGACTCTGGAGTTTCAAATGTAAGAAAGTACTTCACAATAAAGCACACTTCTGCACAATTTTACATCAGATATAAGCATTAGCATCAATGCAAAACCAGCACGAAAGCAGTTTACTTCTATTTGCACAAAGAAGAAAGCCTATGAACAATCAGATTAGTAACCTCTTCTGGTTTATTTTATAATGCTGCCACTGTTAGCAATCAAATTCCTTCAGCAAGATGCATAGACTGTTTTTAATGTACCTTCACCATGAAGGAAAGTCTTACTAGTTTCCAGGAATTAGAGACAGACTGCATTTGCACAAACTTCAGAGAGCTCCTAAAGAGTCATTCTTGCCAGTGTCAGGGAAACTCACAGTAAGTGGCTGGATCTACGTACAGTTTAAATACTGTTGATTAATAGGAGAACATACTGTGAGTCTTGCTCTCATTAAATAATTTTTAAAAAAGAAATCTGCAAACTTGTCACATAGATGTCCTGTATTATCAGCTGTGGCTAACCTGGTGATGAAAGGCTCCTAGATAAAATGAAATTTAAAAAAATAACAGCGTAATGCTTCATAAAACAGCAGGCAAAAGGTATCTTTCCACATGATGCTGGTTTTAGAGAAAATACAATTAATACTCCATACTGGACAGTTCAAGGTCTCATGTCCTGTGCAATATAGCTGCAAGCAATCTGTAAGACAGTCTTAGACAAAGTGGAAAGCCTTCTCATAATTTTCAGCACAATGAAGATAGAATGATATTGTCTAAATGCCATGTTTATTAGCAGCTTTCTTATAAATATAAAATATTTTAGAAGGCAATTGTTAAAAAGCTGATGAAAATCCAGCAGACTGTAAGATAAATCTTGACCTCTTCCCCGCCAGTTAAGTACACACTACAAGACAGAAGTATGCAGGACAAGGACCTTTTCATTGCTTCTCTTCAGCCTCACAGATCTAGCAGATAGAAAGGAAGATCATAAAGATTGTATTAAATTATTTAGAGACCTGAAACTCATTTTGCAAGAAGATACAGGAATTCTGAAGCATTTCCTCAGACTTTCAGTGAAGTAGATTCCTATGCTGGTTTTATACCCTTATCAGCTTGACCACTGTCTAAAGGAAAGGACATCACCTCAAGTCAAACACGATGCAAGACAGATTTCACACAGAATTCTTCCACAACCCAGTGAAAGTATGTGGTCAGCAACTAGTGGTTACCAAATAGCATTTCAGTTTCCCCAGCAGAGCCTGGTTTTCCTAGATTTGAGGGCAAAATATTCACTAGCGTAGCTGGAATTTCAGGTAACCTTTCTGGTTTCAGGGCAAATTTCAGATTTCCCAGCCATGACCAGCCAGAAAGATTGGCTGTGGCATGGAAAGGGGAATTTTATCCAGACATGCACATCCTCTCTAATGCACAGCAGCTACTTTTCCAGGACTTTTATCTACTTTCCAGAGGCAAAACAACTTGTTATGAAAAACAGATGTTGGAAAGATAAGTACTAAAGAGAAGAGAAAAAATATCAAGTCCCACCTCCCATTTAACAAAGAAAGAGAGGGGGTAATTGCTCCATTTAGAATTGGTCAGGCTGCAGAGACTACGAACCCAAAGGCATCAGCAAAACTGCCATCAGTGAGTTACAACAGTCTGGTTGGCACTGGATTGGGTAGGAAAACAATGGAAGTTAATTTTCAGTGTCAGATATAAGAAGCATCTGAATCTTTCTATGGATACCAGTAAAATATTTTCATGTTTCTCAGGAAAAGCATCATTGCCCAACTGTGCCTTCTGCCAGCTATCACCAACCTATTAATCAGGCTAAAAGGAAAAATTCTTGGGCAGGAAGTCTGGGGGAAGCTTGTAAACAAAAACAGAGAGAGTGCAAAGCTGATAGAAAGCTGAGCTGTCTGGGCCCCCTATGTTTTAGGGTGGATTTTCAAGTATCTCCATTCACTGACCTTGTATTTGCTGGCTTTCTCTGAGCTGCCACTTAGTCACTGAGAGAAATCACTGCTGCTGATCATGCAGGGTCTGATGCTGACCTGAGAAGCTAATTCAGTCCCATTCTTCACCTACACATGTATGCATTCTCTGCCTGTGCACACCTCTATGCACTGTGCATCTACACAGAGGTGAAGACACCAGCAGACAGGCACAGAAGGTGCAGAGTGGAGGTAAGAATGACTTGGCTCTCTACACCACACAGAAAAAAAGACATATAAAATCAGGTCTACAGCAAAGAAATGAGACCCCTTTTGATGAGTTCACAGTCTCAGGATGACTTTGGGCAACCAGACAAACAGAGGAAGTTTTCCATGTTGGACAGCACTAGGGTAACATACACTAAACAATGACAATTTTTCATAGCAACACTGACAGATAAGGAAAAAGCAAATATACCTACAGTCATTAACTGATTTCTGCAAGTATTTTTCCAGAGATAACTACCAGTCTACAAATGTATGCAGGAATCATAGTTCATCAATTAACATTTCTCTAAAGGGAATGGTGGATGTTTAAAATCAAATACAGTAACAACTGCAGAGTAACGCTAAGACACAGCAGCCGTCTAACTTGATCTCTGCTTCTGACACACTAAACTACAAACAAGCTACAAAAAAGGCTTGGCGATTGCTTGATAACTTGGAGATCAATTCCACAACAAAAGAAAGCAGTTTTCTTAAGGACAGAAAATACTGTGTAAATCCTCCTGTCCTTGGAGAACTGTTAACTTGGAGTGGGGTAAAGGGAGGATACACATAACCCCCTCATTTAATTATCTTTGTTTAACAATATGCCTGTACACTAAACTACACAATGTATTTTAACACAGAGGGTCACTCTTTCGTGAAGAGAATTAATTCCTCTGACCAATATGCATTTTAGGAACTGGTATGATTGTGTGCACCTCAGCAAGGAAGGCAGTGCAGTAGGCAGGGATCACCAGGCCAAAGTCATTTGAAGCCAAGGTCCCTGGATGTGCATGACATGGTCATTTGTAGCTCTTATGCCTGACTGGATTTAGCCCAGCCCCCGAGGCAGAACACTGCCATGTACGGGCTCTTAGAAGCTGCCCTGAGATTTTCATTGATTTAAACCCTCACATCTCCAAAAGAGTTCAAGCACATTGAATGCATCCCTGGAGTAGACCACTGGTTTAATTTCTCCCAAAGGAAGTTACTCCACAGGCCCTGACACCACTCTGTGATCTGATCAAACAGTACGTGGGGATGATGATGGGAGATGAGAGGAGATTCACTACAGGGCTACAGTGCTGTTCAGAGCCAAAATGCTAATGCAGATGCAGCCAATGCATCTTCTGCTGACAGCAACTGCAATGATTCTGTACAAAACCACACTAGGAAAAATGCAATTACAAGCTGTTTGTATGAACTATTAAGTTTTAATTAAAATTAATTTAGAAGAAATATAGGACAAAATTCATTCAGTATTTTGTAATGTTAGTGCAATGTATTCAATTGTGTAGCAGCTCCCTGGGGGGTCTGAGTTCTGTTCTTTTTCCCGTCTTTTTTAAATTCCCTACTTATTAATAGTATTGCAAGTTCAACCTAAAACCTGAGGCTCCCCTCAGGTTCTATACCATTACTGTTGATAGCTTTTGACAAGAAACAGAAGATAAATTTTTTTCTGCAGAATAATTTTTTTCCAACAGAACTATAAGGTCCTATTCCTGTACTAGGGCTGTAGGTATTTTTAAACAAGCTTAGTAAATAA
>VXBX01001092.1:235884-267021 GCA_013400415.1 Scytalopus superciliaris
TCCATTTTAAATTTAATAGCTTCAGATACAAGCCTTCACATCAAATACAGATTATTTTACATTCTCCTTATAAGTGACAACACCAGCTTTTCTTCAGTCTGACTTGCACACACCTTTTGGCCATTAAAATGCAAGGCTCAAGGCAGGTGTCCCATCCTCACAGTCTCCTGCAGCATCCCAGCTCACCTGCCCCTCTCCCAGCTGCACCCTGCAGACACCACTGGCCATTTCGCAGCCCCTGATGAGGTCTCAGCTCCTGTGCATTTCATGCTTCCCTCACCAGTCAATGCTTAGAAACACCACAGGAAAGGGGATTTGTATTGGCTTTAGATAATGATGACTTCAATTTATATCAACTGAGTGAAGATTACATTTTTTAAAGTTTTTCCATATTGCAAGCCATCCTTTGCAGTATTAAGAAAAACCCACTACTTCTAAAGAAGCTGAGCAAGACTGGACTGGGACAAAAGGCAGAAACTTGTGGTTGTGAGTCTGTTATGTACTGAAAGAAGAAAACCCACCAAACTTCTCAAGAGGTACTTTGGAAGAAAACAATTTTGAGCCACAAAAATACAACTAATTCTTCCACATTGACTCAAAGTACATCAGGGCACTTACAGCTGGCACTTCCAGTTGCATTGCAGCCCTCTGAAGAGGAAATGCTGGCTCTTTCACTTCCAGACCAGCAGCTTGGGTCACTCTGTGTATCAGGGGCAGTAGCTGGCTGAGGTGATCCAGGTGACCATAAAACTCATGTGACTGAAGGGAGCATTTTGCAAGAACACAATACCCTACATTCTACACCTTTAAAATAACACATGAAAATGGAAGTGATCCAATATCACTTGTAATTAAAGAAAAGCACACAAGTTTCCTATGAGAAATACTGAGGCTAGGCTATAAGTCATCACCCACCACGGGCAGTGGGAGACATGGGAAAGATGTGGGATTCGGCAACATCGTCATGAGCAAGAAACACCTAAAATACATAAAAACAACAACAGCCTCTACAAAAGGAGCTGAGGAGGCAGCAGCTTGTGGGTGAGGAATGGATCCAGAGGCATAATCCCACACACACACCAGCAAAGGAGATCAGCACATGCTGCCCTTACTGGAAAAGGACACGGGAGGGAAGATCTGGCTCTGGCGCCCGGAAGCTTTGCAGCTGAGTCAGGCGACTGCTCTTTCCTCTGTGCTTTTCACAGATGGCCTGCAGTGAGAGTGCCATTCTCTGCTGCTGCCAAGCCAAGTGTTTACCTCAAACCACCCAACAGCTCACTCACAGGTGCTCAAATTGTCCCCCAGTATCCATCAGAGCTAAAGAGAAAGAGTATTTTATGGATAAAGTGAGAGCCCCCAAGGATGTGATACATGATGCTATTTATATGAGAAGAAAGGCTGAGTACTTTTTTACATTGATTCTTCCAGATAATTCACTCTGTAAACTAACCTGTGAGCATACAGGTAGAAGAAATTAAAGTAATGTCATCCCACTGTGCTACAGTAAAAGAATTCAGATTTTAAACAAGTGACCTTCCTCACTAAAGGACAGCAACTCAATTCTGTGATTGAGAAGAGCAGTATTTTACTTCACCATTCATGTCTGATAGATGGTATTGCAGTGACATTGATTTAAGACAGGAGGCTTTTCTATTCTCAGTGGACAAAGACAATGATCACAAATGTCACCGATGTGATACGCTTCTTCCCAGGCCTCAGGTAGAGAGAAGCTCTCAAAAGTGGCTGATATGACAGAACAATAGCAAAAACATATAGTTCTGTCTAGAAAAGAGACATCAATACTTAAGCAACTATTTAAGACTGCCCTTTGTTTTGTGCAAGGTGATACTAAACCGTCCTGACCCATCAGCCCACGAAGCTCTACTAATATGTTGCTGTAGGAGAAAAATCCACCAACTCAGCATTTGTTACCCAATTACATAAACCAGGCCTCTTAACAGCCTTCCTAACACCACACTCTACTTACACTTTACTCCTCCCAAAGACCAGGTATTTGCTTTCTAATCTCAAAGTTCACCAATTACTCTAATTTCCTGTGACGTTACACTACAAGGACCACCTGGAAAGATTCTTGCAAATTTTCCTGTATAACTTGAACAACAAAAGTCTTTACTCTAAAAACAATGTAAGCTATTCCAATCTCAAGCACTGTGATACAGATCTAACATCTGTGTCTCCAACATCTTGCCTTATTTAACAAGGATGGAAAGAAATACTTAAGAAAGTAATAAACACACTGTCACTGAAATAGTGAATTTTGGCTGTTCACATTTGGTATATGCTGGAAGGCAAGTCTCAAACACATGTAGATACTAATGAGCAGAAAACCAAAACAAATTACAGCATGACAGCAGCTTTTCAGTTAATAAGAGGAGAACAAATGTGTCTTTCCTTTTTGCTTGCTCTTACTTTCTCAAAGAGCGCCACCATGATACCAGCAGTCTGGCATCCAAAAAAAAAGTGAAGTGAAAAAATGTAAGACTTTTCAGAATGAACTACACAAATAATTCAGTTACTTCTTGAAGCACACTTCATATTTTATATACAAAAGAGGAGGAAAAAAATCCATATACCGTATTTTAAAAGCATTTTTCTTTCATTTAGTGGACATACTAATTTTCAAGAATTGAAGAAAAGTAAATTTTACTTGTAAACGTAAACAAATATGTACTCAGAATTAACATTTCGGTCACCTCTTCCAGGTATATCAAAGAAGAGCCTTGCTTGCCCCAGAAGTAATAAATCTTTCTGGACACGGACAGCCAAAAAAAGGTTTGAACAGAGATTCATTAAATAACTTATGAGGAGAAAAGAAAACCAGTGTAATTAAACCCAAACTTTTAACAAGTGAGAAAGCACTTCCCTTCTTCCTACTCTTTTTCAGAGTCTGCTTGTTCACACCTGATTACTGAGGTTCCCAGAATTATTGGGGAAACTTCAGCAGTGGCTTCTGCAAGCCCAAGTTTTTCATTCCATTATGGCCACACCATCACAGCATGTACAAAGTGCCCAGACTGATCTCATGTGAAGTGCATTAACTCAATGTGGGATGCTGCTAAAATGCTCCACCACATCACTCATTCACAGACAGGAACTGTTTTGCTGAAAATGTTACCTGCTGGCATAACACTATGACAGAGAGCATCAACCAAGCAGCCTAAATGCAGAGATGATCACGACTTCCTGCTAATGGATAGGCAAAGTTTAGCACATTGTTCCCAATGACTAATGCACAAGACCCTGTATCATTTTGGATGTGACATCCTTCGTAAACAAGCCATAAAAGAAAATAAAATACACTTAAGGTAGGCTGACATGATAGATACAGACCAAGAGAATGGGCAAAATTTCAAGCTCTGATTTCCCTAAAGTACAGCAAAACCTGCAGTTGCAAGCAGCAAGGCTCAGCTCAATTTTTCCTAAGCGTGCCCTGCAGTTACCAATTCATTAGTCATTGTTACTGAAACAGTAGAAGAAATAAGCAGTACCCATCCTGATAAAGTATTACAAGGATTAAAGAAATCAAAAGCCAATGGCAGATCTCAAGAAGTAATAAAACCAGGTTAAAGAAATTAAGAAAATATGAACTAACTCAAAGCGACAGGGTAAGAAGCATTTCCCAGAGCTCATCATTCAGGTCTGTACTTCAACCAGGCATGAGGGATTAATTTGTGACTCATGTTTTGACTAGAAAACCTTTTATAGAAACTATCTATGTTTCACCTTGAAACCAGTCAAGATGTAAGGCATGTGGATTGTCTGTCTGCATCTGTCTTTGGGGATGCACTGACCTAGTTAGCTATCTAATGCAGTTTTTGGCAATTGCTTCTTAAGTTTTTTCTTTGTCTTTTTTAGTATTAATTTTTAAAGAGACTGTAAGATTGTTATTGTGTCTGTGCATGGCAGCTCAGCTCATACACAGAGCACAGGAACAGGCTCCACTGATGGTGCTGGGTTTAAAAAACACTTGAGGAAAGCATTAGAGCACCCTAAGCTTGCGAGAGCACGAGTCAAGCACAAGGCTTCAAACACCACAGTGACACCAGCTGAGGCAGGGATCTGTGACAGCCCCTGTCCCGTGCTACCTGGTTGTTTTAGACCTGTGTGAGACCTGCAGACCACAGAGAAATCCTCCCCACAGCCATTTAGAATCTTATCAGGACACGGTGACAATTGGTTGTTGATTCGCCCAGCACAGAGATTTCCCAAACTAGCCTCCAAAAAACAGACTGTCACTACAAATGAAGTGGGACTCTATTCAAGGACCAAGGTGCTTAAGCCATGGAATCACAGCCTGAACACTGGCTTAGTTTAGCAGCACTCCCTGGGGTACATTTGACAGAAAGGTCAGTACTAAGCCAGCTTTGTCAACATCCAGGCTTGGAGCTTCTGAAGAGCTTGCACCCGTGGCCCTCCTCCCAAGGTGCACACACATGGTCATGTAATTTAGGTTAAAAGATTGAGAATGGTCTGGTATTGCCAGGGGTAGTTGTGGGAATCCCATCACAAGCCTCAGGCAACCCCTGGAAACTTCCTTTGGGGCAAAGCCCTTGTCTGCTCCCTTTCTGTACAGTGGAATTAGTAGGATTTCATTGAGTTACAGATTTAGAAAACACAGTCACTCAGAAATCCAGAGATGCACACCTTTTATACAGAGGCATTTCCTAATCGTATTGCAAACCAAGAAATACTTTTCCTGAAGAAAACTGAAGAACTTTGTCAACAGGAGACAAATCTTACCCAAAAAATTAGTTTGAAATACCCAAATTAGTTGATGTAAACCTTTGGAAAATTTAGTTACTACTTTAAAAAAACCCAACAAGTCTAAATGCATACGAACACCTGAAAAGATGGAAAAAACCCTCAGATTAAAAAAAGAAGTTACAGAATTGAACAGTTATGTTTCACACTGTAGTTAACCTATGTTTAAGCTTAAGTACACATAATGTACTAAAAGTGCACATGTGACCAGAGAGTGTCATGGATAATAATCTACAATCCTCAGAAACTGGAAGTTTCTTTTGTGTATATAACCTCTAGGAGACTTTACTTTAGTGAAATACCATACATGCTCAAGTTCTTCTACTCTTTCCTAGACACTTGCGGGTCGCTATTGCTGAATCAACACCTGACTAATGGGACTACATACACAAACACATAAGCAGAATTAGAGGCAATTTAATTACCTGATTTCCATAAAAATGTGAACACCTCCTTGCTTCTGCATGTCCTTCTAACATTACCCCTCAGTGCTCTTTTGATGTTAACAACACATGCAATTTGTTAATCATAAAACCCAAATGTGCAACTATCTGTCTGCAGTCACTTGAGTGCCTACATCATCTTTAGTAAATGAGACAAGAACAGTCATCCAGCAGCAGATTTACTACCACTAGAAGATGTAACTGTTCATGTAACAGTGAATAGTAAATGGTGTAGACACATTTCACAGGTGACTCCTACAGTATGTGAACTATACTGTGTTTCAGAAAAGTACTGTAGTCAAAGCACTTGATACCTTGAGTCTATTCTCAATTCTACCAGAGATTAAATCACACCACCACCACTACTTTTTCTGTAAAATAACAAGCTGATCTCTCATCAATGAAGCCATGTAAGGACCACTAACTATAGGCTATCCAAGTATCCAGTGGAAGAGTTATAAAAGGAACTAGAGCCTTTATTTCCAGCCTGTTTTATACACCTGTCCAAAACACTTCAAATGGTGGAAAACAGGAGAAAGTGGTTTGCTTGAGCTACTAAGGAGTTTGGTTCCATGCTGTGTTTCCCAACAGTTCACCAACACAGTGCAATTTTCAGAGTTCAGCACGAAATGCCTTTTTTAAGAAGAGAAGAAAGGGCAAAATTATCTTGTTTTCAGGCTCACCACTAGCCCACAATTACAGGCTACTTTACTGAACACAAAAAGTTTGCTGATGTATTATCACAGCAGTGGTTCAGTTGCTGTAGTAATAGATGTTCTTACACATTTTTACTAAGAAATATAACATAGGAAAAATATACATAACCTTTACAGGCTACACCCAACATTCTCTGCTATGACTACACAGAAAAATGAATCACCAAAAAAAACCCCCACACAAACACTCCCTAAAGGCAAACAAGAGTCTGTACTTCATATAATTAAATCTTTTAAGTAAATCACTTACAGGTTTTTTTTCTCCCAATTGAACAAATATGCTTAAAACCTTTTTGGACTAATTTAAATGTTAAATCTAAGTTTATTCTGTGGTTTAAGTTCAGGTATAATGCTTTACTACAACTCAGGTCCTAAAGGCAACTTCTATTATAAAAAGAGTTTGTCATTCAAGGCTTATATTCTCAATGGAACCCAAATTGTAGACTATACTTTTCCCTTTGCAGCTACTTCAACTATTAGAAGCTGCTACAAAAAATCTGAAAAAAAGCTACTGTGCTCATCACCATGGCAACACAATATTACACTTTTGAGTATAGCATCATATTGGATTTACACAAAATTGGTGAGTAGTTATCAATCTTTTTCTCTTACAACTAGAACTCACAAGTTTTGTTTAATATAACATTAATGTCTCAATAACATTATTACAAAACATAAGCAAATTCAGCATAAAACAATATTCAAATTTGCAAAAACATTAAGAACATAGAGGGGAAAAGTTATTACCAAATAAAATTAATACATTTAAGAAGAACCAGAGGAGGAAAAGAGAATTTGTTTGAAATTATCCAAGTCATGATAAAAGAAATCTCCTTTGAAACTGCTGAGCTAAAATTGAACGCTGCTCTTCAGACTCACTGGGTTCCAAAATACAGATAGGAAAAGGTATGTAACAGGTTTCACAGGTTCATTTTCCTGTACTGAAGTTACGGAAGAAAAGAAGTTTATCAGCAGGGTAGAAGAGTGCAAGCTTATTAAATATACATTTCAAAATAACTCTCAGTTAAATTTGAAAATCTGTTTCAGCTGATAAGAAAAGATTATAAACTCAAAGCATATTAGAAGACCTCATTTTAAAATACTTTTGTGATGCAGCATCTCTTAAGATACCCATTATAAGCTGCAGTCTAACAAAATGCATCTACACCCATGAAAGGCCTATGAGTACTTTTCAGAATTCATGTTTTAATGGATATGCCTGCACCTGAACAGAGAATATCTTGGCCTCCATCAGAGTTGTCAAAGACAGCTCTATACAGACCAGATGACATTTTGTATTTTGAGCCAGGCTCACACAGGACAACAGACAACTGGCTGCAGATGGTAGGGAATGTTTCTCAGATGAGAACAGAACACTAAACTGAGAGGTAACTTCTCAAATTTGTAAAATACAAACAATTTGACTCAAAATAACTAAGTAACCCCTCAAACTCTACCTCCTCTCTAATGCTGCTGGGTTATACTACAGTTGGATTTAAATATGGAATAAATGAAGCTAGATTTAAAAATGTGTGTCTCTGTTTATTTCAAGGATTTACATGTAATACTGCATGTCAAGAAATATTTAAAATCAAAATACTATCATTATGCAGCCTTGTAGTACTTATTTTATTTCTACGCTTACAAAATTATTAAACTGTAATTTGGCACATTTATTGACAGATTTATATCATATAAAACCATCTGGTTTTCCCTGATAAAATATTCAACACCAAGAGCTTCTTTGGCTCTTGGCAGCTCAGATATCCAAGTCCTTTCCTCAGGTCTCAATTCTTCCTTCTGGATGGGAATTGGAACACTCAAACCCACCATCCCAGTACCAGCTGGCCCAATGTGGATGTCTTTTCAAGGTATTTCATCTGTTGTCTTTGACGGAGTAGTTAACACCCAATATCTGAATTATCAAGGACAGTAAAGTGACATGCACTGTGGTGGGGGAAATGAGCGTGTATCTTGTAGGTAATACCAGAATCTCTGCACATTTAGGTTGATATTTTCACATTAAATATTCTTGGGCTATAACCTTTAGAAAATCTTGGCTGTTGTTGCAAAAGATTTCATGAAATCTGACATTAATATCAATTGAAAGATCCAGTTTCAACCTTGGACTAGTCCCATGTGTTCCCGTCCTGCTAAATGAACATAAACAATTTGGATTTCTGTCAAGTTCTGTCTCTGTCCGGGTATGGCAAAAAGCCAGAATGTGTGAGTGACCAAACAGATACCATTTGGTTTTCACATGTACACACACTATGCTTAAGTAAGAACAAGTTTTGGCTGCGAGATATAACCTTATATATGAATTAGGATGCCCATACTCCCCTTCTTTAAAAAATCCCAAATCCCACACATAATCCTGAGTCCTCTCTAGTCTACCCTGCTTATTTGGGAAAGATTTGGAGATCAAAAGTAAAGAGCTTGAATGATATAAATATGAGATACAGGGACAGGATGGTTAATTTAAGGCCACTCACTCAGGGATAGGTGGTATTTGGATAGTCTATAATGCATCTTCTCAGTGTGAGCTTCAATGGGACGTGCAGCTCTGAGCAATCCAATCTAGAGTCAAACAGTGCCTCAGACCTCTTCCATTGTTACCCTGCGCTTTAATTAGAGTACAATAAACACTTCTGATTATGTTCTACCCTATTTATTTGCAACCTGTTAACCCCTACCAACCCCATCAGTCCGCTGCTCTTTTGTAAATACTGCTTTAATTTATCTTCTGTTACAAGTCTCTTATGCCTGTCTCTTGAGTACTACTAAAAATAATCATCACTTAACAAACATTAAAAATTTAAAGTTCCAACAAATTATGAAAGATGCAAAGGTAATAAGAATCACGATTAAAGTTTAAACCTACTTGATAATAACAAAAGATTTGCATAGCATTTATATGCAGACTCCTGTTTTTGCTACATACTGTGAAAAAAAAAGAATGAGAAATTAAAGGAGGGGAAAACATATCAAAAAGAGCTTACAATTAAAAAAATTTTAAAAATTAAGAATGGGGCAATATAGATGTATTTTTCTTTAATAAAAACCTTAGGGGTTTTTTGGCTATGAAATGAACTATTCTGCAACTGCCACCTTTATTTTAGACTAGCAAGTCAGAACCACCTACATTTCAAATTTGCTTTTATTGCCATAGAAACGTATGTTTGCTTTAACAAAAAAGGAAGTCTTCTGGCTCAGAGTCAATCATCTATTTTCTATATCATACACTACAGAGGACATAATTTATTCACTCACATCTCCATACTTGCATACTCTTACGTGAGTTACATCCACCTCAGCTACTATGAAAAATCACATGTGGTTTGTGTTATGTAAGATATTTATACAACATTTATATTTAAATTAAGAGAAATTAGTATAACCTATTCTGTATAAACACAAAAGGAGAGAATTACTTTAAAATTATTTCTGCTCTTAAATCCATCTAATTTCAAGTATACTTTTGCTTCAATAGTAATGTAATGTTTAGAGCAGTCATGCACCATTTTATTAAATAATTGCAATTAAACCTTTCCGTGTTCAACAAATGATGGGAAACAGAACAAAACACACGAAAGAAGTATTTTTGTTCTCTTTATAGCCACTGACATCAAGGAGAATGCACATAAAAAAATTAAAGCTCTTCAGTGCTGATAAAAACCCAGATACAGTCATGCAGTTTTAGCAGCAGCAGAATGATCTACTCTATTTCTGTAAAGGACTAAAATAGTGCTCTACAAGGCAAAGAAGTGCCTGGAAATCCGGACAGCTGCCACCTCACATGGGTTTGGACACATGGACACCCCAGGACCACCAGTGGGCTCCCACCATCCCTGCCCACCACTGCAGGCCAGCCAACAGAACAAGGCTCCTGTGTGTGACAGCAAAGATGCCTTGTTTGGAATCTACATGAAAAATAAGGGGAAAACCAGTAATTTCACTGGAAAATGCAACATGTTCAATTAAACGTACTTAAGCAGTCACAGGCAATACTTGAACTCTTGGCAGTTTCTTAGCAATTCTACAAGCTCCTTGCAACAAAAGTGGGGGAAAATAACAGTGTGTTAGGTTTACCAATGCTAAATTTTGGCCTGAAACCCACTCTTTAGGGGAGGAATTGTATACTCACTATGTATGGCAGGGAAAAGGAGAAATTTTTCAAGCCCCCACAATGTTTAGTTACAGAACAATTCTAAATATAACTCACCATCTTCAAGAAAAAAAATTATTCATTATTCATTCATAAATCACCGTGGCTGCACTGCGAGATAACTTACTTTGACTAGATAACAACATTTTCCATATGAATTTTGGTCAATATTTGAATATCCATAGACATTGAACTATACTGGCTTAGAAAGCATTATTTTTTATTCAACAGAAATACTCAAGTATGTGCAGCATCACAATAAGAAAGTTCAAAATCACCATTATCACAGAATCACAGAATATGCTGAGCTGGAAGGCACCCACAAGGATCATCCAGTCCTCTGACTATTCCCAGAAAAAAAGGCCATACACAAACTGACCACTACAGGAACAGCACAGCGATCCTTCCCTCACAGGAAAAAGCTCTTTAACAGAACAGTGGTTTCCTGGGAGGGAAATATAGTGCTGAAAATAACAAATGGGAAAGAATTGTTGACAGTATGGTTTTTTAATTCTTAGAGGGGAAGTTGGTCGGGTTTTTTCAGCAAAAGGAAAACTTGAAAATAGGGACAGAAAGGGACCAGTCTTCCTGATTCTTTCAAAATTTTCTTATTTTGTTAATTGAGCTAATCAAGAGCTTTTTTTGGTGCAGGTGTTTCTAGAACGTGATTGAAATACTGTTTAATATTTGTGAAAGCCAAAATTTCTGAAGCGTTTATAGTAAAAATTCCAAGTTTGCAAGGCATTTGTTACAGCTCCACATAGAAAAAATCCGAAGCACTTTAACGCTTCCAAATCAAATACGTCTAAAGAAACTGCAGCTTCCCCAGGCAACTGACAAGAAGAAAGAAAGTCTAAATTAATGATAAAAAATATTCACAGCGAATTATTCATGCAGCATTAGCTATCTCACACACACACACACACACACACACACACACATACACACACACAAACACTTCAACCATATAACCCCCCCTCTACTCTACATGGACATTTTCCAGGAGACCAGTAGTATTTTAGAATACAAATAGTGTACCAAATTTCCTAGAAAGTACTTCACTTACAGAAACAGCCCACAGACACATTCATTCAGATGATAAAAGGAAAAGATGGTGCTCACCCTTCCTGTTTTGGAGTGAAAGCTCTTTCCTAGGGATTTGGCTGTATAGCAAGGCTAGCACAGCACTACACAGTTACTGTTCATCAAAATGGCTTAGGGGATGCTATTAAAAAAAACCCAAAACAACCCATGGCCAAAAAGTAAAGCAGAATTCTAACTTTTTCCTGTTCAAAAAATTATGATTGAAACCCAATTCTGAACAAGTTCACCACTTGTAAAAACTACAGTCAAACAGAATTAATGTAAAGAATTAATCTGTTCCTTATCTCGTGGATAAAAGCACTAGATCTAAATACATATTCTAGTCAAATAGTCAATATGGAAGTACTACACCATTTTTCATTTACTGTTAAAAGGAATAAATTCCAATAACTTGTTATCTTAACACAGAGAAAGCTCAAGAATATTTGTGTAAGGGAGCACTGAGAGTTTGGGATTCACTGCAGCAACATAGCAATAAACTACATTAATGATTTTTAGGGTTTTTTTGCAAATCCATCTTAAAACAAACAAACACAATGCACACATGGCAGCATGCCAATTATGACAGATGTCACACTGGTTGACAAGATTTACTGAAATGTTCAGTGTGTGAATACTTTAGATTGAATATCAGGCAGTGTGCAAGGACAGCTGCTTATACTGAACCAAACTCTCAGGTTCGCTTGAAGAACAAAGTGTCTGGAAAGGAGGAGAGAAAAAAAACCCCAGTGTTGTTATTTTAAATGGCAAGAGAAAAAGATGAGTATTGACCAAAATTAGGCAGACAACACCCTGGTGAAGGTCTTTAAAAAGAATAAAGCCTGAATAGATTGTGGGAGCAGAATAGGGCCTTATGTAAAAGAAGTAAGTGCAAACCCATTTTCCTCTCTAGTAACAAAATACTTTAATTTAAACAGGCTGTATAAACACTGAGTTCACCTGACTACAGAATCAAAGAAAAACTACTGCTCTTGAAGAATCATTAACAGCTGCTGGGTGTAACAAGTCCTTCTCCTGTGCAAAGCCCATCACACAGAAGGCTGCAGAGGAAGAGCCAGCTCTGCAGTGATGTGGTTCATACAAGACTGCAAAAAAACATTAATTTATAAAAAAAGAAAAAAAGGTTTGTTTTTTTTTTTTAATTTTAATAAGGCTAAAAATGTGACCAATAAGTAAAGATTGCTCAGCTACTTGTCTGCAGCATTTACATATAAATATTGTTATTAAAAACCTTAAATCCATTTTAGAGTTTCTACTCATCTTCACAAGGTCAGAGAGCAGAGAAGCTGCAAGATTATCTCCAAGTTTTGCCACAGAACCTGCTCTAAGAACTAACTCATAGAATCATATTACTAAGCCTAGCGAAGTGTTATAGTTATTCCTCAGCAGCCTATAAAAAAGTTTCCCCCTATACCCATTAACATTTTCACACAACACTGTATATTTTGTCTAAATCCCTCTTGCAAGTAAACAGGCAGCTCAAATGGGAGCATTCGGCTTAGAATTGTGTATTCAGAGCCGGTGCTGGATCCAGCAGGGAAATGATGAAGAACGAGGCTTTCCTTTCTTTTGTTTTTTTTTTTTTTCTTTTCTAATTAACTGAGCTCTTGAATACCATTATCAGCTGTAGAGGTACTGCAATTTTATCACTCCTTAAGAATGATATAAATAAATAGAAAAAGTACATCCACAAATTCGGATGAGAAGCAAGTCCCTCAGTGTAACCATGGTAGAACAAGCAGAGTCCCAAAGAGCAAGTGCGGCTGGGAAGGCAGAGCGTGCCCATCTCTCACACAGGAACATGCAGGACACTCCAAACTGCATTTCCCATTTCTAACACAACTAAGCAGCCATGCTAAGTGGTGTAGCTCTCCTTCAGGCAGATGTCTAATTTTGGCTGCTCATATTAAGAAAGAAATATTAACTATTCCAGTTTAAATTGGAGGAGGGGGAAGCACAGGGATTTGGTTGTTTTCCAAGCACAATTTACAAATTCCTGTTCTCCTGGACATGACTGAAACAAAACATGCTATCCTTACTCATGGTCTCTCCTTTAGACAGTTTTTGATTCAGAAGAACCACGTTCTCTCATGTCAATCACTAGTCTTCAAACTCTTCAACCATTTTTTTTACTCTAAAACCCATTTTTTTCAGAAAACAGCTACCTGTTCCTAAACAAAGCACAGGGAGCAGCTGAACGTTCAGTGACACACTAGTGCAATCCAATACTGCTTCCAGACACATAATCCCACAATCAATCTCAGAAGAAGAGCAGCAGTTCTGAACTACCCAAACATCAGCAAATTCAGCTTCAATCTGTGAATAATGCCATTTGGCTTAAAACAAAATCATTACACACAAATTTATTGTTGAATTGATAAGAGATGACGTCTTTTTAATTTTATTTTCCAGACTTGCAGGTTGAATTTTCTGGAGGCTTAAGAAGCTGCTAACTAATAAAAAGCTAATAACACTGTCAGTGGAAAGCTAAGTCTGCTTCCATGGGGAATCTAAACTGGGAAAAAGAAACAAAACTAAGCCGAACTGTCCTGCCTTTCAGTGCTTCCCTATAGGTAGAGGTAGTTTTACCAAGCTTTTTTTCTGCACTTTAGTACTACTATACCTGAAATCAGTCCAGACCTCAGGCAAAGAAGAGCTTGTTCCAAAACACACAACTGGATTGGTCTAACCAGAAGAATGTGATCTTCAGACAGGCAATTAACCACCATTTCCAGACAAATGTTCGTTTTATCTCAGTATATTGAAAACCAAGGTGAAAGATTAAGGGATTGGTTTTGGTCATAAGCCACTGAAACAAGAGTGACTGGAAACACCCTGCCAGGCAAACACACTAATTGCAGGATTCTTGAAGTATAAGCAGAGCTCTAACATACCAGAAACAAGGTATTATTTTTAAAATACAGCAGTCATATTTCTGTATAAGGCAAAAACCATTAATGTTTTTTATACATTATATTTCTCAAAGGTCATATTTTGCAAGAATAAATCTTTTAGAAGACTTTACGGACAAAAGAGAACAAAAAATTTTCTTATCTCTTTTTATCAATTGTTTTATACAGTAATTCATACTTCCCATACTCCTTGCCAAGTTCTGTAGAAAGCTTTTTGTTATCTGATCATACATTGAATTTAGTTAGCATACTTTCTCCAGATCAAATATCTCCATGTTTTATTTGCCTGCATTGCATGAATTTTAAATTATCCAGAGGAGTGGCTTTTTTTATGTGTACAACTCAAAACAAATTCCAATAGAGACATGCATGAAGAATTTTTGTTCTTAAGGGAACAGACAAAGTAACACTTCTACATGCAAAATGCTTAAAATGCAGGAATGAAACTAAGACATCAGTGTCAAGTACCTCTTGCACTGGCCACAGATCCCACAAAACCTAGAGGCAAAACCCATGTGGAACTGACCCTGGCATTTGGTTTGCCAGAAGCAGGAATTTCAGGCTAGTATGACTACCAAACATACTGGATTTGGGGATTTCTTCAACAAATCCTTAATCCAACTGCTTTGTTTCCTTTTGCCCCAAAGTCTTCCAAGTAGTTTCATGATTACATGTAACAAAACCCACTTATTATCATAAAAGGAGAATTAACTTCAAATAAGGATTTTAGCACCTGGAAGTGGAATCACTCAGAGATCGGCACAGTCCTACCAGAGCATCACAGTATTATCAAGGTTCATTAAATCAGATTCCAGCTGATGTCCAATAATAATAAGCTTGTCTATTTCTTCTTCAACACCACGCATGTCAGGCAATGGCCTGAGGACAAAAAGGACTCCAAGAGGCAAGGGGAGAATAATGATTAAGAATGAAAACACTGTGAGCTTCTAGTACATCCCCACAAAGATGCACATCAAATTGTTTCATCCAAAGCCATGGTCAAGAATACTAACAAGTTAAAATATTATTTGAGAAAAAGTACAAGAAAGAGAAACCTACTGGAACCAGGAAGAACTGAGGGTCCATATCTCCTGCCTAATAATATTGTATTTTAACTGACAGTTAACTGGGTAAAATTATGAGCTGAAGCCCAACAGCAATGAGGTAGTTTTACCTTTATATCATAACACATTTATCTCCAACAGGGAAATACAAAACATAAAAAAGGAGACTGATGCCCTGATCCAATAGGAAATAGAGCACAAAAACTTAAATGAGTCAAGCCTACAGGACTGAAGAGTCACATGGATACACTTTTCTTGGTGTCACAAAAAAAAAAGCCTATCTATTAAAATAAAAAGTGTTAAAATAATGAAAACACAAGAAAATGTTTAATCTAGAAGCAGTGTCCATTACATAACATTCTGTACAGACACGGAATGGTAGGTTAAACAATATTTCATCGTAATGATCGTTTTCATAAATGGTTTGATGAGTTTCACAGGAGCAGCACGTTCCATGCACCACTGAGCTCCACCAGTTTTACACTGCCAGAATTAGTAAGCATAACGTGTACAAAGAAGACATCTTTCTGATAAGAAGTTTACACGTGTACATAGATAACTACAGACAGTAAAAGGCAAAGGTCCACAAACATAGCAGATAAGGTCAAGAATCTCAACCCTAATTCACAGGTTAGAGAAATGTGGGATAAATAGGGCTGGAGGAGATTACACTGCTCCCCCAGTGTAATTACAATTCATAGTTACACATCCTTCATCTACACAAAAATAAATGTCTAGTCTTAATGCAAATGATGTTCATTTCATCAAGATGCTAAGTTAGTGCTATACTCATCACTACTGATTTCCCGTGAAATACCATGTATCCTGGCACATTAGAGCTCAGCACAGCTACATGGAGGGGTGTGAGGAAAAGCCAGCCAGTTGGCAGATGCTTTCACCCAGAAAGACAGTACAAACTGATGTTTTTCTATGATTTGCACTGATCGTTGTAGGATCGTCAAACATATGGGAAATTAGTGATCTATTCAAAATGTCTCCATTGGATGCTACAATGATTTCTTTCCACTCATAAGTGACCACTACACTGGAAGCCAGTAATTTTTTTCCAAAAAGTGCATTAGACAGATTTGTTGTTATGCACAAATGACCACATTAAATTCACTCCCAAGTACTTGCTCTAGAATTAACATTACAAATCCCACCCTTTAATTTGCTTAGAAGCACAAACTACTTCATCTATTCACGTGCTCTGGCAAATTTGGTGGCCTTGTACAATGGGGTTGTACAATGGGGTTGCAGCAGTCGTGGGTGAGGAAAGGGAAAGAGAAGTCATCTACCTGGCCTTGTGCAAAGCATTTGACACTGTCCTGCATGACAGTGCTCAGCGGTCTGGGCAATCTCGAGCAAAATACACACTGGGTGGGGAATGCATTGAGAGCAGTCCTGAGAAGGGCACTTGGGGTGCTGGTGGACAAAAAGCTGGACGTGAGCCAGCAGTGCATGCTTGCAGCCCAGAAAGCCAACTGTACCCTGGGCTGCATCAAAAGAGATGTGACCAGCAGGTCAAGGGATGTGACTCTCCTTCTCTACGCTGCTCTTGTGAGACACCACAAGGAATACAGCTGTGGGGCCCACAACCAACACAAGAAAGATGTGGACCTGTTGTAACGAGTCCAGAGAAGAGTCACTAAGTTTATCACACAGCTGAAGCATTTCTCCTATGAAGACAGACTGAGAGAGCTGGGGATGTTCAGCCTGGAGAAGACTCTGGAGAGACCTTAGAGCAGCCATCCAGTATGTAAAGGGGGCTACGAGAAAGCTGGACAGGGACTTTATACAAGAGCATGTAAGAACAGGATAGGGGAGAATGGCCCTAAAGCTGAAGGAGGGTAGATTTAGGTTAGATGTCAGGAAGAAATTCTTCACTCGAGGCTGATGAGGCACTGGAAAAGATTGCCCAGAGAGGCCTCACTTCTGAAGGTGTTCAAGACCAAGCTGGATGGGGCTCTGAGTAACCTGGTGTAGTAGAAGGTTGCCTGTCCTTGGCAGGGGAGCTGGAACTAGATGACCTTTAAGGTTCCTTTTAGCCCTAATCATTCTATGATTCTGTGTATTAAGCCCCTGTGCCAGTGCTTACCTGCACTGCTATAATTTGATTGCCTGTTTTTAACTAAGGTGCAGTACAGAACCTCTGCCTTAACTGCACTAAAAAGTACAATTCAGCAGCAGAGTGAGTCAGACATGCTTTGTAAGAAGAGTTATGCCAGAATGTTCTCCCAGCAGTATCTTTGATCCCTCCCTCAGCAGCAACTCCCTTCTGACCATTTTCTCCTGTAAGGATTCAGAGCCTAAGCCAGGCATGGGAAATAGGTGGAAGATCCACAGAACATTTGAAGGAGAAGGCCACTTGCCACCTATAAACTCTCTTTCCACAACCCTTGAGGAGCATTCTTTTTCTAAAATCTTCCTCATTAGTCCTTCCATCCTCAATTTTCCTATCACCAGTCTGTTCTTGCACTACAGCCTCACCATCTGAGAGGGGAATGACATTAACAGATGATGACTAGCTGGACATGACCAAGATTTGACTCGTCTTGCAGAATGCAGTGCCCTCTCCTTCGCTTCTCAAAATGCAAGGTTACAAACCCAAAAGTCCCACTGTGAGTACAGAATAGAGCATGCAAAAGCAGTATCCATGACTGCCAGAAAAAATGTAATTTGCATAACCAGTCATGGGGAAAGTGTCAGAAAGATACATTATTTTCCTGATACCAGTCTGAAAATGCTAAAATATAAGCTGGTAAGAAGCATCAGCAGCACTGATTTGACTGACTGCATTGGAAAGGATAACGAATTGCAAATCATTCACTTAACAGGTATCCCACACTGGGACAAAAGACTTGTGCAGCAAAAGTTTGCTGTTGAAGGTGTTTCTGTTATTTTGAAGACAGAAGCTACTTGATGACCATGTGAAAAATGCAATGAACTTCTATGGTTTTATGACACACATTAAACCCAAATTTTAAGGTGGCTTAAACAACACAAATGAAGTTTCCCTACATTTCATTCTTCTGTGACAAGAATAGCTGATGAAACACTTGCAAAAAGCATTCTAGTTTTTAGTGTGGGACTGGAGGATATGTTGTGGCTATACTCTGTTACTCCCTTGCAGAGGAGTCAAACACAGGCTTAGTTTCACTTAGAAAGTGATGCCCTAAAGAATTGGCAAAGATGTTTGTTTATCAGTCAATGAAAAAGAACATCTGTTCTTTTCCAAGAAAGAAAAAGACAAGAAAGGAAAAGGCCCTTTAGCCTAAAAGTAAGCCAGATTATTTCCAGTCTCCAAAGTCATCCCTCCTTGAATGTCACATACACACACTGTCAGTTTAGGGTCATTAAGGGACTTTGTGAAACTGGAATGATTCCCACAATGTCTGAAACGGACTACTACAGTCATTTGTCACTGCTATTAACTAGTGATTTAAAACATTGTCTGCCACTAATAGGAGAAATTAACAAAACAAGTATTACTGGAATATATATTAAAAAAAAATCTCAAAGAAACAAACCCTGCAACTAAAATACCCACAGCAAAATAATATGCTAAGTCTTTGCAGAAGCACACATTTAAGTAGTCAATACCTGAAAATCTGCCAATGAAACCACGAACAGCCAGTTGCTTTTGCACTACACATACAAAATTCAATACTGAGGATTGGGACAGCTCCTCAAGAAATGAAAGCAATTACAATTTAACATCACTTGTAAATACCACCTGTAAGTCACAGAAGGGTAACAAAAACAATGTATATCTTGATGCTGACACACAGTATACTTCTTTGTAACAATGAAGAACTTGGGTTGAGATGAAGTGCAACTATAGTCAAGTTATAATCAAAACCAAGAGTGACCACAGCCATCTCTTCAGCATTTATAACAAATGAGACAGCAAATACTTGTGACCACCTTCATTTTTTTAATGCCCTTGGGTGATAACTCTGAAGCTCTCAATTACCTGAGAGGAAAACAGGGATTCTCTGTGACCAAGCTTTCTCCTAGGAATATGTTTGACTTAACTAAGCTCCAGAAACAAAGTAAGTTTTAGGGGGAGTGTGCGGGGGCAAACCAAGAGAGCAGCACATCCCAGAAAACCACCTGACACTTAGTTGCCAGTGCAACTCAAAAACGTAGAGGACTGAGTTAACTGAGTTTATAGCTGTGAAAAAGCATCATGAGGAAAGATTTAAAAAGAGGAACAAAGCCATGCCCTATAGCCCAATGATGGAAAATAAGGGACTGGATGGGCCAAATGCCTGTTCCTTTTATTTCTACAAAGCATTAAAACTTCAATATTAGACATTAAGTGGCTTTCCACAGAATTGAACAGCCCAATCCCTAATTAGGATGAAGAACCTTAACACAGGACTCTTAAGCCCAAGCTGTTCTATGAATATCCACTTCATCACTTTTTATCAAATTAGCTTCAGTGAACTTCATTTCCTCCCCTCCCCCCAAAGAACTGGAAAAAAGAAGGCATCCAAAGCCCCAAAAACATAATGGGAGGGAAAAAATCCAGCCCTGATTCACACTAGCGATGAATATTTTGAAAATCCCTTCAACTATACATCAAATAACTTTTTCTAGACATGTAATTATTTATTGTAAGGTTCAAAGTCAAACTCAACGAGGCAATGAGAATAGGTATTATAAGATGGTGAATCTCAGTGTACATAGACGTAAAGCAACCTGCATTTTTCTTACCACCAGCTCTGAGAAGTCACAGTATTTTTGTATCAATGATTAAGGAAGCAAGAATTAAGATTACTCTTACTTAAGAGCCTTACTTGAGATTCCCAAGTTAACACTTTCAGCAGAAAGCAAAGGAAAAATATGCAGAGTATAGAAAGTCAATCGAATGGTAATCTTGTTTTGTAAGTAAATCAAGTTTAGAGAAAATACAATGTAAGGATACAAAAGAGTGAAAAAAAGGATTCAATTTAGATGCCTTTTCTTTTGGGGGCAGATCAAAAAGACTTTCAGAAGTTGCCTTTTCTGAAACAGGATCTCTGTATTACTGGCCTAGATTTGTACATCTTTCCAAAGGCTCCCTGTCTACAATACTCTTGGCTAGGAAGGGGCCTCTGGATAATTCTGGCATGTACAATGCCTTCTGACCTCCGTAGTGTTAGCTTGGCCTTTTCCAGGGGTGAAAGAAACCAAACTTTATTTTATTTATTTCCACTCTTCAAGATGTGCATTCTAAAACTGAGTAATATTTTGACTACAACGCTCACATAAGTGTAGGTAGGATAAACTTAGAATCCTACACAAATTTACTTTTCCTCACTTAAGAAATCAGAACCTAATTTAAAACTGCAGGATCACAGAAATATCTATTAATTTTTGAAGCTACCAGTACATTAAATACTTAAAACGGCAAAACAGACAAGAAAAAGCAAAACAACAAGTTCCCACAGGCTACAGCTTCAGCATTTCTTCTGATTTTTGTCACCTCATTGATAGTCAGAAAAGCCAACAGGCTTTCAGCATACCTGCTCCAGCTTCCTTTTCCTCTTCTTCAATGTTGTTTTTGATGCTGTCGTATTCCTCATCAATTGCCTGGTTGCCACGCATCTGAGACAGAATTCTCCGTGCTCTCTGAGTCTGCCCTTTCTGAATGAGCCAGCGGGGACTTTCGGGGAGAAACAGGAATCCAAGGAACTGGATAACTGCTGGAACAGCAGACAGGCCCAGCATGTACCTGGAAATAAGTAAGCAAATACATAAATATCACAAACAGAAATGCCTATAAAAACGTGCTGCAAGAAGATTCAGTTACAGCTACTGAAACTGTAGTCTACAGATCAAATCTTCCTCTCCTCATATTCTTTCTCACCATAAGTTAAGGGGGCAAGAATCATATTCTGCAAGTGTTTTAGAAAACATGACCTTTTCTTTCATTTCCAGGAAATCTCAAGGATATGTTGACTATTCTGCCACCTCTGACTTTATAGCCACTAGTCCTGAGGACACTAAGGCAGACTAAATAAAATGCCTGAAACATTCCACTAGTTTGGAAACCAATAAACCCTGCAGCAAATATAATCAACAGAAAGAGAAAGCAAATGCACAGAGAACAAATGGATAGCTGTTGTCAAAAATGAGACTGAAATCCTACTATCTGTTTCAGACATATTAAAAAAAAAACAACCCCCAAAACTAGACAAAGAAAAATGCATAATTTGGACAGTAACATGTATACACAGACACATGTGCCTGTTTTATTTTAGAAAATTTCTGACTATAAGCAAAAACATTGAAAAAGGTTCATTTCATCAGCACAGCACTTTACACCAGAGTGTTTAGAGAATGTGCTTTTAAATCTTCAGTCAGATGCAACGTCAGGTTTTAAATCAAAACTTCATTTTAGATGCACAGGGGGTTACTATTTACAGCATTAAGGCTGGTTCTCTACTCAACAGAGAACTACCACTGGTTGCAGTTATGCTTCCAAGAATCAACATGACACCTGTGACACCAGGGATACCATTATCCAGAGCATCTGAAGTGGGGTAAAAGACTGTGGAAGACAAGCACACCACCACCATGAGTGGTTCTGGTCTGTACACTTCACATTTTTATATTCCTTCAATAAAACTCTAAGAATGATAACAAGAATTGAGGAACAATGTCTAATTTTGTTCTGCTTTTTCAATCCGACCTTTTCCCATTTACACTTCACTGAGATTCTTTTCACTTCCATTAAAGATGTTAAACAGTGCTGGTGTCACCCGCACATTATTGCAGCTATTATGGGTTTCCTGTCAGTGGACAGAATCATTAAGACACCTCCAGAAACAAGCCCCTCTGACTACTGAGGTAGCCTGTACTCATGAACAGGTTCACACCTCAGCAGCAGTCAGGTGATTAAGGAGATTTGCTAATCTCCCCTATAGCTCCTCTCTTCAAACCCCAGGATGTGTTTTCACACAGGTGATTTAGCAGTCTCGCAACTCTGATGTTTTCATAAAGTGTAGGAGAAAATGAGATTGCTAATAGAATAGGAAAGAGAGCACAACTATTACTGAAAACCTTGTTCCAGGGCAATGAACCAAATATACTTGTCAAGTCCAAATGCATTTTGAGTGAAAATGAAAAAATGTTTTCTTAGAGGCATTTGTGGAATTAACAAAAAAAAAAAAGAAAAAAAAATGTGGACAGCTTAACAAAACAGAAAAGTGGAGAATGGTAAAAAGAACATCCAAAAGAACATCCAAAAGGCAATGCAAAGAGGATGTCATCCCAGCACTATGTGCATGCCAGGCCAGTCTTTCCATCCCCAAGCTGAGCCCTCAAGTCCTTCTTAAAACTAACCAAAATTGCCAAAAGTCATAAAAGCAAATCCTGCTCTAGAAAGAACTCTATGAGCAACCCTCAGTATTTTGGAACACTCTAAGAATGATATAGCTCATCATCAGTTAAAAAAAGAAAAGCATAAGGAAGAAAATAAATTCAAAAGATAAAGCTTGTGAAAGGCTTATTAGTTGAGTAATCTTCAGCCAACGTATCTGTGTCAGTAATTCACTAATGTTCTCATGCCTCATTCACTACTGTTCCCATCCATTAATGACCTCATTTCTTCCTACACTCTTCCCTCTTCACAAACATTTGGTAGCTGTATACAGGAGTACCTTTGCACAAACACCACTGAAGCTCACCAAACTGTATATTCAATATCTTCTTTGGAGTGGTATTTAGAAAGCCCTTTCTGTTTCAAATGAAGAGTAAAACAAGCCCATAGATATTAATAACACCATTGCTGTATTCTATCAAACTGCAAGCAAAAGTATGTTTTAATGCATCTCTTTAAAGAGAGTTAGTCCTTTGGACTCATACTACTTGATTTCTGCTCCTCCAAAGCCCTTCAGTCCCTTACATGCAGCAGAGCCTCCAGAACTAAGCAGCTGGGTATCTGCAACCACCTTAGGAGGCAAAATCAATTGAGGCTCCTGAAAGCTGCATCCAAGCCTGTTAAAGCTACCAGTTGGACTCTGTTGGATTGTTTATCACGGGCAAGATATAAAAGAAATGTACAGAAAGTACTCCCTCAATAAAGATAGTTTCCAATCTACAAACTTCTGGTCAAAGTTGAGTGCAAGGAGCAGGCCAGAAGGAAAACACTCAGTTCAGAGCATACATCCACTGCAAGTTCAAGAGCTGCTGCAATTTTCAGATCAAGTCATTTTGATATAACCAATTTAGAGTAAAAGCAGGCAATTTTGGACATTTCATGCAGTGAGCCAGCTTCCAGAAATCTAATATAGTTCTTTCCTATACAGAATACAAGACTTTGCGTTTGAAGCCAGATGTCTAGCAGACCTGAAAAAATCCAGCATGAAATTTAATAAGTCTGCTGCAACATTTCTTCTTCTCTGACATACTGCTGCAATACTATTAAGATGGCATTAGCAGGGTTTATAAAACTAACCTGACAAGGGTCAGGTTAAATATTTGTTTTCTTTGGTTTATTTTTAATTTAATATCCAGCATTTCCAAGAACAAGAAAAATAAAGCTCCTTATTGGGTTTTTGCAGTACTCCAATACTTAGCCATTCAGTCACTCAGAGATACAGTAATTGCTGTAATTTTTCTTCTTATATGTAATACTCAGAAGTGAATTCTCTCCATGAGTTTGGTGGCCACTCTTTCCAGGTCACAGACCATCTGTACTCTTCCCTGATCAGCCTTAGGCTGCAAAAGACTAGCTGAGGACATACAAGCACATCATCCCCAATTAACAGCTCCAGCACTGCAGCTGAGAATACCTGGACACCATCACTGAGGTTTCTGCACAGTGCACTGTCAACAGTTAGACTTCACATCACTCCACTCAATCCAGCAGAGCAGTATTTGGCACATACATAAAACACAGCAATATTGCCTTAGCAGAAGTCATCCAGCACATGCCAGCAGGCTGCAGAAACAATTGCTCCTCACTACTAAACACGCTGTGCTGAGCCTGGAACACTGGAACCACCAACATGAGGGAAAGCTACAAACCAGGAATAGCAACAGATCACCAAGATGCTCAAACAGCTGGAGTGTGTGACATGAAAGAAGAGGCTGAAAGAACTGTGTTTGTGCTGCCAGAAAGGAGATGATCGAGAAGAGATCTAATTGCATCTTTCACAACTGAAAAGAAGCTCACAGAGAAGGAGATAGACTTACTCAGAGGTACCCTGTGAAAGCACAAGAGTCAACAGTCACAAGTTGCAACCAGGAAAATTTAGATCAAAGATGAGGGAAAACAATTCTTCATATTGAGACTGACTGAATATCTGAACATGGCATCTTGCAAAATGAAAATGCCCATAGTTTGAGATTTTCAAAAGTCAGTATCTCACACCGTTCTGATTATACACCCAAACTCCTACTCCTGCTCAATCCACATGTTCTAGATTTTACTTTAATTTTAATTTTCTCAGTTCAGAGAGGTTAAAAGGCCTGAATTACAGCAGATTAGAGTTTTTTAAAACTCCAAACAGAAGAATAAGTTATACCAACGCAGAAGTCCTCAGAACAGTTGTGCAGCACTTCAGTGGGTGAGGGCCTCATTCCTATTTAAGGTGACATATCCAAACAGTGTTTTCCAAAAAGATGAATGTGCATTTGACAATGATTATTGCCTTCTGTGTGTGTCACTGCTTGATTTGGAAACACTTGATACATCCTGTATCACAACACTAGCTCTTTGACTGATCTTTTCCACCGAAAGCCAGCAATCTGCTTTTGAGCTAGGGAATATCTTAGTTTCCCTGAACAACTAAACAAAAAACACAGCTCCAATACTGGTCAGATACTTTGTCAGCTTGTATTTTTCTTCCAATATGCTAGTATTTACTAAAACACACAGATTACAAGCACATCTTTGCCTCTCAAGTGTCAGGGCACTAATGGGGAAAAAAACCCAGACTTACATCCACACAATCTTCTCTCGGCGGAATCCCTGGCCACTGAGGTAACCTGAACTCAAAATCTGCCTGACCAGAAAGTACACAATGCCTCTAACAGTAACTATGACTCAGAGTTTCATTTCTAAATAAATATCTTCGCTTGTCTGTTTCTCCCACCCAGCTCCATGCACAGGGAGTCATTACATTAGCAAATTATTAAGGGTAAAAGCTAATTTAAAATAATAAAGCAACTACATAACTGGCATCAAGGATCAAATAACTCAGCTTGTATTTCACTTAGAAATGCATTACTGCATGCCACTGACTTGTCTCAAAATTGAGCATATTTCTTTAACTGCAAAAAGGGATTTGCAATCTTTGAAACTAAAGTTTTCTTTCAGTGAAGGCTGTTTCACAGTTCTTCATACATGGACATACAGTCTGCCAGAGAATGCAGATGCATAATAATGAAAAGGTCATCAAAAACTTAATGTAGAATGCAAAACGCTATTTTCATTTGAGCTACAGTACCCAGAATGCACAAAGCAGAGCTAAAACTTAAAATTCAATTAAAATTAAACAAAATCAACACAAAGCGACCTTTTTCTTACAGTCAAAATGTGGTATCTTTTTACAAAAGAGGTAAAGGAAACAATCAAATGGACAAAGAATGAAAATCTCAAACTTCTTGGATCTTCAGTCACACACAAATTAAGCCATAGATTCATTAAGAAAACATTAACTTTTTTAATGCATGTTTATTTACATACTATGAAGAGATCAGCTTCCAAGTTCTTCTATGTACCTGAACCCAATTTAATTGTTCCCAACTTCAACATCAGCACACCTAGAAGTCCATTTTCAGCTTTATTAAAAGCTAGAGAACATAAAAATATTGTTTCAAATTTTTGAGGATGGGGGGGAGGATCCTTCAAATTGGAATATTCCAATAGTGAAATAATTCCAGGCTGTAGCAACAGAAATCTGAGGCCCTGCAACAACACGCGTCCCTTTCCCAACTGTGTTTCAAAAGAAAAGCACATCTCATTAAGCATAAGTTTCCAAGAGTTGGAATGCATACTATAAGTTATTCCTCCTACACATTTTTGTTAATTGTTTTACCCAAGTCAGCTCTGCAAGTGAAATACTGAGCCATTGAAATTTCTCATCTCTCTCAAATGACACATCATTACAAAGACAGTAGGTAAAGACTGCAGTCCAGAAACACTTAGTGATGTCTACAGGAAGAACATAATAACCATAAAGTAGAGTAAAAGAGATTCGTATTATCCTATAACAAAAACTTTTAACTATAAAATTATGCTACAGTATCCTTCACTTCAACTCTGATTAGATTACTACTGCTCTGATAAAGAGTACTTGAAATTCACCTCTATTTTGCACATACAGCATCATACTGGAAATTTGCCTTTTGAATAATCAGCATGTAATTATTTTAATGCAAAAGGCAAGCTATTTCATAAACATCATGACAATCATTCAAGCTTGTGATGCATATTTATTGCTCTTCCACTTTAAAGTTTAGTGAAGTCAAAAAACCTAAGCATACTCTGAATATTAAGCTGTCAACCAAATCACGACTATGCTGGTTTTGCTTTTAGCAAGGAAGGCTCACAAACCTCCATCCGTCCTTTGCGAGGTAGCTGAAGAGTCCATCGACAACACTTGCAAAAAACTGCCCTCCGGTGATGAAAAGGGTGTTAATGGTGACTAATCTGCCTCTTAAGTGCGGTGGAGCAACTTCTGCAATGTACACTGGCACAGTCATAGACGCTACACCTGCAAGAATAAAGACAGTTACACTTATAAAATCGAAAGAGATACTACATTGCTCTTTCATCATAAAAAACATTTTGTGCTGGTTTTGGTTGAGGTAGAGTTAATTTCCTTCACAGTAACTGGTACAGGGCATTGTTTTGGATTTGCACTGGAAACTGTGTTGATAACTTGGGGCTATTTTCTTAATTGCTAAGTAGTGGTTGCACAGAGTCAAGGCTGTTTCTGCCTCACATCCCACACCTCCAGCAAGAAGGATGGGGGTGCACAAGATGCTGGGAGGGTACACAGACATTTGTGCAAAAGGCAGAAATGCCCACGAGGAACACACACACAAACTGTAAAAAGTGTTCAACAGTGTATAAAGAGCAGAGCTGGGTGTGGCACATGTGGTGGTGGTCCAAATCCACCACCAAAGTTGTGCTCTCATTTAAAGGCAATTTATATCCCTGTATCTTTAAAAGAACCAACAGTGACAACCTACAGCAATTTCTTTTGTAGTTAAAACTTGAAGTACATTTGCAGCATATGCCCAAAAACACATTTCAGCTAAAGTCAGCTGAGATACAACTTGAGCATGGTGAGCACAGCCAAGCACCATCAGAGATACCACAACTTCCAGCCTAGGGCAGATCCAGTGGGTCCACATGGTCAGCCCCACACCAGCACAGGCCAGTGCCACAGCCCCAGCAAGAAAAAGGGTCAACTAAAGGCATGCACATGACTCCTGAAGCACAGCTACAGTTCCTGGCTCACCTCACAGTAGAAGGGCTTCATCTTAGAAAGGCAGAGGCTTTGGCCAGTGCCTGGCTGGCATACCAAACTAAGAGCACAAAATCATCTTTAGCAACAAGGTTAGCCTGACAGGACTGCTGGGATCCTCCAAAAGCTCAGGCAAGGAATATAGATTGTTTAATAATGAAATGGCATCAGAAGATCCTTTGTTGCAATAGGTAAACACTCGCAGCAGCCTCTCAGCATGAGAACCCAGTTCCCAGCAGAGCCTCCCAGGACATGCCAATGCCTCCTCCTCCTATTGACTGAGCTACCCGCATGGAATAAAAAAAAAAAAAAAACCACATAAAAATGCCAGGAGAAATAAAAAAGCATTAAAAATTTATTCAACCATTTTTCAAAGCCAACCAGAAGGCACCATGGAAAGAAGCATTCAAATAGTCCTTTGCGTGTCTGACAGAGAAGCCAATTTTCAAGCGCAGCCCACTGTTAGGGACATTTTTCCTGCACCTTTCATGTCACTATTTCAGCAAATGATAATTAAAGTGACAGAGACAGCGCACATATAAGGGAAAAGCCTTTATGGGCAAGCACAGGAGTGTGTCTGCTGCAAACAAAAGGCACCGAGGACCTGCAGGAGGCAGCAGTGGCCACCATGGCTGAGGGGAAGTGCCCTGCAGCTCTGGCAGCTCTGCTCCCCCAGCCACCCCTCTGCCCTGGGCACGCCACCTCACATGCCCAGGTTCATTCCTCACTGGAGCACAGGCACCTTCCCTAACCTCTTACCGTACAGTCCCAGGAAAGGTAACTTTGACATAGGTAATCATGTAGTGAAGCTCATTTGAGAGGTAAAAACTGCAACATCTGGATGTGTCTTTTGCTGGGAAGCAATATGAAAGCAAAACCAACATATGCTCTGTAAAAAAAGCTTCTTTTTCCTCCCATTCAATCAGTAATGAAGACTGATTTTACATAGAACCTGCAGAGAAATCTTGTTCAAAATATGCCAGCCAAAAATGCTTCTCATGCATCCGAAAAGCAGAACCACGCCTTTGACCAGCCCAACAGCCACCTGCCCTGAGACACTGCTAGAACCACTGGGAGGCCCAGCTAATACATTTGCCACACACAGGTGTTACACCATGATGACAGATTTACTGTTTCTACTGCATTCTTTCAACAGTTAATGACTACAGGAATAAGCACAGAAAGGGGAAGCTTGCACATCTCAAGCCAGTGATACCAGCTGATCAGCTGGCGTTAATACAATAGCTGAAATTATTTATTGTGAAACCTGCAATGAACAGCACATGATTTTTTAGAGAAGCCTAAGGAGTTATGAGTGCTAGTTCAAAATCACACAGAATTGTTTAGGTTGACAGGGACATTTGGAGATCACCTAGTCCAACCACTGTTCAAGCAGGGTCAGCTAGAGCAGGCTGACCACAACCATGCTGAGTTAGACCTTGACTATCTCCACATGTGGATCTCCAACCAAAACGACTCTAATTCTGTGACCTCCATGCCAGCTTTATCACCCTGAGACTTTTCACAATGTTGCTGTCTAAAACAGCCCTTCTGTTCAGACCTCACTTCCTCTACTGTGTGCCCCAAAACCTGAAGGTTCAAAACACCCAAGCAAAAAAACTGAATTCAGAAAACACATTTGTTACATGTTTTCAGTTATCATTTCAATATCAAAACCTATGCTTTGCCACTCTAAGTCTGAAACAGGGTGTGGCAGAAAGTTTCAGGAACCAGGAGGAGGCAATTAGGAAAGCCTTCCCAGTTTACCTGACTGCCATCCAGCAAGCATTCACACACAAATCCAAGTTATTTCTAAAAAAACCCACTGTGAGTAAAAATTACTATTCTGAAACAGATCAAATCAAGGGGAAAAAATCCTATAATTTTAAGGAAATAATGCTTTAGATTCCATAGTGTTATTTATGTTACTGATTTGCTTTTAGTTGCCTTAGAATGCATCACTGTTCTCCAGACTTTCCTTCTCTAATTTAATTTAAGACACACTAGAACACAGGAGAGCAAGTTCTTGTGAAAAGGCATAGTCAGAAGGCATTAAATGTTAGTCAACTATAAAAATCTCTAAAATACATAATCAGAATTTTTATATGATTATTTTAATAGCTGGATATTAAAGAAATTTGAAAACAAAGAGCAGCTTTCCTAGCAAAACAAATATGGCTGCAATGGAATCTTTCCTTAATCTTTCACATGAGAACGCTTTCATTTACACTTTTTAATATGCTCTCACTGTTAAACTGCTCACACCAAATAAAAGATTCTTGCTGCAGGCAAGTATATTACTACCTAACTACTAAAGCTGATAAGTGACAAGACATGAGAAAAAGAAAATGAAAACAATTAACTGGAAATCTGTCAGAGAAGGTTGTGCACCACAGTTATGAAATCTGAGACAAGAGCAGGCAAGTCCAGTCTCTATGCACTTGTGTAACCAAGGCACGAACTTTCTGTCCTCATTAAAGGATATAGCTTAGAAAAAACATAACAGAAAGTTCCTTAAATTTAGACCAGAAGATGCATCTAATTATTTTACGGGAAGCATCAGATCACACAATGGGCTGAAATCATCGTACTGAATGTTTTTTCACTCCTAACATCACTTAGGAGACTAATTACTAGGGCTCCTCCTATGACCTGCAGTCTTACCGCTGGAAAGCCGAGACGAGACAGTACACTGCTCAATTTTAAGGCAATCAATAGAAGGAAGGTGTGAGAAGACATTTTAGAATCACATTACCATCCAGAAAGGTATTTCCAGTATGAACATATAAGCATCATAAAGAATTCATTAAGAAGTTCAGGAATGAAGTCAACAAACCTACTGACAGGAGAGATGAAAAGGTCAATGAAGGAGAACTCCTATGTTAATTAGAATTAAAAATATATTCTAAGAAATTAAATTAAGGCAGCAAAACACAAGGACTAAAGAAGGAATCCAAGGTCTTATTTATAAAAAGCATTTGAGAATAAATGCTAGGGAGATGGAATAATTTTAAAGACTTTTTTTCCAAGATCAAACAGATACAATTGTACCCCTATCCAGATCAAGACTTCTACTACAGCTCCAGTCATGTCTCTAGCAGTAGAAGGGAAGGTGCATTATAAAAACAACAGATGAGAAAAAAAACCCTGGAGACAGGATATTGAATGAGATCCACTCTTACTTCTAGCATAATAAAAGCTCTAAGGTAGTAGGGATGTCAGTGTCAGTCATTTCATTGGCATGAGCCAATAACCAGTGTCAGGAGAAGCAAAAACACAGGAAAGGATTCCTGATAAACTTTTGTTGTTGCTGTTCAGACTACTGCCCAGGAGGTCCATAAACACAAGAGACAGGTGACAAGAATTGGGTAACTTTAAAGAAAACCTCATGCAACTCAATTAGCCATGGGACTCCAGACTGTCCAGTCAGAAATCAGAATTAGGATGTAAAATAATGACCAAAAAAAAAAAAAAA
>VXBX01001092.1:267029-289578 GCA_013400415.1 Scytalopus superciliaris
AAAAGTGAAGATATCTGTGATCGTATTTCAGAGTAAAGCAATTCTGCCATTAATCCCTATTAACAACAAAGAACATATACAGCTCATTAAAGAAACGTGTAGTTGGGAGTTCCAAATGAAAAGTCAAAAATAGAAGTTAAAAAAAATGCTTTGTTTCAGAGTACTCATGGGAATGAGGCATCCTTCACTCACATACAAAGCTGTACTAAGGTACTTCACCAAGATAAAATATCTCACGTGTCTTAGAATGACCTTGTAAGAGCAAGTTTTCATTAAAATGTTAAACTTCAATGCTACCAACTTTAAAATTCACTTGATTAAGAAGCATGCCATAATGGTTTATTCTGCTTGTAAGGATTTTAAGCAGCTTTAGCAAGTGATTCCACAGATGGAGGATTTGTGGAGGCAAGCTGATGAAGAAGCAAGTTTATGGCAAAGAGAATCAGGAATTAAATATTAGCAGAGGTTGCTATGATACGAGAAAGTTTGTATTCAAAGTCAAGGTGAGGGTTTTTTGCAGGGGTGAAGGGGAAGCGTAATTAAATAGCAAATTCCAAAGGCAACAGGAAAAAACTTGCCAAGCCACAGCTGAACACCAGGCTAGTATTTTCTTCCATCAGCTTTGCAGAAAATCTAATAAACTTCTTACATCTTGGATACTAGACATTCAATCTAAATTTAGTGCCTTGGTAACACAATTGACCCCAGAAGTATGTCAGATTATACAGACAAAGAGACTTTCATCGAGTGTTTTCTTTCAGTTGTGTTCCCACAAAACTACACTCCAAGGTTTTTGTTTTGCTCTGACAAAAATGGCTTTCTTGCCAATGGATAATTTTAGAACATTGCTCACATGTGAGTAGTTAGTAACACTCAGGAGGATAAGGGCAACACACTGGTTAACTTTCTGAAAGAAATGAAAAAAAGTTCCACAGAAATTGTATAGTCTTTACTGTCAACCTACAGAAGTAGTATCAGTTTAAGTAGACTGTCGAGAAAAGAACATTCATCACTGAAAAAAAGGATACATTTTAACTGCAAAGGATACTCATCTTAAAACACCAATAGCTTTCACAAACACTCATACAGGAGCTGCCAACAATCAGCCACCTCTATTCTACAGACAGCTCCACAAAACATTACAGTTATACTGCCCAACCTAAACAGAAATTAAGCCTTTTCATAGTCTCATAGAGTCCTTTTCTGCTGTTATAGTTAACACTTCAGCTTTCAGTAATGACAGTCAACCTAGGAGGATATTAGAGTGCCTTATTAAACATGCTAATAGAAAATACTCGAGAAGGCAGTGCATTTGAAAGCTGTTCTAATACACTAACCATTTCCCTAGCAGATAAAGTTGAAATCTTCATTGACTGTTTGTATTTGAGTGTAAACATCAGGGAAAACTCAAGTCCCCTCCAATATCTGGGTTTCCCAGCCATTGCAGGCATCTTGTAAAGGCATTATCAGCAGTTTATAACTGGCTATTGAAAGTTATTTCAAGGACGATTGGCAGCACATTTTCCCATTTAATCTCTCTCCTACATCAGCTTAGTAGAAGTCCATTTCTTAGCAATAACACAACAGTACTTGGCTACAGCAAAGCCATGAAATGCACAAGGGCAGTGGGACAGACCACTAGCACTAAAACCACATTGCTTCATGAGAACATATATCACAGGGATGGATAGATGTAGGTGCATCTCTTCTTGAACAGGGGTCCAACAGCAGCAGCCTTCATTCAAATCTGGTAATTTATTTTAACACTAATTAGTTACCTCATAGCGAACTAATTCATCATAGTTAAAGAATCTGTGCTGTTGAGCATCTAATACACCAAGTAATTACAGACCTTTATGTCCCTATCTAGCCACTAGCCCAAATCAGTGTGGTCAACACTGTAATTAGAGTCAAGGACCAGAATAATCTGAAGAGACATAAAGGAAACTCCTCACTAGTAGATATTGTTTCAGACACATAGAACAATCATATCTTAATAAGCCTGGATTAATAATTCTTTCTGTTGACCATGAGAAGGTTTTTTCACTGTTGTGTGTCATCAGTAAGGATCAAAACCATGAAACCCTTCTTCACTTAAGAAAACCTCAAATTGTGTCCACTAGAAAGAACCACAACTGTCATATAGTAAATGTGATGACCAAAAAGACAGCATTAGCCTTACACAAGAGTAATTTCAAGTTTCAAGGTCTTCCTTATTCAAAAGATACAGAAGTAAATCCAGCTCATAAAAAACGATGCTGACACAGAACACAATTCCTGTAAAATTAAACTGCTGAGGCCTTTCTCTGGCATGTCCAGGAGAGCATCTCTGAAGAATAGCCTTAGGCAATCTTATATCCTGGTAAAGAGACATGAATATTCAACAAAGCATAATCAAGGAAGGATTATTTATCACAATACTTATTTTCCTACACTGAAATTCTCTAATTCAAGGAATCTTTTTAATCTGAAAACTGGGGGTTATGAAAAAGTAAGTGAACCATGACACTAGATGGAAGATAGACAAGAATCACATACAGGTTAGAGTGTGAAGGTTTATTAAAATAAGGCTTAGTTTACTCAGCTTATTAGAAGAAAACAGTTTAGCAGAAACTGAAAAACATACAAAAAATTGCAGTGATCTTTAATAATAACACAGCAATTTAAAAAATACTCCTCACAGCCAGCGAACCGAGCCATTCAGTCCTACTAAAATAACATCCCAATGCAGAGGGGGATACAAAACATGCCGCAATCTGTGGACACGAAAAGACTTAAGTAGGAGAGCTAGACGGGAAAAATGCCTCTTCTCCAGGAAAACTGTCAAACAGTAGTAACAGGAAGAGAAAGCAAAAAACTGAGAAAGTTTTGAAAATTAGATGAAAACAGCATGTATCACAGCCACTTTCATAAAGAAAAAAAGAAGTGTAGCTGTCATAGGTGACACTCTTCTGATATACTGACCAGACCCAACACACAGGGAAGTCCGCTGACTCCCTGGGGTACAGCCAAGGGATGTTGCTAGAAAACTCTCCAGCCTGGTGTGTCACTCTATTATCCACCACTGAGCCTTCAAGTCAGCAGCAACGAGGTAGCAAAGAGAAGTGCCAGATTCTGCACCTGGGATGGAGCAACCCTGGCTGTACATACAGACTGGGCAAGGAGACACTGGAGAGCAGTGCTGCAGAAAGGGATCTGGGGGTCCTGATTGATGGCAAGTGGAATATGAGCCAGCAGTGCCCTCCTGGCAGGCAAGAGGGCCAACCCTGTCTGGGGGGGCATCAGGCACAGCATCGCCAGCTGGTTGAGGGAGGGGATTGTCCTGCTCTGCTCTGCACTGGGGTGGCCTCACCTTGGATATTGTGGCAGTTTTGGGCACTGCAATGTAAGAAGGATATTCAGCTCTCAGAGAGTCTCCAAAGGAGGGCAATGAAGATGGTGAAGGGTCTAGAGGGGGAAGCCACATGAGGAGCAGCTGAGGGCACTTGGTCTGTTCAGCCTGGAGAAGAGGAGACTGAAGGGAGACCGCATTGCGGTTACAACTTCCTCACAAAGAGAAGAGGAGAGGTAGGCACTGATCTCTTCTCTGTGGTGACCAGTGACAGGACCCAAGGGAATGGCCTGAAATTGTGTCAGGGGAGGTTTAGGTTTGATATTAGGAACAGGTTCTTCCCCCAGAGGGTGGCTGGGCATTAGAAGAGGCTCCCCAGGGCAGTGGTCACAGCACCAAGCCTGAGAGAGTTCAAAAAGCATTTGGATGATCCTCTCAAGACACAGGGTGTGACTTTTGGGGACAGTCCTCTGCAGGACCAGGAGTCAGATTTCAACAATCCTTGTTGTTCCCTTCCAACTCAGTATATTCTATGATTCTAAGCATTAGAACACTGGGGTTCTATTCAACTCAGCCTTAACGTTGGTACTATATAAAGAACAGCACATTTTAGAAAGACAATATTTTTAAACCAATGGGTTTTTTCCATCCAAAGTTATTTTGAGATTATGCAAGGCCACAGTAATCAAAAAACATATCAAGAAAAAATTTATCTGGAGTGATAAAGTCAGAAGGAGAGAGTGGGATTTAATTAACTAGAGACAAAATAATCAAGCTAACCATCCAGAAAATTTGAAGCAAAGGTCTTTGCAACTGTCCAAGCACATGAGAATGCCTAGCACCACAGATGTCAGATCACAGTTTACACCTCCCAGCAACCCAGAATTAGCTACCCACATTCAGTCTCTCTTTATGGCTACCATATGTTCCTATTAATGTAGGTTGTGAAACACCCAGCTAGGCATCTCCCCACTCAGCTGCCCTATTTCCTGAATATCCCACTCAGTGTGTCATACTGGGAACCTGTGCCTGTAGTTCACAGCTTTAGTTTCCATTTCAGAAAGGTACCAGAAACTGTGGAGAAAAGCATTTTTAAATTGTTATACCAATACAGGTTAACAATCAGCCATAAAAGTGAGTAAAAGGCACCAAAAGCAACTAGCAAAAAGTCCTAATTTGTTCTGTTTCTTGAATTAATTTCAAGATCAAGAACTATTTGCAAAAACCTGTAAACTTCTAAGATGCAGACTTTACATCTTTACAACAATCTAGATGTTTATAACACTCAACACAACCTTTATTTTTACCACATTGCAACAACTTCTCACTTCAGAAAATAAGAGCATTTTTTTATTTTCACTTGAAAATTATGAATGCAACATAGTAGTTTTCTTTCTGACAGCTTGTATAAACACATAAGTCAAGTACTACTTAATCTACTTTAGGAGTGATGGTTTTAGTTTAAATAAACAGTAATTGAGATAAGCAGTGCTTTGCCGTAGCCATGTTTTAGCACATGCAGACTGTGCACTGTACATGCTGCTTGCTTACACCCAGGAAAAGTGGCAGCTGAATGTGGCCCAAGGCAGCCCCTGCCGCAGATAAGGAGTGACTCCCCTTCCAGTGGCTCCTCCCCTTCCAGCAAGGCAGGGGACCAGGATGTGTCTCCACATCCCAGCTACCCCCTTTGCCATTTGAGGCCTTTGATCTGGACGTGGACTCGTGCTGAGGCACTGAGCGGCTGAAGGGTGGCAATCCAGCTCTTTCTGCTGACTTTGCCAAGCAAACAGCAGTTTCCAGCAGGGAAGGATGGTTTTGAAACGACCCAGAAAGATTTGGCAGGGGTCATCTGCATAACCATTCATATATGCCAGAAAGCCAGCATTATGGACACCACACTCTCTTTACATGGTTAAAAAACCGCAACAATCCCACATCAAAAACCCCAGAAAAAGCGTTGAACGCCTTCAAGGATTAGCAAATATTTTCTGTGCAGATAAATTTTATTTTCAGAGGAAAAGGGTAAAGCTATACATAAAATGGATGCTTCTTTCTAACTTTAAACTTTTGCTTACAAACCATTTTTCCCCCTAGTTCTACCACAGGGATGCTTTACCCAACTTACAGTAATTTTAAGAGAAGTGATATCCATGCAAACACGAACAAGCTTTGGAAGTTGAACTAGAGCTCAGCTAAGAGTATGCCTTCAATTTATACCTGACAGCCCTCTTCAACTAAGACATAAATTGATTTTGACCATGCCTCTTTCTACAAGTGCAGCTATTAAAACAGTGAAACTGGTTAACTTCTCTGTAAACTGCTTGAGGTTCAGTGAGTTAAGCAAAAGTCCAGTGACTGACTCCAAACATGAAGCTTCAGGTAAAGATGAGCAGAAGAATGCATTTTCTAACCTACCATCTGCAATTAACTAAAAGAAAAATAAAAATTAGAAAGAGTAATCTCATTGCAAACTTAGTATTTTAGAGGAAAAAAATGTAACATTGAATGAGTCCATTCACTATTCAGGAAAGCCATTCATAAAAATACTCTGTCTAGTTTAGCTTTCTAGTAAATTCCTGCTTGCCATGGGTAAATGCATTGCAAACAAACACAGAGAACTATATTTTTATATAAATTACTACATTTATTTATCCACTTGTGCAAGAAACAGTATGATTTGTAGGAAGACATACCAGTTATACGGTTTTATAACTATTAATCTAAAAAATAAACAAAACCCTTGTAAGCCTTTTACAGCCTAAGGCTTGATTTTAAAAACTAAGTTTCAATTATATCTTTATAATGCAAGTAGCATTCATGACAGTAATACCACTACTGTTACAATGAAAATACACAAGTCACAGTGATTGCTCAGTTTCCTTCTATTACTAGTGATTTCATACACAAACAAGTTTGTGTCTACAAACACAAGTGATCCATATAGAGGTAACAAAACATCTTTCTGACCATATGGGAAAATAATTGCGGTACTGGAGGTTGTGGGTGGTGATGGAAATCACTATAGTACTTCTTCCTGAAGATACCTTCTGTGGCAAGCACGTTTTGTGTGCTAGGAAGTGGAAGGGTGTTCCCAGCACACACAGGTTACGGCAGCCAGAGCTGCACCACCTCCTTGATTCATGAGAAGCAGCTCAGCTTAAATGTCCAGCTTCCATGAATCCTTCTCCTCGTGGTCTGGAGTTTCCCTGCTAGCAATCCAATAACAGCTGATCCGTGTCAATGCAATGCCACTGTAATAGGAGAACACCCTATGGAGGAATCCCAGATAAAGATCTCTCAAGTAAGTGGTTAAGTCTCAGAGAGGGTTTTAACTATTAAGACAAGGATCTTGCATTAGACCACTCTTAGCAGAGGGATAAGCCAATTCTGAACTTCTTCAGGCTGCACAGTTTTACTCACAGAAATTACTTGTGACTGCTCTCCTAGACTATCACAACTGCAGGACTCAGGGTATAATACTCAAGCTGTCAAAGGATACAAAATTACTTTAAGCTATTTTGGTGTGTATTTACTTCCATCGTTGGCTTATGCTGACAAAAAGGAGATGTTACAAGTGAAGAACGAAGCTGCTGCATTAGCAGGAAAAAATAAAACTAAAAACAAGACAGTAGCTGCTAAAGGGAAAAAAAGGAACAGATCAACCACTCCGTTACCAACATTTAAAGGACAAAAAGCTGAGGAAGCCTCGGCTAACCAGGAGTGGGTGGATGCTGCAGGTGGGAAGAAAATACTGCTGATTTTTTTCAGGGAAATGGACTGCCGAAGAGTTTCCTGGGAAACATTGCTCTCTCGGCTTTCAGGTTTTGACAATTTGCAGTCCTCTAGATACATTGTAATGGATAGTCATCTTCCAAACAACAGATGTCATTCTGGTAACAGGGTTGCCTCAAACAGATGCAAGAACTGCAGGTCAGAGCACAGCCCCTGCAGAGGAGCTCTTTCCTGCCCTATTTTCATTCTCCAGGCATGTTCACAGGGGAGGATTCAGGCAGAGCTCCAGGTCAGCCTACAGCGAAAGCTGGGCAAACACTGTGATGTTCTCAGTAAATCTTGTTAATTTATACAAGACCGTGGTAACTCTAGACAACCTAAAGATTAAGAGGAAATAAAGATGGGCATCTAATGTGCCCTTCTGTAGCTCAGAGCACCGCCCTGATTTGCCTATCTGGCAGTCTGCTGTGTTGCCCCTGTTCAGTGAGAAAACAGTGAAAAGAAGAAATTACAAGAAAAATAAGGAGTTGAAATTTAAAGAAGCTTATCTGGCAGTCCTATTCCAATTAATACAGATACAGCAAATATCCTTCTTAGGATAAAATCTGCTTTTCCAGTGACTTGCACTGCACAAGTTGCAATAAATCAGTGTAAGCTGTAAGACAACAAACCAGGCAATTAAATACTCCACTGCTTCAGTTTGCTGTCCCACAACTCCTAAGTGACCCAGCTTTCTTGTACTTGAGGCACAGCTACTACAGAGAGTCTCCTATAAATTTTATTTAACTCCTTCATATCTGTCCCACTAAGACGTGGATTCCATTCTTAAAACTGAAAGGTTTACAGTAAAAAATGAAGGCACATTCTCCTTCAAAGTGACAAGACACTCTCATTTAAGGTTCAAGCTTTAAGTGATTCATGCGCAAGTTATCACTGAGAAAAACAAGAAAATCCAGAATCCCTCTGAAATACAAAATTTGCAAGTTCTCCAATTACAGCATTACTCCACTTTCACACAGAAAAATTTATAAAGAAATTTCCTTATTTGAGGGAAAATCCCAAGACAAGAGCAGGGAAGGAGCTCTGAATCCTCACGGGACTCTTTCCAAAGAAACTCTATGAAGTAATTATTGTCTCCCATCTTGATTTTCCTTATATCACATTTCACCTGATCTTTTAATTAAGTTTTCATAAAGCCAGATTTAATTGAAACATCAATTATGGTAAAACTTAGCTACATATAATTGAATTTTCACTCAAAAGTAAAACTAATTACTTTATTTACATTTTAAAAACATTTTTTGTCTACTTTCTCTTTCTTATTTATCAAAAGATAGGCACTGCTGACAATACTGCAGGAGAGCAGCATCAGAAGGCAGAATTAATTACCCACTTGAGAAGAATCATTAAACTGAGCACTAATAGAGTAACTGTGAGTAGGAAAGGAACCAGTTGCAATAGCTTCTAATAAAGCATCAGGAACAGACAACAAAGCACAGAACAGCCCATAGGTGACTGGATCTCTGAATTACTCACTACTCACCCCTACCTGCCCAGTTAGTACCATTTACACTTGTATGCAGTAAAAAAATAATAAAACCACAGTATTTTCCCCATAAATAATAAGAATAAGCAGTCAGTGATACAGCATGTCAGATTACATTCTGGAAGTTAAGCCTGCATTACTCCTGAGATACATCTTGGAACCTTTTAGAGGTGGGTTGATTTGAGGTAGTCTTATTTTCCTGTGCAATGACAAGTACGTGACAATTTGTATATATGTATCTAACAATGCAGTTTGTGCTTCCCGTTAAATAGAATTACCTACAGCTACAAAGCCAAGTGGGAATTATGTAACAGCCATTAATTGTAATTTGCAACAAATAATTTACCTGCATTTCAATAAGATTTGAATGTCAGGGTTCCTGAGGCCAAATTTCTCTGACTAGAATAACCAACAGCACTGCCTGTCTAAAGGCCAAACACACAGCAAGGAGGGACAGTGAAGAGATCTGTCTATAGTGGAAATTCCCTGAGAAACTGAAAATCAGACTACAAAGTCCATTCATAGAAATAGCAATACTTAACAGGTTATGACTGACAGAAATAAATATTATTATTTATTTTTAAATAAGTCCAAGGATACATTTTGAAAATGCAAGCATCAGTTCCACCTTATAGAAGGAAAAAATGGAGGCATAAAGTACCACAGTCACTTGAAGATTCAAATGCCAGAAAGTGACAAATTCAAGAATTACAGATTGGTTTTAGGTTCACTAAGCAAAATACAGTGCATCAGACACTAAACCTCACACTGTACAAATCAGGTCTTTCAACGGTACATTTTCTTATTCATAGAATCACAGAATGGTTTGGGTTGGAGGAAATCTTAAAGATCATCTGGTTCCAAGCCCCCTGTCATGGAACACCTTCCACTAGACCAGGCTGCTCAAAGCGCCATCCAAGCTGAACACCTCCAGGGATGGGGCATCCACAGCTTCTCTGCACAACCTGGTCCAGTACCTCACCATCCTCATTACAGTATTTCAAGTTAGAAAGACTTTTGAATGGTAAACGAAACTATCACATGCATGTATTTAACTTATTTTAACATAAGACTCATTGTAATTAAAGCTTGAAACTGTAAAACTGCATGACAAAAAACCTTCATGTTATGGCAAGATGAGTTCAAGGCTACATGTCTGTAGCTCTTTGTATCAGCATGAAATAACTTTTTTTTTTCTTGCAATAGTGTCCTTGCTACAATTGTTTCTAGAGCACACAAGCAAACTGTATGGGTTCCAGGACCTAGGAGAGGCAACCCAATCTGGTACTTGCATCAGCAAAAGTTACCATGACTTGGAAAACCAGTGGCTACAGACCCTGTAACAGGATAAATTTCTGAGTACAGAACACACAGAGCAAGGGTGAAAGTGAAATGCAGCAGACCAGACACTTCTTGGCATATTGTTGCTTCAGGGGTGTATGTATTTTGTGGCTGATAATGCATGACAAATAGAAATCCAAACCAAAGAACACGCAGTGCAACTGTGAAAAGCACACAGAGTAAACCTAACATTTCTCAACCTATTATTGCTTTAGGGATACATGTATTTTAGTGCTCAAAATGTAGGACCAATAGAAATCCAAACAAAGAGCCATACATCGCTTCTGAATGACTCAGCTACATTAGGAACATATTTGTGCACAACCGAGAAGCAAGCACACAGGCATTTTTAAGTTTTACTACAAGTAGCTGAATCATTTGCTTTAAGCAAGAAACAGAGCATTGCTGTAAGCAAAATACCATAAAAGATTAATATAAGCATTTACAAATAAACATGTGCTACCTTCAAATACCAGCTTAAAAGTCTTATTAAACTTCTCTAGAAAATCTGCCTAAAGTTGCATTTTTCACTTGTAGCTCAGTATGATATCCACATCCACCTTATAGACTTCATTTTATATGCACCCACAATTACTTGATGAACAGATTCGTATCTCCTGTAAAGTACTGTAATAATTAGTAGATCATGAGGTAAAGAAATCAGTGTTGCTGTAATGTCAGTGGAATCACACTGGCTTAAAATTGGTGGGTGTGCCAAGTTAGGCCTCCTGAAGTTCTCATGTTTGCTCACTGCCACAGCACAGATGAAAACTAGTTACCCTGTGCAGGCATTAAAACATACAAATCCATATTAGCTAAGTCAATAAACATACATCCCTACTATTACAGAGGACAGGCCTACTGGTCTTGAGCTATGAGGAAAAGCCTTCTACACTCTCCTGCAATACAAGCTCAGAGCGCTGTTTCCTTCTGTGCAAGGGAACATGCCACATCTAAGACGATAATGATTAATAGCCCAGATAGTACTTGGGTGTCAGGCAAATTAACTTTGAATCAGGGAGAGGCCCTGCAGACTGATACAACAGATGGTTTTTGAATGAAGGAAAGGAGTAGGTGTGGACAGAGTAGGCAGAATCAAAGCCAAAACACAAACAGTATCTCCTCTTCTTGCTTTAAAGTCACCATCAGCAGACACAAAAAGTAAAATAACAGAGTGTGACCTAAAAAATATGCCTTGAAACTACAGCTTTTTCAGATCCACACAGGCTGTTAAACATGATAATATTTTGTTTATCCCAGCTAGTAAAACTGCAGACTGGGGTCAGGAGCCAAAGGGAAGCCCTAAATCTGCATGATAGTAAGATGCATAGAGAAATCACATTGAGCATACAGGTGCAAACAACTACTGTGCCCAGCCCCAGTGTTAGATTTTATAAGTAGGACCTTCTCGTCCAAGCTATCAAAGAATTTAGTAAAGAACTTTAGAAAAGAATTTAGTGCATTCCCACTCGCTGAAAGAGAAGTTGACATTAGTTGTGTAATGCTCTACTCAGTGTGTGCCCCCACTTCTGCTACATGCACCAGTGATTTGGTCCAGGAACATGCCAGTCAATCATTACAAGAGGAAGGATCTCTGCTTTATTTCTCCTCTTATCCAAGAACTACATACAGCACAAAACCAGACCCAAAGTACTAACTAAAAATATTATCACAGTGATTGAATTCTTGGGCTAAAGCATCACGAATGCCTATGTAGAACATTTAGACTTTTCCACCCCATCTTCAAGACCCTGGAATTGCCCAGGTAGCTTTGGATTTCCATTCGTACCAAGCTGTTCCAATGTGAATTGGACTGGTGAGGTCAGCAGTGCTTATGATTAATGCAGGAGCAGGGAGTCTATGAGGCAAAAGACTTAGCTGAACTCCATAGTGAATAAAACCAGACTTACCTTTTCCCCTCAGGCAGATTCCCCATTCCTGTGCTGACATAGCTACTACTGACCTCAACAGTCCAATAATCAAGGACCTGTGAACAAACAAAAAAGGTCACTTATATGCCAACATTTGCTGAAGTGCATGCTTAAAGTACACACAGCTTTGGACTTAACCAGCACTGTGCTTCTAGGTCATTCATTACCACACTGCCTTCTTCAGATGTCAGACTCTCCACACCATCCATCACAGCTACAATCAACCACCCTAAAAAAAATTAACTAACCAAATCAGAAAACAAGTTCTTAGCGGCAAGTCCTTACAATTTTATCTCCTTAATAAATGGATTATTTATCTCCTTAATCTAAGGATTAAACCAAACTTCCTAGGTGGGTAGCTACAAACAGAAAAGTAGCTCAAAGTAACAGGCAGAAAAAGTTCTCTTACCACTAGGAACAGCAAATAAAGCACACTGACCTGAACCCTAATCACACACAAAAATGCCATAAGAAGCAGTGTTTCTTTCTTTCCTACTATCACACACTGGACAAGTAGATTCCAAAGAAGTACTAGCTTGGACTCAAGCTATCTGACTTTGGGATTCTGTTATCCCACCCTCCAACAGCTTTACCAGAACTCAGGCTCCCAGCGCTCACTGTTTCCAACTGCACTCCAGTGAGAGGTTCACACAGGCAGCAAGAATCTTCTCTGCCTGGCTCTCAAGATATTTAGTTATCTACCGCTTTTCCTACAAAAATCTCATAAATAAGTGTTTTATTAAGTGTATTTATTAGCTTCAATACACAGCTTTTGCTTCCAACTTTCTACAGGCACCTTTAAAATAGTAGGGTTTTTTTTCCTTCCATAATTCCTGACAATTTTTGCAACAGAACAATGGAAAGTGAAGCCTATGCTACAACAGCACAAAAAAAATTGCAACATGCTCAGAAGTTAATTGTCTTCAGCATCAGGATCACCTAACTGTGCCTTAAAGAAATTACTGAATCCTGACTATCCTATTTCTGAATGTGAAGTTGATGAGAGTAAATCAATTTTTCTCCAGGTTAAGTATTCCAAGTTCCTCCAGGATTAGAGCTCTAAAAAACTAATGAGCCATGCTGGTTGAACTTGTATATTGGTTAAAAACCCCACAGAATCACAGATAACTACCAAATATTGTAGTACCATTACATGCTTTGAATGAATCAATGGTAATTTTGGGGAGGAAATCAGAAGGATGGGAACAGGAGCAGCCCACTTCCACCAGCTTGTCTGGTCTTGCTTTCTCCCTTCCTGCTCCTCTGGGCCCAGCAGTTCTGCTCTGGCACTGCACTAGTGAAAAGGAGCAGTACTTGTAGATCTGCTCATCTCTCACCCTTGGAAGTGAGACAGATGCCAAAGCAAGACCTGACCGAACTACAGAAAGGTATGAATCAAGATCATTGCTATAGTTTTCAAATGCTACCAATACCTAACTTTTTTTTCTATTACAATAAATGTAATGGATGGCTTATGGATGATGGCACTGCTCTGACAGCAATATATCAGCCCTAACAAGATGAAGTCATTTAATGACACTTGCTACGGTCACCTTCATGTTTTTATGACTGTCAACTTGAAGGAAAGAAGACAGTCAGATGGTGGGGAAAAAAAAAATCAGCCCAATCCAAAAATCTTACATCCACCTAGTCATAAGGGGTGCAATCAGTCCAAGATGGATTTAAAATTCAAAATATCGGTGCCTTCAAGAAGGCCTAAGTTCAAAGTTCTTTTCTTGGTGAACCAAGAGTAGGAGTGCTAAAACTGTGAAAACATACATTGGAAACTATCAGAGGTTGCCAAGCAAGGTAGATTGTTCAGGCTTTGTAGGGTTTCTATACCATTCTAGCACAGAGTAAGTATTTAAGACAAGGAACAGGAGAGAATTTCTTATGAATAATCAAAAATTGAAACCCTTTTCCTGTTAGCACATGACAGCAATCAATCAAGCAGATGTTTCTCAGGGCAGTGCTCACTGCAACATGGTCCCTATTTACAAGGCCACACACCCCACAGCATTGGCAACACAACCTGTGTAAACCCAGGCAGGCTCTCCTGCTTCTTCCAACGTGGAATACACTTTCCTGTATTTTCAGAGTATGACAGCAAAGTAGAAGAGCTGTAGGTAAACACAAAGATATACCTACTACCAGCTGCTGGAAAACAATCTTTTTCCAAAGTGATTATGTCCATAGAAACATTAAACCCACAATTACTGGTTTTGCTTCCCTTGCAAGGGAAGCAACACTGGAGAAAATCATATACATAAAGCTCCTGAACAAATGGAAAGGGAAACAAAAGGGCTGTTACTTCTCGTTTCTGCAAGTCAGCCTTCAGAAATTCCCACTTTTGGGAAAAGGCTTGAAAACTCTCACTTCTGGGAGAAGGTTTGAAAAGTCTTGCCATAGGGCTCTCAATTAAGGTACAGGTTTCTGAAGCTATTTAATTTTGTCTAGACTATGAAAACAGGGGCAATGGCCAGGTGACCCTGATTTTAGATGCACATTTTTGTTTACACAGCAGGTCCTCCACCATTTCTGGCATCTCCTGGTTTTGTGTCCACTGTCTGTGGAGATCAACAGTGATTTCACTCCTGCCTTAGAGACAACTGAGCATGCAGCAGTATGTGCTTGGCTGGCTATTCATTACATTAGAGAGCTCCTCAGTGCTACCAGTTGGCATGACAATCATGAAAACTCAGACCTTTCCAAATACTTAGCATTGAAAAGGAACCAGAAAGTTCTAGAATTGAGGCCTGAAGCAATTGCCTCCCAGGGAAATCCCACTTCTCCCTCAAGACTGTTCAGCTTCTCAGCCTATGTGCTAAAAGCACCAGGTATCATGGGGGTTCTTCACACTGCCTGGGAAATTTTTTTGCCTTGAAATTGTCCTGTCACTCAGGAGCAGAAGGAGAATGTGTTTGTTGCTGTACACTCACTAACAAAGGATGAGCCCCAAGGTCAGTGCCAGGTGCTTCAGGAAATCATCAGCTCTAACGAGAACCAAGAAGTCTTTCAGATTAACCACAGAAGACAAACCTCCTCCAGAGAGCTGCTCCATTGCTAAACTACACTGAAAAAATAACAGAGGGAAGAAAAGTTCAAGTAGAAAAGCTGGGTTGATAGTTCCTGAACAGACACAATTGAAAGACACACCTCCAGGGAAGGGAGGAAGAGACCCCTGAGAGATAACTAAAGGAAAAGCTCGTGGTAAAAAGTGGCACTTATCAATAATGATACACCTTTTTTTTAATCCACACAGCTACTCCAGTGTCTAAGCTCATTAACACATGGCCACACAAAGAGATGGCAGAACTTCAGTGAAAGTCAACCCATAAGCAATCCCTAGGGCACACGTGGGGACTTCAAAAAGGAATGTGCTGTTTGAAGGGGAGGAACACAAGAAGGAAGTCTGTCCCCAATTGCAGAAGAGGCAGGCACCCTTGCTATTTAGCCAGTAAGAGATCAACGCAAGGGGGAAGTGGGAACACGCTGGCTAATACCATGGCATGTTGTGACCTATCCACAGCCTGACAGATGTGTGGGGAGCTCCAAGGTCATGGTGTGACAATTTATCTATACCAGCAGCACATCTGTTAAGGGACTTGCAAAGGAAGGAGGGGCAGACTGTCTGAGCGAAGAAATCCAACTTCAGTAACTTGGTATATAAACAATCAAAATGAGAAACCAACTATGAAAAAATTCCTCTTCAGAACAGACATTTGCTGTGAGTAAATCCTTCATAAAACCAGTCTAAATCCACCAAAAAAACCAGAGGAAGATCAGAAATAGAAAGAACAGGAATGTCTGTTTTTAAACCTTCGTTTTTAAAATTATCATATGCAAAACATTTTAGAAGAGTTTGCATTCAAGTCGCATCTTAAGACCTACAGAAAGAGAGCTTAGCTAAAGTAGTGAAATGACTACACACTCATTCAGATCCATGTTACACAAGATCTTTGTAACATAATTAACAACTACCTCTCTTGACACTTGTTCACAGGCATAATCATCGCAAAAAGAAACCAAAGCTTTCTCTGCTCCCATAATTTTCAGCAGTCACTGGTTTTAGGCCTTCAGTAGCTCCACTGCAGACTCAGGCTCTTCTCAAGCTTCACACCAGAAACACTGATTGTATAAGGCAGGTGAGAAAACTCACCAATGAAGACCCATAAAGAATTTTGCAAACAAAGCTATCCATCAGGCCCATTATAGCTCTGTGGTGCCAGCATGTAGCCCAGCCACAGTCATGCAGTTTAGTCCAGCCACCTTAAGTAGAAATCACCAATTTTCAGGCATTCCATAGAATTTGTGAAAATCTTACCATACTTTCATGGGAAAATCCCTAAGATTCCAAAAATGCTACATTTTAAAACAGGTGAATGTATTTGGAAATACAATATAAAAACCCACCAATAATGAGATAAGGAAAAAAAATAACTCAAATTTTCAGCATCTCCTTTCAGTGGTTTACTTTTTTCATTGCTTCTCAGGGTACAATTGGCAAAGTACAGCCTAGTATGCCCAGAACAAAAATTAAGTGCATGTTCTGACAGTGCACAGCAGGAGACAGCAATCAGCACTTTGTATGTGCTGATTTGACTGTGCTCAGCTGTCCTGCCTTGTGCCTCTGTTGATGGGACTGGTGCAAGCTTCAGCCAAACAAGTCACTGAAGCCCAAGAGTTCCAGGTGAATGACTTGCTATCTTCAACATCACAGTAGGTGGATGCTGCTGGTCCTGTAGCAAACAAAGCACTTCAAAAATAAGCCCACCTAAGATGCCCCCATGAATTTTTCAAGATAGGTAAGGAAACACTTGCGTTTAACACCATGAAGCTTCCTTCAAGCTGCTTTTTTTATGAGGAGTAAAAACATCATAAAAATTTCAATTTTACATCACATACAAAATGGATGTTTTTTGTTTTTTCCAAAGTAAACAAAAATGCCTAAAATACTACAGGAACTATGTTTTGATAAAACAGTTTGACCAAGTACAGAGAAAACTATTTTACAAATTTTCCACGTTTTAGCCATCAGTGTTTAGAAAATCAATTTCAAGATTTATGAATTACAGGAATTTTTTAGGTTCAACAAAAGCAATAGAAAAAAAGCTCAAAACATGCCTCATGACTTCCCAGAAGAATCAAAAATCCAAAAATTCTCTTAGCTGTAACTCCATTTCCTTAATACTTTATTCTGAAACGGTTACTAAATACAAGGCAGCAACATTCATGTGCAAATTGCTGACTTTTTTATTACACCCTCAGGCAAAACAATAAAAGAATCAGTGCTTGTTGGCACAGCAGTGAACTGAGCATAGCACCATGTATCCTGTCCAATGCACACAAAACTCGAGGACTTCAAAAGACACAGTTTTTTGTCTCAAATTAATCCTGGTACCCTGCAAGATCACATCTCCAGTCAGAAGCTAATGTATCCTTCCAAAGATACAGAGATCCAATCCTGCACACACACACCGTAATGTCAGTAGCTTTAAGTCCTGCAAAGTTGGGTGAGCACCTCTGGGCAGGGATAGTACAAGAGTTGATTCCAACAACCCAGCAATTTGTGTCTCCATTCCCTTCCATCCCTACCGCCGCCAGCTTATACTAACAAACCACTGTCTCCAGAGCCAAAAATAGCCTAGGAACCTCTAGACTGAAAATTACAAGCATCTGTCAGAAGCAGCACAACATATTTGGGGGCTGAAGGTGACTCCAAAATGTACTGAGGTGTAAATTCCTTTGAAAAAATTTGGTGGACACTCAGTTATAAAAACAGACTGAAGCTTTAGAGCTTTCCATGGGGAGTTCGGGTGGGGGAATGAGATTATTCTCTTTTTCCAAGACAAAAATACATATCACCTGAAAAAGTTCAGTAGTATTAAAAAAAAAAAGAGTATTAATAAAACCAGCACACAAGTCGTCATCTTTCACAGGCAACAGGTAATTCCAATTATTTACCAGTATTTTCACAGCATATCTGGTAGTCCAGCTGATATGGTGGACCTTTACTTAACCATGCAAAGATAATACAGAGCTGGTACTACATAATGCAAGTCCTTTGGTTAAAGTTGGTTATTGTTATTTGCTATTGAACCTTGCTGTCAGTAGAAGACAGACCCACCAGGGGAGCCCTGAACCATATGCCAACGCTTTTTACTCCTGCCTAATTCTGGGTACAATCTTGTTTCCTCTGCTCAGAAAATGACCTACATATGTACTAAAAAGATGCTACCAGGAACACTGCATATGTCACATTCAAATACAGCCTTTAAAAAAAAAATACTACAGACATTTTTAGCACAAAGCAAGCACTGAGCAGTAGGTTGAGATGGTGAAGATGACAGGAGCCAAGGAGAAGACCAGGCACCTAACCAGGCAGGTCCCCATTGCACTGCAGACCCAGTACCATGCACATACTGTAGTCCTAAGTAACCCCTTCTAAGCTTTCATAAGGACTTGAGTAGCATATACATTAAGTAATGCCTAAGCTACACACTGAGCAAGAAAACAAAACACTGAAAAGCTGATCATTAATTGAGCACCATTTATTCTGCATGCCAAACAAGACAGGAGAATCAAATCATCCAGCTAATGATCGTACATTAAGATAGAGATCAACTCTGGAGGAGCAAGCTTAATGCTGTTACTTCCTGAACTCTGCTCAGACTGCTTTCCTTCGACAGCTGGTACAGAGATGTTCTTGAAAAAGTGCTCTGAACATCACGCTACCTAAAGCACCATGCCAACACCCACCTATATCAGCTGCAGGCTTAAAACCTTCAGCATCCTCAGATGACCGAAGGATAAACTGCTCCCACTGCAGATGTGCAAGCCCTGGTCAACGGGTTCAGGACATTGGGCTGATTACAGGCTAAGAAAGAAGTGACTCTGCAAACAAAGTTGTTTATGATTACCTTTTCTAGTCTCTATTATGTTTAGTCCCAGTGCTCACTCTTCACCTCTCTTCTCAAAACAGCAGGTTTCAGTAGAAATACCCCCCTCATCTAGAGCCATGCCTGGATCTAACTTTTAGTCTTTCAGTTCTGGCCTGGCCTGACCTAAGGCCAAAACGCCTCAGGAACAAAGATGAGCCAAGTCAAGGACTCAGCTTTCCTGTCAAGCACACCAATTACAGCAGCCAACAGAAGGCAAAGCTATGCTGACCCTCAATCCTGTACCAACTGTGCTTGGGCACCCTCCAGCATTACCAGATGCAAAAAGTCCAAACACGTATGTACCCCTGACATTTTTTTCCTAGCAAAGCTCATTTTAAGTGCTACTGAGCACACATGATCCAATTTCTTAAATGTCTGAATTCTGCCCATGTGTGCTGCAATGCATTGCTAAAGAGTCAGGGACATCAGAGCTGCTTGGGAAGGGAGGGAATAATGGCCATAACCTTGCTCTTCAGCCATTTAGCCTGGAACTGTCATGAACTATGTATTTAGAAATTCAGACCTGAAAAGATCTAAAGATATTCTAAGCTCATGATGACTATATTTTCCCTTTTTATGCATTCCCTATATTTTGTATTTACACTGAAGGGAGGAGGGAAGGAAAGGGAACATAACTGTTTCCACCATAAAAATCTATTCAACATTTGCAATAAAAGAGGATTTTGGGTTGTCTTTGAGAGAAGGTCTTTATTTTCCAGAAACATCTCTTTATGTGAAAGAAACATCTCTACAGAAACAGACAAGACAGACAAATGAGAGATGTTTCCCATTTCTGCATAAATCCTGTGGGTTTCATCCTTGAAAATTTAACTGTAGCCCTTTATAAATCACAGTCACGAGAAAAATGGCTCTCTTCTCACATGGACAAAATTAACACAGATCCATCCTGTACCAGTGAGGACAGAAGGAAGTCTCACAGGTAACCATCATCACATCTGCTTTTACAGCACCACAGTACTGCCCATAACACAGTAATTCATTTATTAAATGCAAGCAAACACCTATTTCTGGAGCACATCTCTTGATAGGCAATTTGCAGAGAGCTACAGGAAAGAGACCTCAAAAATGTATAAAATTATACACAGTTAAGTTTTACTGGTTTCCAGCTAGGAAAGCATTCATAACACTACACCACCGCACCCTCACATTTCAGCAGTTCACTTCAGTATCACTGAAGTGTCACATTACTGAGCAGACTTGCACCAATGTTAGGAAGTTCTAGCTCACTGTGGGCAGTAAAATGATAGTCAAAAGTCTCCAAGAGATGAAAGAAAAAGTTCCAGTTTCTAATGCCTTCATGAAATTATCCAGGCTCCCTCTGGTGGGGAATTTAACGTAGCGATTGTTGCAGTTTGCTATATGAGAACAGCTTTGAACCACCACGGGTTTTTTCTTTTGCAAAATAGACCGTGCTAGGACTGGTCTCTGCAATTCCTGGAGTCTTTTGTGAGGCTTCAGTACAGCAATCTGAGGCAAAGCTCTATTTCTGGCCATGAGTTCCATCACATAAAGAAGAGTAATCTTTTAGATTTTTAGGAAAAAAAAAAAAAAAGAAGGGGCGAACACGACATTGTTAAAATATAAATTAGTGTCTTTGTGTTCCAAAATCCTCAGAAAATGTCTCAGTTCTTACTTCAGCTCTCCAGAGTCCAAGCAGAACCACCATCTCTGTCCCTGATGTGGACAGAGGCCAACAAGAGATCACTCTCCCCAGATCACACAAGAGATCTACAGCTGTACAAGAGAACAACCCCTATCTCCCAATTTCCATTTCTGTGGTTTATATACTAAGTCCCTAGTCTCATATCTCCCCAACAATACCAGTGTCATTTATTTTGCATTCACTGTAAGACAATTCCAACATGCCTACGTATTTCTCTACAAGACACACAGAGAAGAGTCAAGAAAACCATTCACGCCTTTCCTTTCTCTGTCCTCATAAAGTTGTCAATGTAACCAGTTATGGTCAAAGAATATGAGAACCTTTATAAACACGAAAAGATGTCAAATTTGGTATTTTTAGTACCTACCTCTAAATAAATGTACTGCACAATGCCATCAAAATTCCTGTTATGCCACCTCATACTCAAATTCAGTTTTCTTGTCTACTGAACTTTATAACAAATGTTATCAATATTCTGCAGTCTGAAGTCTTGATTCAACCCAAAAAAATGCAGACGTAGCATTGAAAAAAATTTAAAAACCCATCCAACTTGAGGTAGGAAAACTGCACTCTGAACATGTCTCTTATTGTACAGGAAAACCAGGATGAGCCCTTTCACATATGGAGTCAATTTTATTTCTGACGGCCCTCATTATGACTCACTAACTTTTTTTCCTTAATAAACCCATGAATTGCATCACAGCAAATACGTCTATAAGAAGCCAGAGGATTCAAAAAATGAATGAGTGTAATTCAGATTACTGCCTGACAGGATGGCAGCTGAAGCGCTACCAAAACTCGGGGGATATTTAGGACATAGCTGGCACAGAAACTAGTCTCACGGGTTAGAGGAAACAGTCGTCACGCCAAGTTCTTTGGGACAACTATTCAGTTTTACCCGAACCTACTACACTCAAGTTATGCAGCGCATAAAGGAAGGGAATCAAAGAGCAGCAGTTCATGTTCAGGATGTCACTAATGAAATCCAAAGCCTTCCAAAGCAAGAGTCATCTCGTTCAGACCACAGAGATTACTACTTCATTTACCACAGAGATTACTACTTCATTTATGTCCCAGGAGCATTCCTTTAGCGCTCAAGTGCCCAAGCAAAGCAGTGCAGGGCACCCGAAGGGAGGTCTCTACAGTTCAGAAAGTCAGGCGCGATCTCCCCCTCGCCCCTGACTTGCCAGAACCCCCTCAAAGGCAAAGCCTGCGGTGTGCGCAGCTGACACTGACAGACCACCCTAGAGATGAAACTGCGGGAAGGATGCGAGAGCGTTCTCCTCTCCCAGAAACCAGACAACTCTCCCAAAAGAGCGTCAGGACTACACCACCTGTAAGTGAAATCGAAGGGGGCAGGCACACACCCCGTCCCCTTTGCACATCCCGCCCCGATGGCCATCGGAGCCCGCTCCGGACCCTGCTCAGCCCAGCGCTCCCCCGGGCAGCCCCGAGCCCGGCTCTGCCCCACAGCCGGGCACGGGCGGGTCCCTGCCTCGGTCCGACCCGCCGGGGGGTGCCGCCGGGGCAGGGAAGGGAAGGGATGGGAAGGGAAGGGAGCCCGGCGGGGCAGGGAAGGGATGGGAAGGGAAGGGAGCCCGGCGGGGCAGGGAAGGGATGGGAAGGGAAGGGAGCCCGGCCCGGCACTCACCGATGCCCAGCCCCACCACCACGCGCCCCGCCAGCAGTGTCTCCTTGCCGCGGGCAGCAGCCAGCACGCCGGCCCCCGCGGCGAAGAGGCCGCTGGCCAGCAGGATGCAGGGCCGGCGGCCGCACAGCCCGTTCAGGACACCGCCGGCCAGCGCGGACAGGGCGGCGGCGCCCACCGTGCCGGAGACGAGCAGCTCCTGCCACAGCGCGTCCAGGTTCAGCTCCCTCTTGAGGAGGAGCAGCGCGCCCGACACCACGCCGGTGTCGTAGCCGAAGAGGAAGCCCCCCAGGGCGGAGAAGACCGACACCACGTAGACGAAGCCGGGGGTCTCGTCCTGCTGGAACTGGCGGCGCGCCGCCCGCTCCAGGTCCCCGCCCGACGCGGCGCTGCTG
>VXBX01001093.1:0-15938 GCA_013400415.1 Scytalopus superciliaris
AGCCATGATGATGTTTGTTTTTTAGAATGGGAAATTTAATCTTGTTCTAATGATAGCTGACCTGAGGTCAGTAGTGTTGAACAGAAAGATAGGCAAGATTTTTTCAGTGCCATTACATTCAGAGCTGGAAAAGAGCCCAGACAACAGCAGAAGGAGCAGGGAATTCTCCACTGCTACTCAGGTGCTCTAGAATCATGTCATTTACACCATGCACACCCTAAGACACTGCTACTGTGCCAAGGTTAACCTCCATGGAATCTGGAAGGGATCTTCAGAGGTCCACCTAGTCCAGTCTCCACTGCCCTCTCCCTCCTCCTTCTCCCTCAAATTTGCATCACAGTAGCCAAAGGGCTAAAATAATCTATGCACAGACATATGGGCAGAGATACAGGGTTGTAGAACAGATCATTTGAGACAATTTAGCAGAGCTCTAAGTCTACACCTATCAGTACCACATGTATGTGACAGAAATTTTGTATTAAAGAAAAACTTAGAAACTGAACTAATGTAAAAATGACCAAGAGAAACAGTTAACTGAATGGATAGATTATAGATAGAAGAAGAGCAAAAGTATCCTAGGTTTACACTGGCATAATTGAATAGAGAAAGTTTACAGAAGTTCAAGCAGAATACTGTTAGAGATTTTCAAATTATTTTTTCACCTTACAGATGAAGCAGCAGGTATTTTAGGAATTAATTCTTTGTCAAAAGATGTTTGAATGCCATAATGAGAAAAATGTTATGGGAATAGTAAGAAAATATTTTCGAGGGGGAGGTGAAAGCATGTAGCTCTCATGCAGCTGTATCTAAGTAAACATTTCAACCAAAACCAAAGTATTTTTCACTTCATGATTGTAAACAGAACCTCTTTGTTTCCTTATTATCAGATTATTATACTATCCAAATAATATTGAAATTTATGTTGAACTTCAGCACTATTGAAGTCAAAAATAAAGCTTGCTGGCCCTTTGATTTTTATATTTTCCTGAAAGTTACAGTTTAGATATAATGCAAATTTGCGCACTAGAAACAATAAAAGGCTACCTATTTTTCCAGAGATTCTAGTCAAGTGTATTTTGATTTAGTTCACTTTCAGAATTTTCATTTAAAAATATAATTTGAAATAACCTAGAATCCATGACAGTTTCATGAGTATTTACAATAAATAATATTAACCATTATACCTAATACAACAAGAAAATATATTACAAAAAGCATGAAAGTTATATGAACTCTATTGATTTATTAAATGCATATTTACTTTTGCTCTTGGTGTACAAAGATGAAAATGAATTTTGAATTTTCTTGTCAGTTACAGTTTAAGCAATCCCTTTCATGTGGTTTGTGCTTAATTTACCTTAAGCAGGACCTAAATTTCTATAACCTTTGCAGTTCTGTTAACACTTTTTCCTACTCAGGAGTCTTAATGAATTTCTCTTTCTACCACTAAATTACATGGATCTGCATTTAATTATGAGAGCACTTACTAAATGAAATAGAGCATAAATGAACTCTCATTTAACCTTAACACTGCTTGAAAACCATAGATGTCAAAGATGAATAATAAGTGTTCAAAGCTTAAGTCTTCTTCCTCTGGAACTGCTAGAGTCACTCTATTAAGAAGAAACACAATGAGACACTGTTGGGATTTGAAAGACTATGCAACTGTGACGAAATTATTTCTTGTTCTTCTCTGAGAGGTAGATCATTGAGCATGTAATGTAACAAAATGTAAAATATGCAGGCAGTTGAAAAGGATCACATTGCAGAATTTTCAGATCACCTGAGGAAGACCTTGTGGAAGGATAATGTTAATTTGTTCCATGAAATGGAAGCATAGACATTATATGTTAGTCAGAAAACTCTCCTGTAAGACAGTAATATAGAACTTTTAAGAAGTGATTTGACTAAGCTGATTTAACCTTCAGAGGCTGTCCTTGATACACATATATTTTCTCTTTCTCTTGTCTTTGCAGTAAATATAGCCAAAGACCAGAATTTAAGCAATCCACAGTACCTCAGATGAGACAGAATGAAGTAATGTTGCTGAATGCAAGAGCTTAAATTGACTTGTTTTATGCTCTGTAAGGTATTTATTTAACTCTGTATTGTTTTCTCATTGCAACTTATAGATGTTCCTGTCTTCAAAGCAACAAAAAAACCCCCTCAAAATTAAAAAAAAAAAAAATCACAAAAAAAGAACAAAAAACCCCCAAACCAAACCAAACAAACAAACCAACCAACCAAAGAGGAAAACAGACAGTCCTGACATTTTACACAAAGAAGTCAAATCTCATTGAATGGAACATCACAGTTACTGTCAAATTCCAAAATCAATGACCTTACAAACAAAAACCTAACACAAAACACACAAATACTAACAAAAAAAGTTTCAGTGCAATATACCTGTTGTTTCTCTCAATTAGAAGTTATCTGTATACACAACATTCCATAAACATCTATTTTAATATAAGCAAACATATCACATCATGTTTTCTTCCCTTCTAAACCAAAGACCATTCTGCAATTTGCAGGGTGGGGAGAATGAGAACTAGGAAGGACTTTATGTTGTGCCTGGAACACTAAGCTGCAAGTCCTTAAACTAAAGGAAAAAATCCAACAAAAGCTAACGGGGATGAAAACGACCCTCTTTTCTCAGCCATCACTCACTGGCAAGAACTTTACCAATAATACATTGTCACTTTGTTATTTCAGTGTTACTTGGAAACAGTAATTAATACAATACAGTAAGATTTCTGAGATGGAATTTTTTTTTTTTTCTTCTTCAAATGTTTTGACTGTAATGTTCAGTCAGTTGTCAATTATTGTTAAAAACATGAGCTAGCTTGGTTACAAAAGCAATTTAGGTATGTTTCTGCATCAAAGTCGTGTGTATATAAAGCCTTGAGTGGGTGCTCGCTTGAGATTATTTACATTCTACTTTCATCTGTACTACTGACTTTCTGTGTCTCAGTTAAATTCTGTATATTTATTCTTAAAGCACATAGTAATGTGTTCATATTACCCATGCTTTTTGCTTTATAAATGACTTCTCTATAACCTTTGAAAAGAAAGACTACTCAGTCCCCCCAAAACAGACACTCCTTTCCTTCAAAACAGTCACAATTGTAAGATGATGTATAAATCACCCTGGATGATGTACAAAACACTTGTGCTCTACCCATTGTATTAATTTTATATTTTTTTAATTTACTGTAAACATTCAGACTAAAAACCAGCTTTGCATCACATTAGGAAAGATCCTAAGAATAATTATTTATTGTGAAATTTATCAATTCAGATTTACACTACAGGATCATATCAGCTGCCAATGTTCAGTATAAATCTTTTTAATAGGGATTACACATGTCTATGAATGGCAGAACAGAATATTAAACCTTTTATGCATAATGCATATATTTTTCAAATTTAGATAATGTATAAGTCTGCTTTTGAAAACAATTACTTTTGTGCATCCGCTTGCTCATCTTGAAACATGAGGTCCAGTTGAATTTGGCCTTGAATTGAAGTGGGATTAGGAAGAGGGGCAAACTTTTATGCAGTTTGCTTCTACCTTCCAAACATCAAGAACTGTTTTACTGGTGCAACATATTATATTACAGGGATAAACATAGTCTCCTAATTCAGACACCTTGAGGAATTTTAGAAACTAAAACACAAAGAACTAAAATTAACATACTCTGAATAAGTTTGACATGAATGAAAATAAGAAGCTGCTCACTGCACCTATCTACACAAAAAATAAAACAAAGTGTTCATGAATAGATCACTGCTTTCATTCAAATACAAAAATTTATTGAAATATTCCCTGAACACTTTGGCATGCAATTTTTTTCAACTTAAAATTCTTTGTTGAAACAAGGAGAGATGAATTAACCTAAAGGTAATCCTTTTAACAAAACCTTGGGAACTGCTGCTGTAGAAAGTCGTTTAAAAAGTGACAAGCACATATAGACACATATGTATGAGACTGCAGTAAACCTAAAAGTAACTAAGTGCCTCATTTATTTCTGTAATACTGGTAGAAGTGTCCTGAATAAAAGGTTTGAAACAGATGAGTAAAAGCTTGTAGCTTGTGCCATCAGATGAGCAGATATTGCTGGTGGTTGTCAAAGATCAATAATTTCTCCATTAGCTGACATATTTGCTTCAAGAGTCAAGGAAGGTGAGAAAGGAGGGTGAGAAATCTCCTGTCCATAAGTTTTAAAGCTCTTTATGGAAATATATCTTCACAGACAGCATAAAATAGAAGTGTCCAAATATTGATATTCATCTCATTAGACTGTATGAAGTTTCAAGTTTTTCACTCTTTTAGTCATTCAAGCTACTGTATGGATGGAAATTCTGGGCACCTGCTCTGTTCTCACAACTTAATTTCTAGTAACAATTTTAACTCTGGAAGTAAATAAGACAAAACCTCTTGCCAGTGACTAGTAAGATGACCTGTCAAAGGTTGTTAATATCCACTACTTTCTTTAAAAATTATTATTACTTTTAATAATACCAGAGATTTCTGAAAAACATATTGCTCAGAAACACAGACAATTTTACAAAAAGAGTATTTTTAAAAACATGGGTGTTTTACTTTAATTTCTGCTTTTTCTTCCTCTGCTGGAGAAAAATCGTAACTCACAAGATTTCATGCATTCAGATCTGCTACTAAGCCACAGGCTAACAAATAAGTCAGTCTTATTTTAAAGTTGAACACCTAGAAAAAAATTATTCTGATGACTCTAGCCTTAGCAATTAAATGGATGCAGCTACTTGTTTTAAATCTTTGACATATGTGTTGTATCTAATTTCTGTTGTTACCCCTGTCAGATCAGGTGCCAGCCAAGCATTCCTCTTGTTCATTACAGCTTTTGTATCACTTTGGATTAGAGCTTCCAGACTTGGATTAAGACTATTCTTAGTGCTTCTAAATCAGTGTATTTGATTTTCTTTTTGTCAGGAGCAATACTGTTGCAGAATTTCATAGGACATCCCTTCTATTTCCTACATCAAACACGACACAGAGACCTCTCAACAGAAACAAGTTCAAAACTAACACAGCTGTTGAAACAAATTGCAAGTGAAGCTCAGAAATTACAAATAGCAAATAGATACAAGATGAAAGCCTGTATGAAACAACACCAAAATGCTATTTACACAACCTCTCCTGATTTATCTGAAAGCATATATAGAACAGTCAACTGCTATTTCCTGCAGATATATGTATGAGGATTCCTGCCAAACATAAACAAGATAAGCAAAACTTTCACATGTAGCACACATGAACTTAGTTCCAACTCATAATTGTGATAGAAATCTCTGAGACTCAACTCTTGCACCAGTATAATCCCAAATTTTACAAATTTATTTTCTTCTGTTCTCGTGGCCAGGCATTTATTTTCATTCTGCAGCCTGCTCCTACAGTCAGGTGTGAGTTCTTACAGCCATGTCTAACCGTGTTCCCTGTAGTCCTCTCAAGAATAAAGATCATCTTATACCAATTATCATCAGCAGTCTCCCTGAAGCACAAATATATCTTTATACACAAGATCAGAAAAATACACTTCTTTGCTTTTTCATTCTTAACAGAATTCCTAAAATCTCAAGTCAGGTTTTAAATATTTCATTTCATACATTAAAATTGCTAAATGTTGAGCAAATACTACCTCCAAAAAGCAAAAGAAAGTGTGAAAAAAGAAAGAGGCTCCCTAACAACAAAATAACACAAAGGCCTAATGATGGAATCAAGCTCTTTTAGACACACCATACAGCAACTCAATTGTAATACAATTTATAAAGATGAGTGAAAGGTTCCTGCTGGGTTCTACAGTTTTACACAGAGACATCCTTGTATGTTCAGTCTGAAACATGACAGATATTTTACAATTAAGAACCATTCTAAGCTGTGTCCTTTGCTGAATTTATGAATATTCTATGTACAGATATATAAGGTATCCTTTTCATTTTTTCTTTGAATTTCGTGTTCTTTGGACACTCACTGCTCTCCTTTCTGTGCATTTGGCCATGCCTGTAAGAGCTGGCTTCTTGATTCATCTCAAAGTTTTTTGCCAGAATTTTGACTTAATTTTTCTACCTAAAGATTTTAAATGCACCTAATTTTACTCACAAATGATCCAGTCCCAGACTGGTTCTGAAATAGTTTCTTTAAATTAAACTCCTTCACACATATGGGCTGCAAGCTCGTCTGTGCACTTTCCTCATATTCTATGTGCTCTTCCTTCCTGTTTGTCTCCATTTTGTTGGCTATACTGGTAAATAATTCAGATAGTGTCAAGTCTACAACTGTTTAATTACTTACTTTTCTCAAGCCAGGAAGCAGATTTTTGTGCATGTCAACATCTTGATCTCTATTAGGCAATGAAGCAGAGGCTGATGTCACCTAGGAAGCTAAGTGCTGATATCAATCAGTCCTGTGACCTAATTACAGACCCATTAAAATTGACATAGAATACAGAACACAGAGAAATGCTCTGCATATTGCATATATTTCCTTTCTAGTTTTCCCTCTTTTGCCTCAATATAATTGTGTGCTATCTATAGATGGCTGAAACGTTATCTCAAAAACAGGAACTGAGCAGCTTTAGCATTCAAAAACTGACCCATTAAAAATAAGGAGACAAAATTCCCCTGAGTGTGGGCCAAATCTGAACACCATGATTTCAGAGTATTAGGAAAAAAATAAGCCAGTCCATATTCCTGTTGAGGCAACCTTACAGGTTAAATTGAACTTGTTTGAACTTGAATGTCTTTTAAAACTAAACTCATTTTACTGTATGAGACAGAAGGGCAAACTACTCTTTCCTGTGGAAGAGATATGCTTTCTTAATCCATATGTTGAAAGAGTTATGCTATGCTATTTATCTGTTTCTTAAGGAAGCAGTGTAAAAAAACCCCAAACCAACCATAACTGTAAGAACTAAGCATCAAAAATCACAAGAATAAGAAAATGTTTGTTGGCAAAAAGTAATTCATATTGTCAGAGAACCCAGAGAACTAGGAGAACACAGAAATAATAAATTTTTGGGTAAAAACTGTCATTTGTGCATGTGTAATTCCTAGTTTTCAAGAGCTGCTAGTGACATGTGTGAAGCAGCTTCCATGTGTTCTGCAAGGAAAAAATACATATATGTATTTATTTTTCACTTCCTGCAATTTCACTGGAATGGCTAAAAACCAATAATCACTTTGAATTATATACATCCAGGAAAAACTTGGAAGAGAAGTCTGAATTTCAATGTCTTTTTTGATCTTTTAGATTTTAAATAAATTCTTACAGACAAAACCAAACAGTGTGCAAATACAGAGAGCAGATTAGCAGGTGTCAGAATTAGTCAATTAGAAACAAACTCCTATATACAAAATGACTGATCCCCTGCTGATCAGATCACCGCTAATATGTGCTTTGCAGGTAGGAAACAAGCCTTTCACTCCCAAGCTGCTTCAAAGGGTATGGCTTCTGCAGAAGAGCCCACATCAAAGCAGCGCACATTGCCAAGTGCCAAGACCCTGGTTCACCGCCTGCTGCCTTTGGCAACTATTTCAGCCCTGGTGAGGTGGGGCTGTGCCTCACTGCCTCTGCATGAAGATACGCCTCCTCTGCACAGGCAAGTTGGCACCCTGACCATCTCAATTTGCAACCTTATGCTACTTCCCTCAACTGAAGTGATAAATACAATTAATTCTTCTCCTTCTTCCTGATTCCTTGTGCTGTTTATTTCACTTGCAATCCTCAACTGTGCTTCCATTGGCTTTAGTCCTAGACGAGGAAGTATCTGCCCCTGAATTTACAACAGAAAACAATCTGATGAGTATCCAATGATTTTCCTTTCAACCCCAAAACGGAGAGCACACAAGGCTACTCGAAACAGAGATTAATTTTACAGAAGATGTACAAAATACTAGGTTTTATATTCTTAAACATGAATGGATGCACAAAAGAAAACTGCAGACAGGTTCCAACTAAACCAACTTCTAGTTCAGACTGGTCATAATAATAATGACTGACTTTGGATGAGATAGTTGAATATCTGCTATTTTCATGATTTCCAAGAACATTTTTGTATTGTGCTTGTTACACAATCAAAGCAGTATGTATTTCTGACCCTCATAATCAATCTGAAATGGACCCAAAATATTTTTTTCTTTTATAACTCTGCAGAGTGATAAATTTCTGATCAAGTGTCTCTGCCTTTTACCTCATTATTTCAAGTGTAATCAAACCCTCTTGATCCTGACAAAAAAATATTCATCTGTTTATACTGATTTTGAAGCCATAAATGATTCAGTGATTTTTTTTTGCAATATAATTTCAGTTTTTGATATTACTTTCAGAGTAGAAAGCCTTGAAAAGCTCAGAATATGTTTTTCCTATATTCAAAATCTAAGATGGCCTTTTTTTGTAAGCTTCAATCAACTTTCTTCTTTAAAGTGTTTTTCAGCTCCATTTGACAAAACACTCAAAACATTCTGCAATGTTTCTGAATTTTCAGGGAAGTAAAATGCCAATTAGTCTTGCAGTACTTAGGCTAAAATCCAGTTTGACAAGGAATACATTACTTTAGGCAATTCATTTTTCAGTTTATATCTTGCAAAAGAAGGCCAACATTTAACAACACTGAATCTCAATTCTGCATTTCAACCTTGCAAGAAGGCTGAGAGTTCTTTTAGCCCCATCATAAATATATATATATGGGTCAAGGTAGCTCTGAAACTTCATTTGCACTTATTAAGTCAGGTTTTCACACAGACAGAGCGAAGGTAATAAAAATTCAGTGTGCTCCATGTATAAACTGTTTTCACATAGTAATTTTAAAAGGTAAAAGCATCAAAAGAATGCAGTATGCATTTAGTACCTTAGCAAACTTGTACACATGCTTCATGTGTATATAACCATATATAAAGACAAAATATGTATGGGAGCACTGGCCAGACCAGGTAAATTCATTCTAAATCAGAGAAGCAAAATTAAATCACTGGGTTTGGAACAGAGAAATGCTGGACTATTAGGCAACATGGATGCACAACTTACATAAAGATGTTTCACTCATCTGGTACAGACCCCCTGTAGCATTTTAAAATTTCCATTTATTTATTTCATTAAGGTTTATTAAATTAGTAAGAGACTATCTCAAAAGCAGCATCATGAACTTTGTTAGTAATTCCTTGCACTGCTTGCTCAAGAAGGCCTATATCACTGGAGATAGTAAAGTACAATTTCAGATGAACATAAAATAATTTTTAAAATTCTAATGTGAAGATTTTGAGGAAGGATATATTTTGAGCAATTATTTGCTGCAAAAATTAGCTCTCCGTTATTCTGATTATTATATAGTATAAAGGCTCTCACATGGGAAAGTCAAAGTCGTCTCTGCCACTAAGAACTATGTTTACCATGGAAACTACCATAATCAAGCAGTTTGAAGTCGCTTGCGTAACCTGACTTATAACACCATTCTGTGAAAGGTCAGAAATTTTGAACTGCAGATTAAATAATCCACTCAAAATCTATTTTAAATCATATGCTAACCTGTCTATCATATAACCATCTAAAATGACAGAAATTATAATCTGAACAAGATTAAATAATCTGGCAGATTAAATGAGAAAGGCACACTTTTTGCTTCTTTTGTTTTTCCTCATATTATTTTTTTCCTGTTGATCTACAATTATTTCTCCCTAAATGAGATACAGTGAAGATTTTACAAAGGCTTAAAAATATATATAATAATGAAGACTTTATGGGAACATTGAGGGATTAGGCTAGGCAAAAATACATCAATGTCACAAATACATCTGAAGTTAAACATACTGATTAAAGGATATTAAATATTTAGCATCGTGTCTTCTTTCAGCAAGAACAAGTAAAATGAGATCTGGGGTTTTTTGCACAGGTTTCCTAATGGCTGAAAATAAAAATATTGCCTTACCATGCTTCTGAAAGCTACGTGTATTTAACAGTGATACAATAAACTTCTATCCTTAGACTGCAAATCAAGTACAATCTGCAAGACAAAGTGTGCCCTGAGGAACAAGTGTGTATCTCAGTGGGAGTCAGCAAAAGGCAATGGAGATTTTTCATTTATCAGAAAACATTATTCCCAGATGTCACTGGCACATGTATAGAGTATCATTGAAAGTTCAACAACAGTTTTAAATTCCTTCTTCCAATACAAAATTTAGTTTTGCTGTCAGATAAGAGAATAATAGGTTAAACATATGAAAATATATTTGATGATTTCTCTCTTGTCATATTTTATAGTACTTCAGATTTTGTTTCTCCAGGGAAACAAGACTGACAATAAAGGAGAGGTATTTGTGGTTACAATGCTAGGAGGCAAAAAGGTGTTCTGAATCTATTTCTTGTGAATGATACTATACAAAGATATTTTATAGAATTTAACTTCTCAACCCCAAGGGCTGAAAACTTGTTATTGAACATCTAAAGCCAAAGAAAAGGTAAAATTCCTAGAGGCCAACAGTCTTGGGCAGGTATGCAGTTTTTAAAGAAAGCTGAAATAAATATAGTCTTTGAAGGAGGAGAAAACCAACAGTTTGTGTTTGGATTTTAGGTTTCAGTTGGGTTTTGTTTTAAGTGGAAAATATATTTTTGGACTCAATCTGTGTGTCACACTATAGGCTTGCATTACTTAACAAGTCACAAGGTGTCTGTACCATTAGCCAAAACTTCTATATGTCTAACTATCAGGTCAAATGTGAAAAAAAATTGTTCATATTTGATGGTAATACAGATGAGACAACAGTCTATGCTGGTGAGATACACCTCCTGCAAAAAGAAGACAGCTTCAGGTGAGGACTGAAGTAATCAAAGATAGGGGAGTTTTGGTATTACTGTTGTGAGAAAATACTTCCTCCAAGTGAAAAAAATACCTTGTTCTTTGAAAATCTATATACTAGATGAAAGAGAAAACTAGGGTTGTAAGGAGTTCCATGAAAGTTACACTACACACAGATATTTCCCAAAGGTAATAGAAATTATGTTTTCCAGTCCCCAATAATTTTTGAATGTATGAAGACATAATTTGCACTGTTTAAGCTTCTGAACATGATAACTGATAAATAGACATAAAGTGAAATTAGCAACCACTCCATTTACTTAGTTCCCCACAAGTTTTGATGGTACATTTACAAAAGTGGAATCCAACTTACTGAGTTAAAACATTTTATAACCAAAAAATAGTGTTAAAGGCTATTTTTACACCTGTGGAAAGGCAGTGTGAATTTCCTTAGTTTATTCTCCATTACTCAGTCTACTTACTGATGACTTTCTATTCATAACTTATTTCTATATCATGCTTTTTAACATCTAGCTGATAGAAATGTTTCTTCTACCTATTTAAAACATAGCCATCTATATTACAGTTTTTCCGTGAACATTCCTATTTGGAAATTTTTCACAGTAACTATGGCACATGAAGAAAGCTGTGACTGTTAAGTCAGAAAGAACATAGGACCTCTAGCTTTTTTACTTTGCATCTGGCTGTATCTAATTTTCTAGACAGAAAGACAGCGTCAGATAAAAAAGAACAGCATTTACAACTAATCTCTCATGCTTATTAAAAAAAAAAAAAGAGAGAGAGAAAAAGTGTATTTTGGAGTTTCCTTTCAAATCAACTACATCTGAAGATGTGAAATAGTCACTAATGTTCAAAAGCACTCACCATTACTCTCACACATAGCAGTAAGATTAATAAATAATTAACAGCATTTCCAAAACAAACATACCTCAAAGACACTGCTGTCTTAATTCTTCTGAAGCATTACTACCTCTGCTGCCTTTTTGTCTTCTGGTCTTGAATTTGTTTTGTAGCATAGGAAAAATAAATCTTGGCTTACTTTCAAACTGAAAGCATAAGGCTAGACCCAAGGAAAGCAAAAAAAAGCAACCCACTTAATAGCATTGCAGTTAATTCCTCTGTAATCCTACCTCATTATCTTAAGCAAACAAATCTCTAAAAAGGATTGTCTTTTTAAAAGCAAATTAGAAAACTGAATGTCATCTGTGCAGGGAGACATTCTCTTAAAATGCAATCAGCAAGGAAGCTCATAAATAGGGCACTATATAAAAATGTTCCTATCAGGCAATCCTTAGCAGATTTTCAACAGATGTGTATGTAACCATGAGTTCACAAATTCCTAAAATAAAATGTGTCAACATCGTTTACCACAAACTTTCAAGAGTCTAAAAAAATGTGCTCATTTAGATTCTAGAGGAAGAACAATATCATGAAGATATATTCTTTATATATCTTCAATGGCAAGCACTCCAGCCATGCTGCCCAAGTCAAGAAAGGCAGATGTAGGGACTGGGAGAATGAAGACCCTAAGCCTGCTTCAGAGAGGATCAGGTTTGAGACCATCTAAGGAACCTCAATTTGCACAAGTCCACAGGACCCGATGAGATTCATTCATGGGTCTTGAGGGAGCTGGTAGGTAAAGTTGCTAAACCACTATCCATTATTTCTGAAAATCATGGCAGTCAGGTGAAGTCCCTGATGACTGGAAAAAAAGAAATATAGCCCCCATTTTTAAAAAGGGGAAAGCAGAATACTCATGAAACTACAGACCAGTCAGTTTCCCCTCTGCGCTAGGCTAGATCATGGAGCAGATTCTCCTGGAAACTATGCTAAGGCACATAGAAGACTACATTGATAACAGAGAACACAGCTTTACAAAAGGGAAATCATGCCTGACAAATTTGGTGATCTTCTATGACAGGGCTACAATATTGGTGGATAGGGTCAGAGCAACTAATATCATCTACCTGGACTTACGCAAAGCATTTCATGCTGTCCCACCTGACATCCTTGCCTCTAACTTGGAGAGATGTGGTTTTGATGGATGGACCGCTCAGTCAATAAGGAACTGGCTGGATTGCCACACGCAAAGAGTTGTGGTCAGTGGCTCATTGTTCACATGTGATCAGTGATGAGTGGCATCCCTCAGGGGTTGGTACTGAGAGGTGGGCTGATGCAAGCCTCATTAAGTTCAACAAAGTGAAGTGCAAGGTTCTACACCTGGGTCACGGCAATCCCAAGCACATCTCCAGGTTGGAAGGAGAAGTGATTGAGAGCAGCCAGGAGGAGAAAGACTTGGGGGTAATGGTTGATGAAAAATTCAGTGTGAGCCCAACAGAATCCTGGGCTGCACCAAAAGCAGTGTGGCCAGCAGGACAAAGGATGTGATTCTCCCCCTCTACTCTCCTCTGGTGAGATCATATCTGGAGTACTACGTATAGTTCTGGTGTCACCAAATTAAGAATGATGTGGAACTGTTGGAGCAAGTCCAGAGGAGGGACATGAGACTGGTAAGACTGGAGCACCTCCTCTACAAAAACAGGTTGAGAATGATGGGGCTGTTAAGGTTGTGTGGGGACCCCATAGCAAAAAACCTTCCAGTATTTGAAGGGGCCTACAGGGAAGCCAGAGAGGGGACTCTTTGTCAGAAACTGTAACAATAGGAGAAGAAGTAATGGGTACAAGTTGAAAAAGTGGAAATTTAGGTTAGGTATTAGGAAGAAATTCTTTACTGTGAGTGTTGAGACATTGGAGCAGGTTGCCCAGGGAGTCTGTGGAGGCCCCAACACTGTCAGTCTTCAAAACCAGGTTGGATAAAGGCCTTCAGCAACCTGATCTAGTGGGAAATGTCCCTGCCCATGGTGGAGGTTTGGGATTAGATGATTTATAAAGTCCCTTCAAACCACTTAACATTCTGTGATTCTATGATTCTACATAAAATGTAGCAAGAGTAGCTACTGAATTGTCATACCTCCCACTCCTGCACATCATCATAATTTTTTATTTACTGAGAAGAATTTTAAAGAAATTAAAAAGCAAGTACAGTTATCATGTTTTTATTTTATTTCCATAGCCATGTAAAATTTAGGAGGCATAACCCCTAGGTGCATATTAATACTCATTACACATTTTTAGAAGTGCACATGGAATGCATAAACAGTGAAGAAGGAGCACATGCTATAAAAAGAAATCAGAGACCCACTACCGTAATCACTATCATTGTTAAAATGTTTTAAGGTTTCTTAGAAAATTTTTACCAACTTTAAGCATTTTTGACATATTAGTTAGAAATAGAAAACATGGGTTATCAAACCCTTGGGAAAAAAACCCAGTATTATAATAGCAAGAATATTTTTCTCTAAGAGAACATTCTGTGATTCTCTTAAAACTTTGTTATTAACTTACAGGAACAACTCACGGGATGAGGAAGATAAGAGAATTATTTTAAAGTACAGCTGAGAAGTTCAACACAAATGAAGTTAAAAATGTAAATGGCAATTTGTTTCTATTAATATTTGTTCTTTTCTCTTAAGTTACTTTGTTTATCTGAACCAGCACAAATAAGTTATTTTAACTAAAAGCAACACAGAACACAGCTTACTTGAAGGGTATGCATATACAGCAAAAGCAAGTGAACTCAGCTTTGGAAGATGATTGTGTCATATGAAACCTTAATACAATGTGGAAGAAACTAATGAAGACAGTATTGACATGAAAATAATAAAATCTACACCAAGCCAAAACAGAAATGAAAAACAACAATAAGAGGTTCACCAGAGCTTCACTCCTATCCACAAGTCTGCAATATAGTTAGTCAGAAGACGTCAGGATACAAATTTCTGACAATAGGTAATTCTAGGCCTTTTTACTTCAGTATTTCTCAAAACCAGAAGTATATAATCACACATACATGCGTTTGAATACATGAAAGCCCATGCACGCTACAGAAAGTGAAACAAGGCATCCAGCATTCACAATAAGATGCAAGAAGTGGAATATATTATGCTATCACTTAAGATTCTTTAAGAGCTAGCGGACTGTGTACTTCAGATTCACAAAATTAAAATAATCACACTGCTACCATTAAAGCAGTTTCTTGATTTATTAATATTTATAAGTCAGAGTGGCCTTGACTTGAGGGTTTTCTATTACTTTTTCAAATGATAATATAATGGAGTCTCATGCAATTTTTCTTATTTCTCCTTTTGATAACAATTTTTGAGAATTGCAAGTTTCAAGATTAAATGATGTCTCTCCATTGAAGGCTATTGTCATCAAAGTGCTATAACATTTTCATGGTACATTGGAAACAAGATAATAGAGTGACAGTGGTAAAATAACTCTTGCTTGAATGATGCATTTTTTAATCAGTGTTTAGGTGAAAAGTGGCAACAGAGAGGTTTCTTCTTTCATACGTTCATCTTTCTTTTTCTTATTTAGATTCATTAAATAAAAGTCTTCAAAAGCATTGTTTCAGGAAGCAAGAGCACACATTTAAAAGTAGTTTCCAGTCTCTCACAGATATCCTTACACCTTTGTATTTTTACATTAGTTGGAACATTTCCATTAGATTTATTGATTTTATAATGTTTGCTGAGACTTGAGAAAATGTCCAGTTCTTTCAGCCTGCTAATTCTTTTTCTGTTTTACTTTATTCTGACTTTGGTTCATTGTTGTTTGTCTGTTTTGGTGTTTTAAAGGCTCCCTCTAAGTCAGCATCTTTGTTGTTCATGTATTTGTTTAAAACTTTGAAAGCTGGTGTTGTCTACTGTACTGTGCTTTAAGAGACACCATTCCGCACCATATGCATCTGTAGTAGTAAAACATTTCAATTTGTTTATTTATTTATTCTTAAAGATATTAGATTGAAAGAAACCCTTGGATTTATCTAGTTCTTCTAGACATTTGAAGGTCCATTTGCAAACCGAGAGCTTTCAGTTTCCTTTCTCCAGCCATTTCACTCCTGTAGTGCACAGTTGTGTGCAAAGTTAAAATAAATAATCACTGAACAATTTGTACCCTAATATTCAGAGAACTTGAGTTTTTGTGTCATCTAGTCTTATCTTCCTTGAGGGAAATTTCTACCACAAA
>VXBX01001093.1:16289-27809 GCA_013400415.1 Scytalopus superciliaris
ATACCCAGAAGACAACAAAGATAATTAGACTATGGGGTATAATTAACTAATATTTTAATTTTTTTATAGTGTGAAGTCTTACTAGCCTAACTAGCTATTAGTGTCATCTACTCTTTATTAAAACTCAGTTTGTTTAAACATTGTGAATGTGGACTATTAGCTACTATTTGTTTGTGTTGCAGTATCCAGACAGAAAGGATTTCCCCAGGCTAACAACATCTAGAAAAGAGAAGATAATTTTAAAACCTTAATTTTCTCTTGGTGCTCCTAAAGAGATCAAAACTCATAAACACTTTGGCATATCTTTACCTATAGAACTTGCAGACAACAGAGACAATGACTAAAATCCTCATCTTACAGCTCAAGTCTTCAGCTGTTGCTTACCTATAATCTAAAAATCATTTACTTGCATCAAACAGTTCAAGGCACAATTGAAAACAATTCACTTTCTGGAGGCAAGAGACTAAATAATTTTGCTCCTGAATACTTGGTTTGTAATCACCTGACAAAGAACGGAGAAGGAGAGTTTAAGCACCAACTCAGAATTGTGTTTATAAGGTGGTATTAGCATAATTTAGTTGTCTATGTAAAAAAAAAGAACAACAAAAAAAAACCCTCTTACAAACAAAACAGCCTAATGTCATTAAAGAGAAGACAGAATAATAAAAGGGAATTAAAATCCCTTCAAACACTTGTTGATCAAAGCCATGTGCTAACCAAGATGCGGAGAGGTAAAGTTATTTGGCACACACAGTCCAAATGCATTATGTTCAAAACACTACCCTCACAGAACTGCAGATGATTTTAAATTGAAGTGGTGTGAAATATCCACTGGTTGACCATAGTAACTCTTTTTCTTAGTTTCCTCACATTGTTTTTCCTTCACATTTTTTAAAGAGAGAGATTTCTAGTTGAGCTGATTATTAATTCTTTTATTAATGCTAGAGAAAACAAAGTTCATATTAAAATGTTCTGTGTGAAAACAAGGATCAAGGTGCTTCAAATCCGTATTTTTACTATCAGCATAATTTTTCTTTCTGTTAGTTTCCTTTTTAATTTGCTTTTCATTAAAACAGAGCTGAACTAGACACAAAGGAGTGTGATACTACTTAAATGCCTTATTTTTTCAAAGTTCAGGGATACTGCAATTGATTCTTTCCACTTCTGTTTTCACGTAGAGCAAAGAGTATCTTGATGTTGTTAATGAAACAACTCAGGGTCTTTAGAAGAACTTAGAGAATATTCTAACTTGCAGTCTAGAAATATATTTTCAGCCAACCTAATGAACACTTTTTTACACTCAAATGCACAGGGAGGCACTGGGTACTTGAAAGCCCAAACAGCAATGCTTTTTAGACTTAACCTTGCTTGTCACTTTTCAGCTGACATTTTCAATTAAATTATCTTTATAACGAGATTGTGATACTACAAGAAACATCTAGATGTATCTAGGGTAAAATCTTCAAGATTTTAAATTCAATTTTATTTCACTAACTTACTTGACAATAAAAGGACTAATGAACATGATTTTAGAATAAAACAGAATAAAGTCTTTGAGTTGGAAGGGACCTGCAAATGATCATCTAGTCCCATTGCTTTACCAATTCAGGGATGATCTAAAGCTAAAGCATGTTTTTAAGGGCATTGTCCAAATGCCTCTTCAACACTGACAGCCTTGGGGCATCAAACACTTCTCTAGGAAGCCTGTTCCTGTGTTTGATCACCCTCTCTGTAAAGAAATATTTCCTAACATCAAGTGTAAATCTCCCCTGGCAACAATTCCCATGAGTCCTGTTACTGGATACCAGAGAAAAGAGATCAACATCGCCCTCTGCTGTTTCTGTCCTGAAGAAGCCCTTCAGCCTTTTCTCCAAACTGTACAAACTGAAAGTCCTTAGCAGCTCCTTGTAGGACATTCCCTCCAGCCCTTTCACCAGCTTTGTTGCCCTCCTCTGGATACATTCAAGGTCTTTCAAACCTTTCTTAAATTGTGGGGGCCAGAACACATTACGGAAGGTGAGACTGCAGCAATGCCAAATACAGTGACATAACCACATCTTTTGATATAAAAACACATTTGCAATTATTTCTTACAGTTCTAGTTCCACAGAGCATAACTATAAAATGTAGCCCTACTTGATGCCTATCTTTCCCGGGAAAATGCTTGTAAGTTAAATAACCTGTGATGATTATTTTTTTCCTTTTCCCTTTCCTTTCCCTCTTATTTTAGACTGTGTAATTAAGGACATGTACTATATGGGGCAAATCACACCTGACGATGATTTGATATTTACAAGGTATTAACATCTGTACAGGCATGGAAGTCTCTGAGATAAAGAACTGTCATTAATTCTATTTCTTGACTGAAAATGAATGCAGCATTCAGGGGTTTTACTTGTAACTAATAATGAATCCTTAAATATATAGCAGATTTCTCTTCACTACGAAGAAAAAATGGCATAAAGAAGTATTCATTTCACCATATCTAATCTTCCTACTTGCTTCTGAAAAGGCATTCCTAAAAGTTTTTCTTCATACACCTGCTTCTGCAAAGATCCATAGAAATACTAATAAAATATGAAAATTAACTATATCACTACAACAATTAAGCTTAAATATATGAAGTCAGGGCCAAAATATTGGTGAATATAAATGCAACTATATCGCTGAAAAGGGCATCTGTATATAAGAGTTCTTGAAAACTAAGTATAGAGGAGTTCAAGAGACGAGCACTCTGGAAATCAAGTGGATCAATAGAATAAAAACATTTTGAGAAGAAATCAAACCATGAAAGTGTTAAAAATAAGATTTTTAATTTATTAACTTTAAGGCTTTACAGCCTCACATACTTATTGATTCAGATAAATTAGTTAGGAAAGTGTTACACTTTTTCTAAGATATTCTTTTGACCTAAATTAACTCTGGTAGAATGCAATTCTTTTGTTGCAAGCACATAGCCTTGCTCTCTTTCAATTTTTGATAAAATTATTTTTCTTTATATTGGATTAAAACATGATCTGAATTATTTGGAACCAGTCTATCATCAGACAATCTTTCATGAACGAAGAGCAATGCAGTTATTCACTGAAAGGAGAGCAAACTCCAGCCAGAATTCTTCCTCAAATTTTGGCTGCAATTCTCTCTCTGCTACCACTCCTGTCTGTGCAGAGGAAAGCAGTATTGATTTTTCTGGCTCAAATTTAAATTCAGAGGTGTGCAAAGGAGAAGGGAATTGGGTGAAGGGAGGAAAAGCAAATAAGTGGCTGAGTCATCGTCCCTGAAGGTATTTAAAAGGTTGTGTAGATGTGGTGTTCAGGAACATGGTTTAGAGGTGAATTTGACGGTGCTGGGCTACCAATCGAGCTTGATGATCTTTAAGGTCTTTTCCAACCGAAATGATTCTTATTCTATGAAAATAGGAATTAAGCATGATTGTTATACTGTTTTTTTTTTTTTCTTAACAAAAGAGTTCTTAATATATTAGTACTTAATCACATTTTACTGTTTATACATGAATTCCAAACAGTGAATAAAAATGTCATCTTTAGATTTAAATATATCTATACTTTGCTTTATTCATAATTTAACATTTTTATGATTTCAAGACCTGAATGAAGTATGCTAAATCCTATTTTCACTTAAATATTTTGCTTTAAAAAAAATTAGCCACTTAAACCCATACTATCAAAATCATGGCTATCTGAAGTCCCTTAGAAGTGAAAAACTGGAAGCATAGTGTGAGCATGGGCAAAGTGTTCAGGTATCTGCAATGATGACAAAATTTACTGTATCAGTCCTAAGGTCATTTGCACTCACTTGTACATAGTAGAATTCCATTGAAAAAGTGACCCTCCACTTACTAAAGTATTACCTCTAATTTCCAAGGAAGCCATAATAAGGTAGCTAAATCTCTAGCTGAAATAGGTCATAGCTGTCTTACCAATTAACCTTTAAATGCACAAAACCCCAGATGGTTTCTAGTGATTTTGTTTCCAACTCATTGTAAATGGAAAATGTTCTCATACATGTAGTACAACTCAACTAATATCTCAATTCAATAAATAAATAAGTCTTTGCATAATGAGAGTAAAAAAAAAAAACACCAACTTTACTATTTTAAGTAGAATTTCATTCACACACACTCATAGATATAGATAACTACCATGAATTTTTAGATACCTTAAGACATAAATAATAAAATCAGATAAAAGTAAGAACACTCAATTATTGTGTTATAATTGCTCATCACAACATTGTACAGCTTCCCAAAACAAAATTTAATCAAATTCAGTGCAGCTTGCTTTAGAAAAATTGTATTTTCTGACACAAATACATTCTATTGTTAAAATTCAGGATGAGTCTAACTATTGCTTACTCTCAATTCAGTCTGAGACTTCTGTCTGCAGTGACATTTTAATTTATATTACCAAAAGAACAAAACTAAATATCTAGCACAAAGAGAAATAAAAACAGATTTACTAAAAAGCAAATACACAAGAAAAAGGAATCCAATTGTATTAAGCATAAACAGACAAAATAGACAGCAGAAGAACAGCTTTAGATTCACCATATCAGTATCATAAATTTTCTTCAGAGAATGATAGTGAAAGCAAAACCTGGTATCAGCTCATTTTTCTGTCAAATGATCAAGAGTGATAGTATAGCTTTCCTTGGATATATAGAAGCAAAAGCTCTACTTTCCTTCAGACTGCTTGAAGTCTGATGATGTTCTTCACATAAAGAGACATCCAGAGTAAAGGAAGCAAAAAACTTTTTTAAACCATGACTTAGAAGATCATTTCTGAGCTCACAGAAGGTCTCACAGTATATTTTAAATTGCCCACTGACATACATCTCCTCTTCATAAAGAATAACCAGGTCTTAGTCTCCTCAATAAGGTTATTAAACAATTTTTGATTTCCCACAAACTGACTCGATGTTGAAAACAATCTGTGACTTGAAGGAAAGAAAAGGACTTGAAACAACTGAAGGCTTTATTTAGTGTACGGTCCTGACTGCAGTTGTCTGTGTATCAGGAGAGCAAAGCAGCCTGCTCCTCTGTCTTAGAATCAAAAAGAAAGAGATGGGAATACAACAGTGCTTGCAGTAGAACTTCAGAAAAATTCTTTGTTTTCCTCAGTTGAGTTTTAGCTCTGACTGAAATGTTCTTTCAATTCTAGAAATACAGTAAGTAAAAATGTAACAAAAAACCAAAAAGACTTGTCTGTTAACTAGAACACAAATTTGACGTGAGAAAACTCACTGATTAATAGCCTGTTAAGTCATTTACTGCTGTATTATCATGAACTGTTTTGCCAGACTTTGCTTTAGTTTTTTAATCTATCACATGTACATAGCAACATTTTTTCCCCTTGTCTTTTATTCTCTTCCTTTGACTCATGAGTGGGTCAGACTCTTGCTGGTGATACTAAATAACTGTCCTTGGAATGTCAGTATACCTCAATCAGAAACATTACAAACAAAGGAAGACTGCCTACTGTTACAGATAAAAAGACTTTACTCAAGGTTTATATATTTATTAAGACAGACCTGAAAATTGATTAAAAGTAGTGTTCTCCTTCAATGTGATATATCCAAAGAAGGAAACTGTAAGCCTGAAGCAATAGATACAATGTTCCATTAGAGACATCATATAATGCCTAAAAATGGGAGAAAGTGAATTGGAACCAGTGAGATTCTTGTATTATAGTGAGCATGCCATCTTGCCTGTATTGGGAAGTGCCAGTTTAAAGTACATCTCAATATCTGTTCAATACATACTTCATCAGCTTCTTTACGAGGATCTTACAGAGAAGAGTATCAAAAGCCTTGTTGAAACCTAGGTAACCTTGCTGACTGCCTATTGCTATACACTGATCTACCAAGACAGTAATTTTCTCATGTAAGGTGATCAGTTTGGTCAAACATGACATCCTGTCATGGCCCATGGACTTATGTATGTCCAATTTGCTTAGATATTCAGGTATTAAGTAGCTGATCCTCTTCCACCTGGCATGTACCTTCCTTACTCTAGGCTTTTCCATGTCTTCAGGGCTTGAGATTTCTGAAGGCTGGTTTTGATGATTAAAACTAAGAGGAATTCTGAACCTCAGCCTTTTCCATGTCCCATGTCACCAGGTTCTCTGCCTCATTCAGCAGTGGACTCATATTTTCCTTATTCTTCCTTTTATCACCTATATAAATACAGAAATCCTTCTCGTCGTCTTTTGACATCCCCAGCCAGATTCTGTTCCATTAGGGGTTTGTCCCCCCTAACAGCATCTTTATGGGCTCAAACACTCTCTATATTCCTCCCAGATCACCTGTCCCTGCTTCCACCTTCTGTATGCTTCCTTTTTGTGTTCAAGTTTGCTCAGGTGATCCTAGCTTATCCATGCAGTGCTCCTGATATTTTTGTCTGACCTTCTGCTTGTAGGGATGGACTGAGAACAGTAAAATCTAAAACTGTTAAAGTATTTATCAAATGCTCTTCTTAGCTTAGCAGTGTAACCCATGGGAAGCAAATTCACAAAAGTATGCATACAAAGAGGATTTTAATATTTAAATAAAACTTGTAGGAAATCAACACAATCAGAAGGTAAACTCTACACTGAATACTGTTCTAATTGTATTCTGAAGTCACTGTCAGAGAAAAAGAGTGCAGCTGCTAAACAGTTTAGGGGAATTTAATGACTGTGAAACAGTGTTGAAGTGTTGCCTCCTATGTCTTTCATAAGCCTTTATTATGGTATTTCTGAGAGTCACTTTTTTTCTGAGAATTATTAAAAAACAACTCTCCAAGGACTGATAAGGTTCAGTATGTGAATCTTCAGCAACTGGTATATCATCCTTCTACCCACACAGCTAAGATTTCAGAAAGCTCATACAGGAAAAAAAATTTTCTCTTTACTAATAATTCACCTGTGTTTAACTGCACGACTTACTGCTTTTCAGACTGCAGGTAGTTAGTTCAATTCCCAATAAAATGAGATTTTATGTACATTCAAGAAGTACTTAAATGAAAGCAACTGATTTAATGCTGCTGTCTGAATCATTAGTGTGCTAGCAGGGGACTCCCGAATCACTAGTTTAAGAACTGCTACTCGGTCATTAAGGAATTTTTCAAAGTGCTGCACCAGCACTCAAGGAACTTCAAAGCATAAAGAACTTCTTCTGTACCCAGTTAGGTACTGACACTTCTCAATTACTGTGATGTTTTACACACATTTTGCAAAAGTGCCAGAGCTGCACAATATAAGGAAGAAATAAACCATCAAGCCTTCAGAACTCATTATGTAGTTTTAATTATACATTAAGTTTTGCAAAAATTGCAAAATTACCAGGATTATTCTGTTGCAAGCCAATCATATGACTCACTGCTCAGGGATATGCAATATTGAACATCACCTCAGCCAGATTACTAAATCTGGTTTTTGAAGGATATGTGCATAGAATACAGCCAGTGACTGTCTTCTAGCAGAGAACACTTTCCATTTTAATATTTTCTTTTTTGGTGCCCATGTGAAATCACATAACAAACACAAAGAAGCCAAACAAACTGCTCTCTGTGTAAACACATCCACACATATTTTATAATATGTACTCCCACACTTTATATAGACAGCATGCTGATAATTTTGAGTGAAACTGTTGTGCTCTTAGTGTTCTTTCATTTATGTAGGTAATATGGCCAACTTTACTAAAACTCTTAAGTAAAGTAAAAAGTATAAAAACTTGGGAAGAAGCATGGAAAAAAAAATTATCATCAGCACCACCTGCTGCACTGGACTCTCTCCCATTTGAAAAGTGATGCCTTCAAACAGGCATTTAAATTAGTACTTAGACTAGCCACTTGCCGGCGGCTGTGGCTGAGTGGGTAAAGCCGCCACCCCTGGATCCGTGCTCCTTCTTGGAAGGACGCCGGTTCGAGTCCTGCGGGCCTCGCTCTGCCAACTTCGTCCGGGCTTGCCCCGGCCAAGGCTAGAGTGTCCCAGGGCTAAAGGGGGTGGGGCCAGTTCCGCGCACGCTGAGCTCCACGTAATAAATCCATTCGCGCAGGCATAAAAAGCATCGTCGTTCGCGATGGCTAGCCACACACACACAGACTAGCCACTTACACATTTTTTTTTCCTAGTTCCAAATTTATCTGCCCTTGTTGACATCCAAAATGCCATTTTTACATAGTCTCCCTAAAATCTTTGTAGACTCTGGAAATTGGATTCTGGGTCCTATCTTCTCTGAAATAAGAGCCCACAACTTCCACTCACAATTATTCCAAATAATTCTGCAGGGATGATGACAGTAGAGAGGTAATATATTTGGCTATCCCTTTCAGTTAGCAGACTGAGGTGTAAGAACTGCCATTTAGGATCGCTCCTGTCTTTCTCCTGTGCTCCTTGAATATTACTAGCAGGTTAGGAATTAAAATTAGACTAAGCATTAAGCACAATATTCTTGCTGAAGTACTTCTTAATTTTCTATGGAAGAATATAGAAATTATAGGCTGAGAGTTTGCTACTGTCTTGCTCTTATTTTTTATAATGGAGTAAGAACTTTTTCAGAGAAGAATACAGCAATGCACAGTAACTTTCATCTTCAGGGTAAAGGGGATACTTTTCATCTTAAGGACTGCAAAAATAGTGAATAACATACCAAAAACAGTAATATACTAGAAGTCCTCCTCTTACCCCAATACTCTGAAAATGATCAAAATGTAAAATATCAATTAGAAAATGTAAACAAATAACATGTGAAATCTCAAAAAGAATATTGTGCATTTGTTAAATAAAAGTAAGATCAAAGTCTAGTTTCATTCTGTTTTTACTAAGCATGTAGAGCTCCCAGGCTACATTACAGTGTCCCCTGTGGATTAACTCTGCCCTTCGCATACTCGGTACCACAAAGTCTTCTTACAGTCAGTGTTGTCTCAAAGTTCTCATTGGCACTGAAACAATGGAAAATATCTGTACAAATCCTAACCAAAAATAAACTTGAGTGAATTTATCAGATTCTTCTAATGATTCATTTTCTTGCCATTATAGTTCCCACATTTTGTACTGTGTCTGTGGGAGGCAGAAACCAGTTTGGAATGCAGGGAGCTTTCCTGGGGCGATAAGACTTAATCTTGTCATGATAAACTGACTCTGCTACAGACATGCCTAAAAGACTATTGTGTTTAACAAGGTTGTAGCTTCTCTGTCTCCACTAAGGAGACAAGAGGTGTGCCCTGGCAGGAACTGAAAACAGTGTGGCAACATTTTATTTTTTCCCTCTGCCCTTGTAGTCATAAATATAGATTAGCACTGCATTCTTTTTTGCCCCCCTTAGTTAACATAATGTATGCTGTTAAATACAATGTTTCACCCCAGTTTTCAGCATAAACTCAGCCTCCTTATTGTAATATGTCTATATACATCGAAACGTGTAAGCAATAAATGGATTTTGTTCATGCCTCTGAGAACTGAGTCTGATGTACTGACTGTTGCATGTGTTCATCTTAGTAAGGCACTTTTTGAATGTAATGTTATTAAGTATCTGAATTTGCTCATAACATCAGTATAACTATTAGCACATTCAAAGAGTTCAGAAAATACAACTTAATAAGGGTTATGTTTAAACACACACTTTCTGCATCCATGAAGTAATTTAACAAATTGAAGATGGATTAACGTGCCAAAATTTAGACCTTCAAGATATCTTCATCAGCTAGTAATTTAGATTGTCTTTAGGGTCAGTGGGGAAACAGATGTCTGTAAAAGGTCAGACAAGTTGCTTACTTCTTTCCATTAGTTATAAAAGCCATGGCCAGACTGCCCTGCAAAAATGATTTTTAGGTAAAAATTTTGTTCCTTGTACTGAACTCTGGAGAAGTTTTTAACTTCTAAAGCTTAAGTTCTAGCTCTGCCTCTCAAGAACTTCAGAACAACATTGCACGTAGAGTGCTGGTATTCTGTATTGCCTCTCAACAGATAAAAAGGTTCCAGAACTGAATAGATGAAACCTATTACCTCAGATGTCCTTTACTGCAGCTAAAGTCAGCCTTAGAAGGCAAACCATACATAGACAAATCACTCCCTCAATATCACATCTTTTGCCCTGCCTCTGAATGTATTCCTAGAGGTTTTCATGAGTGCTGGTCTCCCCCAATCTTTCTCTCTCTAGCATTATGTTCTGTTATGTTTTGTTTTGTTGTTTTTTGTTTTGAATAGAACACATCTCATTCCAAAAATCTTGCATGCATACTTAGAAGGTCTTTCAGAAGAAAAAGTAGGTCACCACTCTGTTATTTTAGATGGAAATACAAATTCCCTATAACTAACAATTCTAGAGGCCTTTTTTTCTTCAAAATTTACTTTGTACATCCAAAAAAAGCACAGGAGGCTTTTTGATACCTGTACATTAGCAGTTTACACTAAAAGCACAGTATGAACAAGTTGTTTCACAAATAGGAACATGGGCAAACAGGAAACATGTAAATTATTCTTCCTACGAATTTGTGTTTCCTCCTATTTTTATGACAATTACATCAGATCCCCAGCATCCCTCTCACACCCCTACTAAACAAAAGATTGCACATTCTGTGCCCGCAGCTATTTGTGCACTGAAAGGATGGTTACAAAAAATACGATGACTAGTTGATTAGTTGCTATGAACAGTATGTGTGATGTTCAAGTCATGTCCTGACTGTCCTCCCCTCAAGGGAACACTAATGCTGCTCCCCCATTCAACTCTTTAACAAGTTTCCACACAACGTACAAACATAGTGACCTTTGAAATATCTTACTTTCACCTTCACTACATACTGGCAAACCAGTTCAGGAGGGACTGGCAAATAGAAGCAAGGCAGCCTTGTTAAATGACATTTAGAAAGGGAAACAAGCCAACAGCATCCTAAGCATGCAATGAAATGTAAAAAATTCATTTTATATGAAAGCAGTAAAACAGTCATTATAAATTGTAGAACAATACACACTGATGGACTGCAATAGCTATGCAGATTCTGTTCTGCTGCTCTGCCAAGATGGTGTTGATTGACTGAGCTCAGTACAGTATTGTGCATGAGAACTAGTTACAAAATTGTTCTTCACACTATGCTTGCCATATGTGCAGGCCTTTTGCTTAAATAAGCTATATGAGGTGTCAGTACAGTTTTAGCACACTTGAAAACAGAATGCAAATTCAAAGCCTACAATTGCATCCATATGACCATATGGTCATAACCATGGAATATATATGAGTAAATGCAATAGGTACTCCAAAATTTTTCCCAGAACTCTAACATTAGTTTAAAAATAATCACTTATCATTTGAATTTTAATCAGTCAGTATCTCTTTTTATGCAATGGCACATGCATAATATAATAAATAAAATAATAATGTCATAATAATACTAATAATCCTATAATAGTATTCTAAGTACCAGGAAAAATAATAATTAAAAAAAAGGTAAATGTTTAAGTGTTGCTCAAATAAAATTAATAAACCACAAAGGTCTAAACAAAAAAAAAAAAAAAAAAAAAA
>VXBX01001093.1:36751-51767 GCA_013400415.1 Scytalopus superciliaris
TTTTTTTTTTTTTTTTTAATTCAGAAACAATCAGACTACTATGAAAAAGTCAATTTATCTCAATAAATGCATTTTTCACTGCAGGAGATTCCTGTATCTTCATACTAATTTAAAACACCCAAACTATCTCAGCAATGTCTAACAGCAAAAACACCAAACACACTGTTTCAAATGAAAATATGAAAATGCTCATGAATATTTCAGGCAAATTTCAGTGTCAAGGGATAAAAGTTCATAAAATTTCACAGCCTGAAGACATGACTAACTTTTAAAAATAGCTCCTCTTTACTAAAACACTAGAGGTTAATTCACTGCTTCAAAGTGAAGAACTTCAATGTGAGAATAGGGCTGTTCAAATTATAGGAGACCCCTAAGAAAGATGGTTAAAGCTAAACAATGTGCCATGTTAATCCTTTAGTTACAGCAATTATTGAAAGGCCTTACTGGGGATACAGGTTTTCCACACTCAGCCTCCACCTCTACAGAGTTTTAAGCAGATAAAATCTAGAATCCTCTAAAACTACATTTACAATTTAAGAGGGAAAAAAACAATCATCATACCAAGGCAACACTGCTCTTTAGGTTTGCAAGGTAGTATTACAGGTAATCTTCTCAAATAGAATTTGTAATGGTTATGCACCACAGTGAAGTAGCTGCAACCTGCTTTTGTGGCAGCAAACACTGCAGCCCCTTGAAATAATAACTTGATGAAGAATTTTCTTTGGCTAATATCAACTCAGAAAATCACTTTCTCATTGTGGAATAAAATTTGCTGGTTTCCTATTATGTATTTAAAACAAACAAACAAACCCTAAAAAAACCCAAAGTGAAAACCAGCTAATATTTTGCTCATATGTTCTACTCAATGAAACTCCATAAATCCAAACTTCTTCAGAACTGTACCCCATAATGTTTCTTTTTCTATTGAGATTGGTCTCTCATTAAAAATTCCAACAAACCTGCAACTAAGGCAATGCATCAGTGCGTCTGAGGAGCTGTGACCCTTTCACATCTATTGAACTAGGCAATTTATTTTGTTGTATGAACGTGTAGGCATGAGAATTAAAAGCAGTTTGTGTTGCAATGTTGGGTTTTATTCCTCTGTCCCAATAAAAATATACTTTTTCTATTTAAATGCCATGTGATTTCTTCATGGAAATACTTCTTTTCTTCCTCATCTTGTCCTTTAACTGATTTAAATAGTTGGGTTCTGAAGTTTAGGTGTTTCCTCTGCCTTTTTTACTGTGTGTTTAAAATGCACCAAACTAAATTAAGCACCTTTGAATCCAGAATTTATTTTTTTTTTCTACTTTTGAAGTACATATTATGGAAAGAGCGATTGTATTATTGAGGCACAGAATATTAATGCAGTATTTTGAGCCAGAGGGATCATCAAGTTCAGTTTTTAGGTGAACAGTCCATGCAGGGATTAAACCCAGAACCTTGTTGTTATTAGCAACACGCTCTAACCAATGGAGTTAATTTCAGGGTGGGAACATGTGATACTTGTTTTTGCCTTTTTAATGTGTCAATATTTTTCTTAAAATTATAAAGTGAGACATTCTCAGTAACTCTTTCAAAGGGAACAAATAATTTGTTTCAGGCACAAAAAAATCACAATTTCTAGTGGAAAATAACAATAAATTTACTAATTAAAATATGATAAACATAAAAAAATCATAGGGTTTGCAGTAAATTATCTGTGATTTAAAATAAGTACTTTACTACCTTTATGCTTGATATAGAACAGTTATTTTTAAACTAAATTCAGTTTTTAAAAATTATATTTTCAGTATAACTCATGAAAAAGCTTTTCAATATTTTTTTAGTGCAGCATACCATAACAATTTTAGTTTTACTCTCTGTTCAGAACTCTCAGGAATATATTTAAATGTGCTAATGGAGTGAAATAAAAAGGAAAGCATGCAGTTTTCAGAAATAATCTTTAAAATGTCCTATCCTGCTTGAAATGTCATCAGTAATAGGTACCTTTATGGCTAATGGTATTCCCATTATTCTCCATTTATGGTTCCATTGAAATAGCCATTTTTGGTTTTTTTCTGTAATGGAGACAATACTGCTTATCAGATTTTGTCTGCTCCAGAGAAGCACAATTCTCTGATATGATCTAGTTCAAACAAGTCTTTTTCTTTATAGTGGCTTGATTTTAGGATAATTTAGTATTCAATTTTTTTGTTGTTGTTGTTGAAGAATATTCAATCAACAACTCTTCTTCATGTTGAAATATAACTGCAGGAGTAAAAAAGTGAAAGAGAAAAAGCACATGAAAGGAAGGAAAAATAAAACATAATTGATGAAAATAACATCCACAGAATGGCGTTCCAGCCATTCAATGACATGTAAGATGTTTGGAAAAAAAAAAAAAAAAAGGTGAAGGATAGCTCAGGTGTGCTGCTGCTGTGATTGGAAGAATCTCCTTTTTCCTACAGACTGACTCATATTCCGCAAGCACTCCAATCCAGTACATACTGCCAGTACATAAGACATGAAATCACAACTCACACTTCATGGAGCTTAAATCTTCTTCTGAACCTGTGCAGAGATGGTTTTCAGCCTAAATTGATACAAAGTTAAAAAATCCGATGACAGTGGACAAAATATTTTCATTTTACTACTTATCAACTATTATTCTATGACAGCAATTATGTGCTGTACTTGATGGAATCTTTTAAATATATTTTGAAAGGTATTTGAAGTTGAATATTAATTTTAAAGGGTCTCATCTTGACTGGGAAAACGCTTAAAACATACTGTGCTAAAATTAGGCTTTTCTCTTTCTTTGAACCACTTACTCAAGTGGCTTTACATTTGAAAATGAGATAATCTGTCTGATAATCTATCTCAGAGCAATAAAATCGGGAATTATTCCAATTCCTTTCTGCTGTTCTTGCAAACTCTAATTAGAATCAGAATATAAACAGAATAAAAACTATGATAATACATTTCAGGAACACAAAACCCAGCCTTGATCTGTGAAACACTCAGAGATGAGTAGATTAGCACCTGCATGAGCCAGAGGTCCTGAACATGCTTTTGACAAATTCCTTCCTGAACAGACTAGATGGGTTTTTGAGTGAATGCTTTGTTTGTGTGACTTTGCATGAGTCTATAAGAAGCTCTCCAAACTCTTTTTTATTCATCTATTATTATTTAATATTCAAGAAATATGTTTGGGAAAAAACCCACAAATTATAAGAGAAAGACTATGTACTAAAACTGAGATAATTTTATGATTAGTTTGAAATTTGGAGGACAATATTGTTACACACACACACATTAATCTTTCATGAAAATGTGCACTTATGCAGAACCACTACCACACTGGACAGGTTGAACTGCATTTCTGCTTTTAACACTGAGAGCAGAATTTGGGTAGGTGCCCTGCTGCCCCATGAAACTCACTGTTAAATAAAACCAACCACATCATCAACAGACAGAAATAAACCTAAAATGCACATGCCAGACCCGTAGGGATATGTCCACATATTCTGGGTTTATTTACTCACTGCAAGAACCAGTATACAGCCATACAAGAGGAAACCATAATTATTCATAGCTAAGGCAGTGCAATTGAACATGTTTTTAATTATAACAAAAAAATCCTTTTGCTTTATCTTTTCAATATGAAACCTTGAATGGAAGAATATAAATGGATTCACTTTCATCCAGGTTTCTTGCTTCACTTTCTACCAAAGGTCGCTTTGAGGTGTAAGACTTCCTTTCCAGCAGATTCATTTTCATTTACTAACACCTTTCCAACTATACAGCATGGAAGTTACACAATACTCTACAGACCTTCCTCCCTTTTTTTTTTTTTTTTAACACTTATTAAATGTTCATTCCTTAGAAATATTTATCTAAAAGCAAAAGAAGAAAGTATACGCAGATTTTGTAGGGTACTCATAGAGAACACATTTATATTAAGAACTAGAAACAGCATTTTATGAGAATCTAAAGTCCTAACTACCTGTTATAAAAGTACCCCCTTTCTGTTTTAAAGATTTTTCAACTTCACAACATTATGTAGTTATGCCTCTGCTTTATTAAGTATTAGATAATTCTAAATAACTGTGTTGCTGTAACACATATGGCAAACCATATATATCAAATCCCAGAATTAAAAAAAGTGGATTTGACAATCTCATAAGAATAGTTCAGTCTCTTACTGGGTTTATCCTAGTTTGGAAGCTGCAACAGAAAGCAGTGAAACAGTGGAGCTACTCCAATAGATACAGAATAAATTGTTAATATTTGATTGATAATCAAACTGATGTCTCATTTCCACAAGATGTTTTGGACGCCAAAAGTAGAAATGTGTTCAAATTCACAGGGGCAACAATATCAGTGACTACTGATATGATGGACATTTTTAATAGAAACCTAACAGAGTATGAAGTAAAGAAGTTGTGACAACGTATGAGGAAGAACCCTTTGTCCATGCTCTTTTCTTGTATTCTTCCATAAGCACTAGCTACTTGTCGCTGCCAGAGATACAGCAGTTGACTATATGTAATGTTAATTTGACACTGGCTGGCAAGTCTTATGATCTTATAACGATTTATTTCTTTATGTCACATTGTTTTCTTACAAATGTTATTCAACAAATCTTTGTTTTAGGCACTCAGTCCATAACAATAAAACCTGATATTGAAGGAATACATTTTAATTTTAATTTCAAAGGGTATTTCTATGCCAAAGAATGACAGACAGTCCCATATACTTTTAACTTCTCAAATGAGAGCCCACTCTAGGGATACCAGTTCAGGTCTTCTCCAGGTTAATAAGTCTGTGTGCAACCAGTGTTTCAGAGACCTTTGAAGGAAGCCCATTAAAAAAACCAAATATGATGAAATGGCATTTTAACTTTGCAGAGGGGCACATTCACAGGGAATCAGATCCCTTGATTCAGTCAAGGGATATGTGATTGTTGGGGGTTTTTTGTTTGTTTTCCTGGAAAACACTTTTCAGTGCTCATCAGCAACACTGAAAAGTTAATTATAATCCAGCTCTACAAAAAATAGGATTATTAGTCTGTAAAAGTTGTCAGTCTCAGATATTCTGTGATTGGTAGGTGTCCTCATTATTAAAGTCACCAAAGTTTCCAGAATAAATCCACAGATCTTTGCAAGCAACACAGTACAGTTAATATCATTGCTGAAATACTCAATATATATGCTTTAGAACAGATATCCAATGAAACTGCTAAAATGTCTCATTACAGAGAGAAAATAACAGTTACCCAGACTATACTGTCAGAGCTGTCAGGATTTCAACTGCAGACTGATCTTTTGTAATTAATGTAATTAACAGTCTGAAACACAGAGAACAGTGTAGAAGCACTATGAACATACTGTTTGCTCAGATGAAGAATTTTCATGGTGCTGTTTAACTGATGTGACTTTTGCTACGGATACACTACAATTACCATATCATGTTACTGATAGAGAGAGGAAAAAATTGTCTGAACTACAGTAATTTTTTTTAAAGACCAAAGTTTAATTAGTGGTTATAAAAACTTCCTGCTTAATAGTGAGAAGAGTGATACACAAATGTTGAGTATCTATATCTAAACCTCTCCTATTTCAACATGGAAATACCAAAGCTTGATTACTGCTACCAAACAATATGCAACTTATACAAAATATTACCATGAGCCTACTTGCAGAGAATAAAGCCTCACAGAATTGGCAAGGCTAAGCACCCTGCTGGAGAAACAACATTTCCTGAGAGAAAAGTTCTTTTAACAACATAGGAAACTGTAAACAGAATTCTAATATACTTGTATAAACCTGATTACAAAGGCAGACTAAAAGTTGTTGCCATCTCCATCTCATTGTTAGTCAGCACCAACTCCCAGAAGTGTTCTAATTTACAGCTTTAGTGGAATGTCTACAAAAAAATTCTGTATCTCCAAGAACACTGTTCTTGTTTCCTCAAGGAAGGAACAGGAAGTGCTAGCTAAATCATATGAAGAACATAAGTAAGATTTTCTTCTACAAAGATCCTCAGCAAACTTTCAAAATACTGTATTTGTGATCACAGTACCATTTGCTCCACAAATCATCACACAGAATATGTCGGTCACTGCCAAAAAGCACTAAACCTCTAGAGTTCAGGATGATGGAGGTATCTCTGGAGAATCAGGATTTTATCATGAGAGAGGAGACAACATGATCAAATGCAATTAATTAGTTCTGACTAAGACATAGTTTTGTTTTCAGGCAAAGGTCATGCATTGGTAGTCTGTCAGAGAAAAAAAGGAAAATTACAAAACAGAATGGAAAGCTCTTCTTCCAAAAGAACAATCTTCACTATTGCTGTTTCAGTGGTTCCTGAAAAGCATAAAAACTTTTTCTAGGCATGGATAAAAAGCAAGATTTATGACAAAAAAAGTTTGCTTTTTTTTGTTCCTCCCTTTCTTTTCTTCAGTTACTTTGGAAGGTGTAGACAATGTAGATGTTAGAAAATATCCTGCAAATCCAATGAAATAAACACATAAATACCCTTTTTTTGACAAGGAGCTATGAACACTAGGTATTTTTACTTACATTTCAGAGAATATACAAGATTTTATTCTAAATCCAAGTGCATTATAAAAAGTTAGAATATCTTCAGCCTGGATTATACATCTTTCAGAGTTTCAGGGATCTATGTTGCTTTCAAAGTGTACTTCTGTGGGTTTAAGAGTTTAGCTACCAAAATGTGTCAACACCAACTCGAGATAAAACTGACATATTAAAATAGGACACAATTTCATGGAGCTCTGAATTCCACAATACTTTCCTTTCTAGAAGTAATCCTGCATACTACTACATTATACCATCGTTCTGCATTGGCCTTCTAGATGGCCTTCATTGACTTAAAATTCATTATTATAAAGAAGAAAGTGAAATTAGTTATACAAGTAGTTATGTTCTTACAGCTCTGCAGTGTGCACCCTGGTGCTCCTCACTGGTCACTCAGCCCCCAGCACTGGTACACAATTTTATGCAACAGGAACCCACACGTAGGAGGCTGCACTGGAGCGACTTACAGGCACATCTTATTTCCTTGCAATAGTCATTCCTTATCACAGTTAATCACAGGACTGTGATACTGTCCTGTCCCAGTCATTGCAGAGACCACTTCTGTGTGTCCAACTATTTCCATGTATTGACCATGATGAGTTAAACTGCCCAAGTCTCTGTGTCTCTGTTCTGATGGTAAATTTCATTCAGAGATGAAACTTATTGCTGGTCTGAGTGAAAAAGTAAGAAATTAACAGTTAAAAGCTATTTTGAACTACATGAATTAAAAAAGCAAGGAACACTTCAGGTGAGGCAGGATAGCAAGGCAGTTATGACATAAAATAGTTGATACCTGGGAGGCAATAAGTTTTAGTAACTCCAGTTTGATCATGTGTTGCAGAAAGTAAAAATTCTAATAAAAAATTAAATTAAGTAGCTTAAAACTAAGAACTACCAAACTATTTTTTAATTTTCCAGAAAGACTAGGGGGGTTGCACCAACAGCAAGATAAATACCCTCCAGGAATTGGAGAGCCAAACCACTAAATTGGCTTTCCTCAATGTTGTCAGAAGCTGATTTTCATCTCTTCATTTTGCTGATAAAGAAAAGGTTAGAAATGCCTATTGTTTTCCACCCACAGCTTGAAAACAAGGCAATTTGAGACTCTGAGCTCAGTGATTTTTCTTCCTATCACAAATGATCTATAAGTTTCATTACTCTATGATCTTTGATTCCTCAGGCAGAAGTTCTGTTACATAAAATAAGCCTCCTAGAAACTGAAACAAAACCAGACATGCACAGAATTCTAAGCAAACAAAAACATCTCAACAGAAAACCTTATTGCATTTTTTTCTGCTTATCTGAGCTCTGCCTGTAGAGCTACTGCCACTGTCAACTTGCCAGCAGGTGTTATATTCATACAATTTGTTCAAGTGCAAGTACTTTTCTCAAAAACAAAACAAGACAAAATAAAACCCAGGCAAAATATCCCAACTCCCCCCAATGAAGAACCAAGCAATCCAAACACTTCCCTCTGACAGCATAAGCCATTTTCTTTTCATTGGCTGCAGGTCTGGAAGTTGTTTTTCATTGCTCTTTGTATGCTTGTTTTTTTGCTGCACTGAAGGGCGGGCACAATCATGTAACTTAATGCAGATGAAGGTAAAAAGAATTTCAATACTTTTTCAAAAAAGAAAATCTCAAAAATAAGGATTCTGGAAGTAGTATTGGAAATACTACAAATAGTTGTAAAGTATTTGCAATTCTCATTTTGAAGTGTCATGAAAAAAAATATTAACAACTCAAGATGAGTTTTTTATGACTAGTGGCTTTTCACTCACAGAGACTTCATTCACCATTTGGAGTCATGACTAGTAAAGTAGTTAATTTATTATTCTTAGCTCTCTGGGAAAGCGTAAAAGCATTCAGTAGTTAGAAATACATAGATGGGTAACTACAACACACTGTGTAATGACATCAGAGGAACAGGTGAGCAGTGATTACTCCTACACTGGCTTTGTCTTCATAGTCAGGTATACTGTGTAAGTCAAAGAAACATAAAAGTAACATAAAGCAGTTCATGACCACAGGAAACAAACAAGTACATCTAATACACCCACTGGCCATATCCTGAGGCCATTTCCTCAAAAGTGAGAATAAAGCAGAAAATAACGAAAAAAAAAAAACAGTGGAGATTCCAAACTTTATATTTGTAAACATCACAAAAATGCAACAACTTCAGAGATTAACACAGGTTGGGGCAATAAACAGTCCTGTAAGGGACTCTTACTTCAAATAAGGTTGCCTGCCTGTTTTGGTAGGCCAGTTTGAACACACATTTCCATACCTATGGGAAATTCTCCATCATTAGAATAGCAGTGAGTTACTTCTTTTTCCTGATTATTGCTCAGTATAGTTATTGTAATGCTATACTAAATGAAAAGGCCAGAAGCAAGAACAGTTTGATGGAAAGAGCACACAGGATGAAAACAAGAATATGGAAAAAAATAAAAAGTGCTGAAATGTTGAAAAAACACAGGTTGTAATCCTCATTCTCTCTGACTCAGAGGTAAAAAGCTTGAAACTATGTCTCCAAAATTCCTGCATTAATTACTGATTGGTTTTGTGTGCATGTAATTTCCATCTGCACACTAAAAACAAATTTACAACAAAACCAAATTTTATCTCATTGTTTTTTCATACTTCTAAATACCTTTTTCCATCTATGTATTTTATCTGCCTTTTGCCTCCAAATTTTCCTTCTGAATACAGGGGAAAAGGAAGATAAATAAAAAGACAAACACAAAATTTAGGTGTAGCCTAAAAATCCAAAAATGTTTTTGTGTTTTTAAAGACAAAATTGAAACAAGATTTCTTGCAATAAAATACAAGTGTTAATTCCAAATATCCAAGTGTTCATCTGAAAAATGGAAAAAGCCCACTCAATCAACCAAGTCTGATATTACTTGCATTAATATTTCACTGAATTGAACAGCAACATTGGTACTGCAGAAAGAATAATCTAGAAATAGATTATGACTATATTGCAATCTCTTGCAGCTGATATATATGAAAGAAAAAAGAACCTGGATACAGATGAAGTATATTAGAATTCTGTCCCTATATTCAGTTTGATCATGAATTTGTCAGAGGACTTAATATAAAGCCTTGAGTTAACTACTGATTTTAGCTGAAGCTAAAATCAACTGAATTTATGATTGAGTACTACTTATTTGAAGGTAGCATTCTCCAATCCTCCTCTCAATCACTTGAAAAGTTTTTCTTTTAACCCTATTATTATCATATTTTCATGAGGCAGTAAAAATGTCAATAATCAGTCAGAACAATATACAATTATGACACCAATTCCAACTCTCTAATTAAAAAAAAGAAATTGTTTTTGCTGTCTATCAAAAGCTTCATGATCACTTTATTCAGGTTTGACATACCCACTGTGAATATACTGCTTTTTTATTACTATACTAAAAGAATGGCCAACAAAATCTTTTCATAATTCTATTTAAATACTAACATCACAAAATGGTTTTAAAGACTTACATTCATATTTTAAATTAGAATTATTTGAAGCTCTGAATAAAATCCTTTGAAGTCTAATAAAATAAACTGTTCTGGTATTACTTTTATTGAGGAAAGAAAAAAGACATTTTAATTTTTTTTTTTTTTTTTGTTATAGGTAATAAAATGCAGTTATGCAAAGGAGATACTGGAATAATACCACATTGTGATATTGTGAAGCAGTTGCATTATTACTTACATTTGGAAAATTAATTCAGAACACAGCACTCTCTCGGAGATATATGATAAAATAGTAAAGGTAATATTTCCAAATGTTCATACACATGAAAAATTTTCCTTGTGCAAATGGCATGTATGTATGCCTGGTGCAAGCAGTTCACAGTTCACAAGACAAAGTAATCTTTTGTAAAGTGAGAGCAGCTAACTGCAGAAATAAGCAAAACCAAGTCCAGCTGCAGACAGTTGTGCAGGACAGTGTTGGAGAATGAGAGAAAGAGAAAATGGACAAGTTCATCTAGAGACACTATAAGGCCAGCATATCTAGCACTTTGGAGGAGCAGACAAATCTCACAGGAGTGGAAATTGAGCTGTTGGTAGAGCTGTTTCATCAGAAGACAGACAGGTGCACACTGAACATGGAAGATAATCCCCAAGAGGTTACCTTTTTTCTATTTTTAAAAAGTAATTTCTTATTTGGCTGCCACTGTATTACTTAATGAAAGAGAACAAGAGACACAAAGATCAAGCTATGTGTGAAGTGATGTCAAGCACTGCAGTGAAACTGGAAGAAATGAGATTTTTCACAGATTTTCCAATAAATAGTAATAGGATTGAAGCCTACCACATTTTCATCCAGAAACAGATAGCATCTCTCAAAATCTCTATTCTATGACTATTCAGAGAAGATTTAAGAATTCTGTTTCTAGCTATAAGGGGAACTGCAATCAAGCCTTTTGTACTCAGTCTAGCAGACAGTCTCCACATTTCATGCACGTGCACTGCTGCACCCCTCTCTCCCAGAGCCCAGCATGTCAGGCAGTGCTGGATGAAGTGTCTGAGCCAGTGAACCTGCTGTGCTGGGACCAAGCACTGGCCATTGACCCCAGTGCTGCATTGCTGACATCACCATGTCAATGGGGTGAGTTGTTGGCCGAAAGTAGTCCCATAAAAAGAGTATTTCTCAACATACTCTAACATATCACATGTCTCAGAAGGTCATGCAAATACAACATATGAATACACAGTAACCCATGGGTCTCATGTCCCAATGGGAAAAGACACATCTGCCATGTGGCCACTAACACAGAAGGCAGCAAATAGTCTGCATTTACTGAGTGGTTATGGCTTGGTTTTTGTTTTGTTTTGTTTTTTTTTTTTCCCAAAGCAGGAAGCACTTAAATTTCAAATTCACCTCTGGTCATGAGGGCCAAAAATAAAAAGGGAATGTTTCAGAAGTTGGAGAGTGTAAAATTGTATTATTAAACTATATATGTCCTCTTCAGTGCAACCTCTAGCATTAAATAAAACCAACCAATCAGATGCCCCATATATCTTTAAGCTGGATAAATTAATGATGGGCAGGGAATAAATCTTTCCAAAACCAGTTAATTACAGAGACATATTTGGTAAATTTGTCTCTTGGGCTTTTAATCAAAGGTAAACCTGAAATTCATTAAATCTCAATTTAATGTTCACAAAGTACCATCCATTTTGGTAATTTACAACCTTATATAGCACAAGGTAAATGCTAGATCTTTTCAAATTTAGGTATCTGACAAACTCAAAAACAAGAACTGAAACTGAAAATATGATGCAGAATTCTTAAAATACAAAAAATGTCTTCCAATATTTTTTTTTTGGCATCTTATTGTGTTGAAATCTCATTCCTACATTTTCTGTTGTGACCACCAAATTGTCAGCTGCAGAGCAAAAACCAGCTAATACTCTTAAAAATATCAATATCCTTTACATCTGTACAAGACTAGAGCATGTATTAACTACTGTCAGATGCAGGGTCTGGTCTAGGGGGCATTTGTTATTCTGTTTATAAGAACTTCAATCTGTTAATAAACCAGCAGAGCAACAACCCATTTCCTGTAAGATACTGTCTAGTTCATTCAGTAGTAACAGCATTTCTAATACTTATTTCCATAATTTCCATAAAAGCTATGAGACGTGAAATATAGGAAAGATCAATAATGCATATAGTAATGTGAAAATTAATAATACAGGGTGGTTTCAGAAGGTAATGGTTGGGAGGAACCTATAGTGCATACAACAGCCACATAGTTCTATATCTGTAATCTCTTCCAGATACCAGTGATGCATGAATTTATCACCCTCCTCACAAAGACTGGCAGAGCTTTTTTGTTTTAACTCATGTACGTGTTCTCATACAAATATCTACTTAGAAATTATTAGGTGTTATTACCTGTGATGGTGCCTCATCCAGACTATTTTACATGCTGCCTAATGAAATATTTTCATTCGCTTTAAATGGGATATATTTATTGAAAAGTATCCTGTCTATAAAATGTAAAAAAGGAGAGTTGCTTTGTGGAGGTTTTTTTTGGTAATGCATGACCTTCTGAATCATGGCTACAACCGCTACTGAAACCCACAGTGTTTAATATTTCAGTAGTAACTAAAAAAGTATATTTTCCCTAATTTTAAAAGGCAGCATTAAAAAAACAAACAAACCCAAATGAAATCAAAACAAAACAAAAAAACAAACAAAAACAAACAAAAAAACAAACAAACAAAAAAAAAAACCCTCCCCAAAACCCCAAAGTAAACAAAACCAAACAAATAAAAACAACAAGAGAGGGAGAGAGAGAGGACAATCCTTTCATTGCCAAAGTGGTCTCTGGGCAAATACCCTTATAATGAACAAATAATACTTCTAATATATGAAATAAATTCTAAGATCTTTTCATCTGAAAAGTATAATCTTCTTCGGGGTGGGAATGCCTCATTATTTCCTGGCATTCAATGCTCACAAAACAAAATACCTCCTGCAAATCTGAAAGTGTTTTGGTATGTGGGGAAAAATGACTGAAAACTTTGGTTACACAACAGTCAAGATCACATAGTGAGTTATGTCTTTTGTACTTCCCTGTATTTTGCAGTATAGAAATTGAGCAATTAACTGTAAGCAAATATTCATTATACTTCTTCAGTAACTTACATACGAAGCAATTTCTCACAAACCTAAACATATCAGTTTGATACTTTGATGGCAAGTATTTTGCATATTTTCTTCATACTTTCACTGTTGCCTTGAAATTTTTCAGCTATATATCTCAACATAAAATTTTCTCTAATATTTTGATACATTTGTTGGAAGCCTCAGTGATGTGAAAGAAAAGTATGCTCTTTTTCAGCCAAACCTGTCATACTTTTTTTGAACTAACATTTTTGCTAATGTGCTGTTGGTAATACACAAAGCCATTTCTCTCACATTCAGCACCACCAGAAGGTATTTCTTTCATAGGTGAATGTCAGCAAACTAAACTAATTGTTTTTCCACCTTAATCCAACAATATGTTTCAGTGACCATGGATCACACTGTCATGTGGTTTAATTGTGTCTGCAGAAGATATTTATTTGCTTCATTTCCACATTTCTTAGAAGCAACCACAACTTCATCTTTAAGGTCACACCGGAATTATTTTTATTACCTAGTTGTGTCTTAGATTCCACAATGCTGACTTCCAAGCACAGAAAGGGCAGAAAAATCCTTATAGAAGCTACTGTCTTCTTAACTGATCCATGCAGCCTTTTTTCCACTTTTGTTATGGTTTGTTTTGGGCTTTTTTGTTTTTTCTTTTTCTTAAGCAAAGTTTCACATTGCTACATTTTAGGAGATAAAAGTAGATGAAAGAGAGGAAACAGATGGAAAGAAAGATGGGGGAGGAATGGTTCATAGGAAAATGCAACTCAACCAACTGAAAATGAATAAATTTTTGATTCAACTTTACTTTAAGATCACAGTACTGAATATCTTTTATGTGCTAGGATAATACAAAGCATATTGTCTGTTTGTATTCCATCACACAAATACTTATCTGTGCAAAACATGCAACATAAAATAAAAAGCCTGATCATAAAAAAAAAAAAATCCTAATTTCTATTCTTCTAGATGAAATAAATATACTGCAAAATGCACTTCAAATGTATTTTTCATTTCATTTAAGGGTTGAAAACCCACCTCTTTGAAGTTTATGATGACACAAAGGAATATTTAGTTTTAAAGCTACTTTGTAAACACCATTTGAGGCCTAGGACACAAGGTGACCTAAACATCCACAAGTAATTCTTGGAAAAGAGCAAAGCAGCTCAGACTCTTTTATTCAAAATTCCTTCAGAACTTTTGGTAAAAATGTTAGAGTACCTTTCTCCATTATTTCTAGTTCTTTACATCATGACCTAGCTTTTTCAGTTTACAAGCAATGTGCATGGTTTAGAGCATGAATCAATCATCACCAGTTTTGGAGAGTCCTTCAACTCACTCATTCTTTGACGCTTTCAACAAGTCTTAAGCTCAAAGGAATCTCACTTCTTTTTCTAGTTCTACTCTATGGGTTTAACCCTCTCTTATATAAAGAACCCAGAAAACATTCAGATCATGTAACAGTGATACAGGGTAGCATCCTTCTTCCCTGATATGTTCCTGAGCCTGACAGAAATTGCACAAAGTACTCTGATAAGACCTTCACCCAGAAAATTCCAGGGTCTGGTATGAAGAGTTTGACTTGTGACCCACATTTAAAATTCCACTCATGAACACAATGTTCACTGAGCATAATCTCCTTATATAAAAAAGTATTTGTTGGTTAAATATCTATCAACCTTTCGAAAGTGGGTTGTTTGTTTTGGGTTTTGTTTCTTTTTGTTGTGGTTTGTTTGTTGGGGTTTTGTTTGTTTGGGGGGTTTTTGGTGTTTTTTTTTTT
>VXBX01001093.1:51862-76842 GCA_013400415.1 Scytalopus superciliaris
GGAAAAATTGCATGTTAAGAGACGAAGAGTAAAACCTAAATCTACTGCCACAATTTTATTTGAGATGTAAAAATTGCTTGGGTTTGGGAATGTTAAATGAGAACATTCTCTCCCTTCTGGTTTTTTTTTTTCCCCCCTCTCCCTCTTTACACTTTATGAACTATGTATTTTGTTAAAAAGAAGTAAGGATTATCTTCAAAAATAAAAGACACCTAACAGAATTGAAGAATTTAGCAACCATCTCAGATATCAGAAAGAAAAGTATTGTTTTGGAGAATCTAAGGTCTGGCATGAGAGGAAATGTAATAAGGTATCCCTCAATTAACTAATAGGAGTAAACAAAAAAAAAAAATCATCTGGCGCTTCAATTTTTCCATCTTCTCATATAAAGTCTTACACTGATGCTCTCATTAAAAAAAAACTACTTAATGAGTTCTCACTTTTTCCTCTTTTCAATTTACACAGCTTATTGATGGTATTACAGTTCTGTATCATTTCCCAGATACATCTGATACAACTCCATTTTTTTTTATGTCAGTGTTGTCCAATACAAATTATTTCTTCCTTTCCAAAGGCCAGCAGACCAGATATTCTCACCTCGCTACGCCCATCTCATTTACATCCATATTTTCTTGCTATTGATTTTGTATTCTTCTGTGTGAGCTGGGATTTGAACAGCTTCTTTCAGAATATTCTTGGTCCTCAACAAGAGCTGACAGTTAAATGAAATGTGATGCTTGCAGGCTTGAAATTATGGCAAGAAATTTTTCATGCTGCTTCCTACAATATTAAGAAGGACAACTATAAAAGCAAAACATGGCTTTTTTTTTTGTTTGTTTTGTTTACATGAATTGTAAAGTGAAAAAGTGAAAAATGTTTCAGACCCAGCTTTTTCACTATACTGGTACTGATACGGTTGCATATGACCTTAGTGCACTGTGTGTATACAGGGCAAGTCTGTTCAGGATTTTGTATGCAAAGTAACTATTGTTGAATACAGGAGAGTGCAACATTTGTTACATTAAGAAAATTAATTTCCTGTAACAGATGATTAGGTAATAAGACCAGATTACTTGGTAACAATTAATATACCTATACTGTTCACATTGACTTTTAGAACAATAGAATTTAAAAAAAAAAGGAATTAGCATGGTAAAATATTCATTAAATAGCATATAAAGTAATCATAGAATTAAACAATGACTAGGAAGAGAATTTAAAGATCATCTAGTTCCAACTCCCTGCCATTGGCGGGGACACCTTCCACTAGACCATGTTGCCCAGAGCCCCACCCAACCTGACACTGAACACTTCCAGGGACAAGGCATCCTCAGCTTCTCTATGCAACCTGTTCCAGTGCCTCACCATCCTCACAGTAAACAGTTCCTTCCTGGCATTTGATTTAAATCTATTCTGGCTCAGTTTTAAGCAATTTTCCCTTGTCCTTTACCATGTGCCCTTGTCAAAAATGCCTCTCCAGCTTTCTTGTAGGCCCCTTTTAGGTACTGGAAGGTTGCAGTGAGGTCTCCCTGGAGCCTTCTCTTCTCCAGGCTGAAAAGCCCCAATTCTCTCTTCACAGGAGAGGTGCTCCAGTACTGTGATCATCTTCATGGCCCTCCTCTGGACAAACTCCAACACGTCCATGCCCTTCATGTGTAATAATATGTTATGATACATCTCAATGAACATGGACATCTTGCTTGCAAAATTCTACTAAAGTGTTTTGAAAAAAATAGGTATAAAAACACATAGCAAGTCATTATTATTTCCATATTCTTCTGTTTACTTAAATCAGAAAATAGTATCTCTGTTCTCATTTGTCACTGGTGATAAATTCATCACCTTTAGGATTAGTTTCTGTCCTCTGTCAAAGTTAGTTTGAATTAATTTCTACTCATGAGTATTAGTTAAGCCATATTTCAGGCCATAATTGTTACCTGTTGCTTCTTGTATGAATAGTCTTTTGTTATGTGTAAAAGCCATTTAATAGTAGATTCGCATGTACTTTCTTTTTCAATTGCAAGCTACATACAGCATTCAGATAAAATAGAAAAGCCTGAAGAGATCACAAATTGGCAGCTGTCTGTTGGAGCAGCACTGACTTTCCATTGCTCTCAATGTGTTATTCACTGTACTGTCTTTAGAAAAAGCAACTTCTGAAGTCATGTGCTATTCCCAGACAACTACACTGTAAAATACTGGAAGACTTTTCATATTGGTAAGGATTTAACTGGTTGAGCTTTCAGAGGAAAAGGTAGCAGTGAATGAAAAAAACTAAGAGATTAATTGCCCTTCCTTCAGATATTTAACAAAGGAAACTTAACTCTGACTTTGATAGTCATCAGCGTTATCACAATACCTAACATTTCTGTTTCTCCTGAATGCTTAGATTTATGCAATATATATTACTGAGTTTATCTGTATTTCAAACTGTTGCCAAAGCTGTAAAAAAATCAATCAGATATTTTTTTCTATTTGATGACCTGTGAGGGGTTGACCTTGGCTGGCTACTAGACACTCATATAGACTCTTTCACTACCCCTGTTCAACAGAACAGGGTGAGAAAAAGTGATAAAAGTTGTTTACACTCAAGATGTGAGAGTGATTATTCTGCCCTTTTGCTGTCATTTTTCTAGTCTTTCTTAAGACTCACCTGAAAAGGAAGAAGTTCAATTGATCTCATAATCATCTTTAGAACTGAATATAGAGACGGTAACACCTAACTTGGACAGGCAGGTAAGAATTGTCTTTCTCTACCTTTTCTGCTGATAAAGTTTCCTTTTGAAAAATGTGATTGTTTCTAATTTCAAAATTTCTAAACATTTAAGCAAATAACCAAAATTTCTATGCTCAGTTGTGAAATGGCCCAGCAAAACATCCAGAGCAAAAAGCACTAAAACAACCAACTTAGCAAAAGATAACCCATAAAAAGCACTTCTAGTTTTGTAATTGCTATCTTTTGCAACGTATACTGAAAGTAACACAGTGGGGTTAGATGGTGAGATATTTTTGCTTGTTTTCATCCAGTAGTCTCGGAAGTTAAGTTAAATTACCAGAAAATACCAGAGGCAGCAGACACACTGTAGCCACTCACAGAAAGAAGCAGCGAGAGGACTCATACAGGAGATCTAGGAACAGTATTATAAATATTTCAAAACAAAAACATACTCAACATTAAAACAAACAAACCAACCCTTGCTAATTAATAACCACCCAGAAAAGAGACACTCAGTCAGCACCTGACAGATTTTGGAAGATGTTTAAAATCAAACCAAGATCTAATTTGTTTTTCAGTTCTGCCAAAATGAACTCCAATCAACTAAGATTTTAAAAAAAGAAAACAATTTTATCAATAATTAAGTTGTGTAGCTAATCTCTGTGTTCTAGAGGAAAGCCCAAACAAAATAAATTCAACGTACATAATTCAGGTGCAAATGCCATTACTATTTGGAGTCACAAATCATTGTAAAATATCACAAAAGATAAGAATTTTGAATAAGTGAAGACAAATACTTGATTTGAATAAAATTAAATATAACATTCACCACTATTGAGTGCACACAGCTTGAAAATGTGTACTCATGTCTTTATGATAATAAACTACCTTTCCAGTAGATTGTTGTAGGAGACACCTCCAATAGTGGAAGAGCAGCCTCAGCAGTGCAGATCTGTGAATGCCTGAACCCTGGAAACTCGACTTTGATGCCACAGAACTGTTTATAATCTAAGAACTTAACCCTGTTTGAGGATTTTGTAATGTTATAAGGTTCTCCTTTGTTCTCCTATGTCCACGTTGGGATTTTTTCACTCACATGGCCTGTAACTCACTCCCTCCTGCTGGCGGCTGGGTAATAACCCCCTATATGGCATATCCCTGCCCTTGTCCCCTCAGTTTTGGGGATCCTGGCCTTGTACGGCTGGGGCCAACCTAGACCCTTCCCCAAAACCTTCCCAGGGTGCTCCTGGGGCCAGAACCCAGCCCCCTGACCCTATTTAAGTTGTGTACCAGTTTCAATAAATGCTCTCTGGCTTGCACCTCTCTACCTCACTCCTTGGAGTTGTCTCCCCTTCTTTCCACCCCCCACATGCCCTCAGGATTGCAGTAGATAAAACACCTTGTTTGTACAAATGAAACTGGGGGTGGAGGGGGAGGAACAAACAAACCTGCAGTGTACAGAAATTCCATAATCTGAAGCAATAGAAACTATAAAAATGCAACAAAGTTCATCTGTCTTTACAGACTACCTGCAGTGTCTGCAAAATATGGCCTTCACAACAGAGAGATTTAACTACAGGAGAGACTGCAAAGATTATTTTTTTTTTTTTCCTGTCATGGACTGGTATATCAAGAAAATATTCTAATCTCAGACAGCTTCCCAGCTATCAGGCACATCATCTGAATTACCCTTAAAATGGAACTGAATATATGTCATCAATAATGTCTGGAGTAGTGTAGACTGAAGTGATTACAAAGGATCTTGTTACTTCTAATGTTTATTTCATGTGGTCATGAAAATTTGCACCAGAAGTGTGCATCAACATCCATATGGTAGCTTTCTAGTACACTAAGCAAGTTTGCAGATGACACAAAACTGGGTGGAGCTGTTGAGTCCCTCGAAGGCAGGGAGGCCCTGCAGAGAGATCTTGGCAAATTGAGAGTGGCAAATAAATAAAAAGAACTTGTCACTATTTTAATTACTGAAAAGAGTTTGTTAACATTAAACATAGTAAAAAATGTAAAACGTCTACTATGTCTTTATTGTAGGCTACCTCAGATCTTACCCAGTAGTGCCAAATAATAGAATCAGAGAATCATTAAGGTTGGAAAAGACCTTTAAGATCATGAAGTCTAACCATTGAAAAACCCATTAAATTATCAGCACAACTGCATGGATAATCTGCACCCCTAAACATAAACTAACTTCTGTCCACTCCACATCAGCCTTTTCTGAATAGTCAGGAATTATATTTTTTTTCTTTAATATTTTCCAAGATCTGCTATTTCTTCATCATGGCAGAAAGCTGAGTCAGGGGAGGTCTAGGCTAGATATCAGGAGAAGGTTTTTAATCCACAGGGTGGCTAAACAGACTTCCTAGGTCACAGCACCAAGCCTGACAGAGTTCAAGAAGTGTTTGGATGATACTCTCAGTCACATGGTGTGACTTCTGGGGATGGTCCTGTGCAGGTCCATGAGTTGGACTCCCACAAGGGATCCTTCTGGTCCCTTTGAATTCTATGATTCTATGACTTTTTGACAGAAGTTCTACGTAACTGCGTATACTTCAGATCATATTGCTTTATGTTGAGTACATTTTAATTACATTATTCCTAAGTAAATATATATTTCATCTGTAATTGCTTTTTCAACGGTGGAGCATTATGGGTCAAATCTACCTCACAGACTGTATGGAAATACTAGATTCTTTACTATTGTGACACAATATCTGGTTATAATAGCCTGAAATATACGCTTAAGTTCAACAAACTAATATTGCTTTGGTACTCCTCTTTGACAGGAGTACCTAGAGGGACTAAACAATCCAATAGGACTGCTGCATGCAGAAACAGCATTTGAATTCAAAAGCAGCATTAGAAGATAATATGAAAATTATTTATTGAAAGGGAAAGCTGTAATGAGTAAAGTGCTGTTCTTATCCAAGTAAAACTGCAACCAAACACCTTGAAAAAAATATATTTAATGAATAATCACAGACTAATTTTCACGGGGGAAAAAAAAACTAGTCTACTGACTAATTAGTAAAAGGAAGAAGAATCATCCTTCCTTAAGCAATAGAGACTTTGGTGATGTACACATAGCCCAGGGTATGATGCAAGTCCCAAGAGATACAGACTTTTAAGACTTAACGTGCTATTAGTCAGAGTCAAACAGGTCCAGAAACAGTGGGAGGAAGTGCTTTTGGAAAGCAGCATCAGAAGTTATGGCACTACATGTGACTGTTCATCACTTGACACCAGTAAACTTCTTTCAAATTGATGAAATTGAAATCACAGTGTGCAAGATTTTTTCTCATGATATGTAAATATCTGAAGACAGCACATACATCAATAGCAAAAGTACTTAGCATTTATATGTCTTTTATTTAAAAGTGCTAAAAAATTCTGGCAGATAGTAGCATTTTCTCTTCATTTTTATGGGCCCCTCACTATTCTTGACTAAGATTTTTGTTAAAGGAAAAAAGCCCTTAAAACAGTGCACAATATTAATCATCTAAATGGGCAGTCATAAGGAAAATATGTAGACTAATATTAATATGATCTATGCTACAGAGTTTTATGTGTGACCTTGACAATTAATAGAAATTAATTTCTCTAAAGAAAGTATATTACACTTCCAATGAACATTCAGCTATACAGAAGATAAATTATTTTATTAGAGATATGTAATTTTATTATTTTTCTACTACAATACTTGACTCCCGTTTTGCATGTAAACTGACTACATCTGAATGACATTTACTGTGCTCTGTATTAATTCTTCTAATTTTCAATGAATTACAAAACATGTTAATTAAAATTGCCTAATGTTACTGAACAGACAACATAACATGTTTACCGCTTTGTCAGAAAAATAACTGAATTGTAGCATCTGTTTCACTGGAAGTAATCATTGTTTTCAACAGGGACAAAATATGCAGGAAAAACAAAATGATGAATGTAGCACGTTTGTGATAAAGCAGTGTAATTACTTAGCAAAACATTACAAGAAGAAGATTTACTTTTTCCTTCTGAATTACATGTCCAAATAAAGTTATATTTTACTCTACGCACTTCATTAATTTTGGTAATTATTTCATTTATTGAATTCCTTCAATATTCTTATTTGAGTCTGAATGTTCAGTAGTGTTTGCTACTTAAACATCACAGCAGTAATAAATCTTAAAGGCCAACTATGAAATAGAGAAAATTAAGACTCTTGAATGCATTATGCTTGTCATAGACCATAGAGCTCAATATTATCTTATGTTAGTTATGCTCAGCTAAACATACCCACACTCTGTATTACTTTCACAGCTTCCAACAACAAGCCTAGTCCAAATAATTAAAAAGCACCACATAAACAAAGAGCACTTAGTTTCATCCTCTAGCACAGTGGACATTTGTAGATCAAATGTGCCTATTCCCTCAAATAATACTAATGAGGAAGTATCAAAAGGAGAAAAGTATATATTTTAATCTTTATTTTTCTGATGTTAACTTACAGCATTTAAAACTCGGAAAAGATATGTTTCCCTTTATTTGCTACAAATTTAATTAAAAGGAGTTAAATACTATTTTCATGCTGCTGCTGGGATGAAGGTAAATGCTCATCTGCTTTTTCCCATATGGAGAAAATATGGTGACTTTAATTATTCCTAGCAGGTGAGATCCCATTGATTGCTTCCTTCCTGCCCTGAGGGGGAAAAAAAAAAAAAAAAAAAGGAACTATGCATTAATTACTTCATAAATGTTTATGGTTGCTTTTCACCTCAGTATTCTGCAGTAGCATAGATGCTCCTGATATCAATAGCTTTAAAGGGGTTTTATTTCTAAACCCACACATTTTTAAAGCTGATGTCAGCCTTCTCTGCACTGTTTTCCCATACATTTAACCTTGCAAGATCCACAATTTTAATCTTTAATCAAGTTCAAAAGAACAGTGTCTGACAGTAACCTTTGTTTTTAAATACAACCAGGGGCCTTTCAGATAAAAGTAAAAGAACAGTAGCTTCTCATCTCCGTGCCCCCTACCTTTTCTGTTGAGAGAGAGAGGTACACACACACATCTGTACACATTTTGGAAAGGAAACTTGCTTGCTGCTCAGCACAACAAAATTTGTGAGCATATTCAGTCTTATACCGACATCAAGTCTTTGATAACTTTATCCTCTCCTTGATTCATAGACAAGGTTGAAGCCATGTTTAAAAACCCAAAATAATGCCAAAAACCCCTACAACACAACCCTCCAGTTACTGGAGCATTAGCTCTACTTCTCCTTACCACCTGAAATTTAAAGCTTTCACTGTGTGAATATTATTTCTCAGACATATTAAAAGACATTTTAGGAAATGGAAGCAACATGGATAGCCACCAGTTATTTCATTCTGCAAATGGTCTACAATTATGCCACCAGTAGTCTATTCCATCTATCCTAATATTTTTTTTTAATATTTATTTAAATTATTTTAATTATTGAATATACTAATTAGTGCTCATTTGAACATAAATATACTCATTTGCCACTTCCTATAGAATTTTTTCTCCAAACTTCACTGGATACTCAAACTCTACATTTTCCAGACATTAACTTTCCCTTTCTCTACATCTCAGCTCCTAAAAAACCCTACAAATTGTCAATGCAAAACTCAACTGCACAATAACAACTGAAAAGACTAATCTAAAATTAACTAAATGTTAAAACAAAAATTTCTTTACTAGGATATTCTTGGCATGTTTCTTTATGCAAACAAGTAAAACCTAATTCTTAATACACCACAGAAGCTGGTGAGTTTTTTGTTTGGTTGGTTTTGTGGGTTTTTTTTGTTTGTTTGTTTGCTTTTTGTTTTGGTAAGACAATTTACACATACACTCAATTCCAAAGGTGATTCAAAACAGTATTAATACTACACATTTAATGTATGTTTTTATACCATGCAGGGCACTAAAAAGTATTATGGCAAATAACCCAAAATTTGAAGTGAAAATTCTGACATTACTTTTCTCTGCCCTCTTCATACCCTGTTGTTTCTTTTAACAGAGGAAGCTTGAAAACAGTAATGAAATCATAGCCATTTTGTCTTCATATTATTATTATTATTACTGCAGAAAATTCCTGACATGATCAAATGAAGAAAGTGTTTATATATATGTATGTAGCTCTGTATCATACAAACAGGAATATTAACTGATTAGGAGCCAGTAATGAAACTGTATTTGTTAATAGCATAGCCAGTAATATGACCTTTTCTACCCATCGAATTCAGAGATTCCTCCAGTAAATTATCATAAATGAACACATGAATAGTCAGCACATCACTGTGCAATTCTTCCAGATCCTTGACCACGTTTATGGGCCCTGACTGCAGTTTGTCCTTCTGCCAGAATTGTACCTGGTATGCAAGTTACTAAAGAGTAGGAGGCGGCACTCCATACCTGGTGAACACTTGTCTCTTGCTTAAAATCCTGTATTACTGCCATGTCCCTGTCATGACTTCAGAAGACGGTGTGCTTCATGTCATCATGATAAGTAGGTGGGTACACTTGAGAGAGGAGAGGACATATTTCAGAACAACATACGAGCTCATAGCTATACACGTCACAACTCTACTCTGTCATCTGCTTTCACAATGGATCACGGTATCCTTATGGGATCATCAAACAAAATTCTACCCAAATACCCCCTAAATACCAGGCAGTGGGAAGATTTAGGAGAATTTATTTCCAAAAGTTGAGAACACTTAACATTTCAGTACATACTGCACTGAAAGACACACCCTCTATTCTCCTCAGAGCTTTTATATTTCCCAGCCTCCCCACTGTGGGGCTTTCAGACATGTCTGTGAGAAATTACCTTCTCTCACAGCCAGCTTGACTGGAATGCAGGAGGAGAAAACATCTAAAACTGTCTTTGGAAAAGGCTCCTCTTTCTAGGCAGGAAAGTTTCCTTAAGCAAAATAAATCCTCATCTCCTTGTAAGCGACCCTCTTCCAGAAGGCTCTTCTGCACTTACTCTAAGAATCTGAAGAAACCAGCATTTTAAAGAGCAAATAAATTGAGAATCTTATGAGGTTAAACACTATTATTTCAATGTAGAAAAAGATGTCTGAATTAGTACAAAGAAATTGTACCTAGAATGACTGTACACCTTATCTCCATGTTCACATTTTCATTTAATTAATTTTTTCAGTTTTCTTTAACATTTTCAGAATAATTTTTGAGAGAACATTCCAGAATACTATTAAAATCGTTATGCATAATCCACTCACATCATAAAAACCCCAAAAAACAAAACAAAACAAAAAAAACAAAAACCCAAACCCTGATACTTTTGTAGATCTTTCATCAGAACTAATTGTTTTACTTCATGCAATGTAAAAAGTCATAATCTTTTCAATTCAACAGTCAATGTATTGGAAATTACTATACTGTGGACAGCACTTATGATAATCTGTAATAAGACTAGAATCATTCCTTGAAAGAAAAGGGTCAAAGAAATACTTATATTAAAAATTAGCAAATTATTTGCAACACCAAAAATACTATAGCAACAGAGTTTTGGTTTTACTCTAAGTAAGGCAGTTGCAATACAGAAGACAATAAGTGACTCAGAAAAGATGTCATTATTTTTCTTTTGTAGGTGACCACTTAGTGCTCTGGACATTCAAGAGGGCACAAACAAAAAAAGGTCCACTAAAGAGTTTAATAATTTCCAAAGACTAAAGGGCATGCATCAAAGCTTAGTGTTGTCCATGGATGTATAAGAATCCTGCAGTAACTATTCTTGTAAAACTAGGATACTTGGAGAAAACTAGCCATAAAAAAAATTAAATAAAATAAAAAACATGCTTACTCATCTGTAGGATTTCATGAAATACAGAGGGGTTAGCAATATTGCCAGAGGAAGAAATTTAGCTTGCCCATTGCAGTCAAGGCTTGTTATTTGTTAGGCTAACAAAGATATGTTAGAATGAACAACATCAAGACTCTTAATTTAAAACAAAACAATTTCTTACACTTAGCTTCCTGACACCAGTCATATTCAAATCATAAACATTTTGCATTTCTCTAGTGGCTGGTCTGCAGTTGGGTTCCTTATGAAAGTGTTGCAAAAAATGCATGGCAATGATAGCCAAAACCTTTGTAATCTGATTTGACACTGATTATGACATTAATTAGTTTCATTCACACACTGAAAACCAAAAAATATAGAATTTATGTTCTGCAGAAACCAAAACAAAATAACCTGACCGTTGTCTCTGTTACTAGAAAAAGAAATTATGAATGTAATACAGCCTCCTGAAAAGCTACATTCCCTAATACCAGAAACGTTGCAATTCAATGGTAGTTTTCTATACAAATATATTTTCTAACACTATTTAAAAACCCCCACTCTAATTAACATGACACATGTTCCTCACTTAAATATTTATCTTCCTCATGCCCTCCAACAACTGTGAATTGCTCATTTCTTTATATGAAGATTGTGCATATCAAAAAGTTGTTAAAGAAAAATTTTACAAAGAATTTAATTCTCATCATGTAAGACATGCTGATTACTCATTTATGCTTACCAGAAAATTTTACTATGCATAAATACTGTTTAAAATTACTTTGATTAGTTGTATTTTGTTACTCTGCTGTCCATTACACTGAATTCTCAATATAAGTGGTAAGATACTGAGAATAATCAAATATACATATATTTGGTATCCTGTTATGAAGAAAATAGACCACTTATCAGTGTAGTTACATGGTAACCTGCTATTTAAAATTAACATCAGAATCCCTGCAGTTTATAAATAATCTTCATTGGTAAAAGGCCTGGGAGGAAAACTATGAAATATCTGATAGTCTTTTATATCATCTTAACTTTTAGAAGAAGAGAAGGTATTTTACTTTTTATTTATTAAATACAGCAAATCAAGAGAGCTCTGAAGTAATCTGAAAAATTATTTCTGGTTAATATGCTAATCCTGTAGCTCAAAATAACTATTACTTTGTGTGTTTAACAGTTTAGTTTTATTCTTCTAATTTGTCTTGCTTAAACCCATTTTTTCAAGTGGGTTGTTCAACAGCTATATGCCTTGTCCAAACACTAGTAAGTTGGCTGACTTGATAACTGAATCATATTAAAAAGAAGTCAACATTTTCAAATACAACCAAATAATCACACATCATCCTAACTTAAAAAAAAAATAGTATGTATATATATGTGTGTGCGTATGTATAATAGCAAAGTATGTAATAGCAATAAATACCTGATGCAGAGAGAATAAAGATGGAACCAAACTTCTCAGTAGTGCCAAGAGGCAATGAGCACAGGTAGCAGCACTAGAGATACTCCTGAACAGCCTGCTGCAGCTGAATCTACTTTAAGGAAGGCAGGTGAACTATGGGATTGTCAGATGTCCCTTCCAACCTCTGCAACTCTGTGATTCTATTTGACTTGGGGTAGTTAGTTGAAACAACTTATAGTTTGTTTACTGGTAGTGGCAGCAGTTTGCTGATTCCTCAGGCATTGAAGACAAATGCATAAAGAAAGCATAAAACATCATTAACGGGTTGAAACAAAACAGAAGAAAATAATTCAGACGGTACCTTAAGGAAATTCAGTATAGGGGGTTATGCTGATACTAATTTAAATAAAAATAGTATTAATTAAAAAAAAAAAAAGAAGCTTCCTGGATGACAGGGGGGACGGGCAGGTGGGGGGGGTGGGAAAGGCAATGATACATTTGTTTGCTATTGAAATTTAAAAAGATACATTTATCAAACACTATTACTAACAATTTCATAAAATGCCCCAAACATCTAAACAAAGTTTTTTAATGCATACAACGTTATCAACATTTTAGGAATCTACATAAGGTATACCTGATTTGACTGTGTGACAAATTATTACAGTTTGGAGAAGTTGAATTTTAAGTAGCCAAGACTAAAGCAGAGTTTGAGACCTAGCATTACTAACCTATATAATTCTTGAACCAACAGGAAAGTGGTTTATGTTACTGTATCAATAGTCTTGATGAAAATCCTTCTGATTCATGTTAAAGGATATTAAACTATCAGCAGTGAAACCTGGGTTTATTGCAATGTTATCTGTTAATATTTCCTTAAATACAAAAAAAACCCCAGAAATTGCTGCTGAAGGCTGGTAGTTCCTGACTTCCAACATAATGAATACCGCAGGGACCTGGATGTACAGTTTCACAATCAGTCTTTTATTTTTCTGGGAAACAAAAGATTAAGGAGTGCTGCCCTATTTGGAACAGCAGGAAAATTTAACTCTATGTTCCTCATGTCCAAAAACTCCAGGCTCATCAGGAGACCTGCCCTTTTCATTAAGAAAACAGCATGAAGTTTTTTTTAGAACTACTAGTGGAGTGCAAGACTCTTAGAGGGAACCTGACTACTCCCCTCTATCTTTTGGACTAGCAAGATCTCTACTTTTTTAGTTTTTAACTGTCCCTAATGCAGAAGACACTATGCAGCAGAAAGAAAAAAACCAAACTTCTGAATAACAAAAACATATGAAAGTTCAAATCAAGTAAACAGCAACAATGAAAACTTACTTGAAAGCATTTGAGTTCTTAAAAAATCATTGCTGTATCACAAAAATCTATTGCACAGTATTATGGAGATCTCAAGCACACAAGTCTCTCCATCATCCATATTTCTTTTCACATATTAGATGTACAAGAGCCAATTGGGCACTTGGCAATTTTGCCTCAGAGAAATCTCAGGAAGTGAAATTATTACAGCAGGTTCAGACACTAAAGCCCATGGACAAGTGGAACAAGAATTAGGACACTTACTGTCACCTGGCTATTCACATGTTGATGTTTCAGAGAAGCACAGCTCCTGGGAAGAGCACAGTTTCTCTGAGCTGTTAAGTGCCAGATGTTGTTTTGAGCTAGTCTCTTTCTCCACCTCCTTCCATCAGTACCAAAATAAAGGATCAGTATTCAGGAATGGCAGTCCCCTCATTGAGCTGTACAGTGGCAGTAGTGCTGGTCAGGAAGGGGGTAGAAAAACAGTTGAGAGTGGTGAACATCCCCTTTTAGTAGCAGCCTGTATTTATCTTGGCATAAATTGCAACTAAACTTAGAAACCAACTGAAAGCAATTTATTTTTAGGCAGTTAAAAGGTATTCAAAATTCTGTTATATCTAGAATGTTATTACTGATTCTTTTTTGCTGTTATTTTTACACTTGCCTGGTAAATGTCACCATAGGAAACCTTAAGACTTGTATAGAATTTTGTCAAAGAGTGATAATGGAACAGAATTAAAACGAATTTTGCATTGGCACTCTTCACTGATCCTCGTTGATTAATGGGAAACATGCATTTCAAAATGATTCAAAGTGATTTTAGAAGTAAAATTTGCAGGACATACATAATTCGTTGCAGTTCCCCAGCATATACATTGATTAGATAAAACTATCATGATTTATAACAAAAAAAAATGTATTTTTTGAAAGTAACCTGCTACTATTTTTGCTATTTTTTTTTTAATTGCAGTCATAATTTGATTCAGCATGCAATACTGAACAACACAAGCTTTCAGAAATTACAGGACAAATCACAAGACTTAATTTAAAATATGAGATTTTAAACAAAGATCCCTTCTTTCTCTTGAACAGTGCTTTGGTTTTTTTATTAACTAATATTAGTTCATATTTTCAGACAGCTAGAAACTGAGACCTTTCATCTTAAACACAAGTGAGATAAGCCTGGGATCTGAAATTTTGAAAATCTTTTATGAATGAGTCATGCTTACTCTTGAATGTTGAATGAAATGTCAGATCTGCAGTACTAAGATGTGTATTTACTTTGCAATGAACAGCAGAAATATCCAAACAAGCAAAAACTGGCTTATAGTTTTAGGTACCACTTTGTGATGATAACAACCAAACCAAACATACGCATGTAACTCTGCAGAATCAAAGCAAATTAATTGTATAAAAACATGACCATGTCTATAGCAATTATTACCAAGTTCACTGACATTCTGCAGATGGCACAGAACAGGGGAAAAAAAATTCCTCCCCATAGAAACCAAGAACCAGTAAAATTTATTCACCATTATATATTAATTGCATATTCTTGAGACAACCAAGAAATTCTATGGAAGTTAAATTGTTGATAATCATGTTTCTGAATAACAAATACTATTGTATTATTAATTACTGTATTAGTCGATCTGAAATGCAGTACAGAAAATTTTGTGAAGCTGTATATAGCACACTTGTAAAAGTCAAATATTTTCCTGTAGGACTGGTGCACTCTCATAAGATTTTTGGTGGGTTTTTTTGTTTTGTTTTTTTCCCTAGTGCAACTGCTACAACTGCAACATAAAGGAAAAAAATGCCAATTGAACACAAATGGTGTAGCAAAGAAATGTTATCACATATTATAAAATTAGTGATCAACAACAGAAAGGTTGCACTTATAAGTTGCATGGTACGTAGGCAGAATCACAAAGCAGTCTGTTTCACCAGCCTTCGCTGGCTGGAACAAGAAATAACCCATTGTGATAACAAAAATTATTTTTTATCATCTTAACTGTTTACATCTGTGCAGAACAACACATTTTAAAGTATTTGACACTACATTGTTCAAACCTCTGCTAGTATAGATTTGAGAAAGAAAAATATGGGCGGGGGAAAGTGTTTTATTCATTTACTTATGATTAGCCATATGCTATTGACAGCAATTGTGTACCATTTTACTACTGAATTTGGGAATGCAAGGTCTGTTCAGGATGTATTTTATCTTAAAAAGAACACTTAGCACTTGTTCTTTAATAACATATTCTTCTGTGATACTGAAAATATTAACTGTATCACTAAATTCCACAAAATAATAAACAAGACAGAAAAGAAGATGCACAGCACAGTGAGAAACTCTGGTGACACTATGTTACTCACGTAATTAAGACAACTACTGACTGCAGAGAAGTTCAGAAAGACTGCAAAATCCCCGTGATTATGAGTAAAACATCACCCAAAAGTGAAGGACGATAAATTTAAAATGCAAATAGGAAAAATCAGTCCCAGCTTCACAAATAAAATAGTGGATCTTGAGTTACTTATTAAAAATTTAAGACCAAGTTCGTAAGATCTTCACAGAAAAATTTCCAGGAAAATGTCACCTTTTTTTTTAACAGTAATCCACAACGCAAATCAAATATTAAGAAATATGAGGATGTTTTACAGAAGAATAAAAGGGGAAAAAAAAAAAAAAGAGCTAGAAGAGTATGTTTCCTGGATTCATGGGAGTTGTGGATTTTGTAAAACTTTGGTTTTCAGTTCTGTTCCCCTATCTTAAAAAGAATCATAGAATGTAAGTAGAACAAGACAGAAAAATGAAAAAGATTCTCAAAGTTATATAAAACTTTACAGAGAAAGAACAATCCTATAGAGAAAAGTCAAAGGAGTTAAGACAGATATACTATGTAGTAAATACAAGGCATGTAGATGATAGATAATGACTCATTATTCACATCTTCCAAGAATGAAGGAGTATGAAATGAGACTTATAGGAACCAGACTTCAAACAAATATAAGAAGATGCTACATGTACTTGGCCTCAAAAGAACAGTTTGGGGTTTTTTTAAATTGCTATGGATACATAAAATTTACATGTATTCAACAGAGAAAATGGACAGAGGAAAGAAGAGAGATCAACTGATGGCTACAAAGTACAAAGATACCATATCTGGTATCTGAGAACAACTAAAGGCCTAGAAAATATTAGAAAGAGTTTCATATATGCTTGCCCTATTTATACATTTCTCCCCTAAACATTTGTTTATGAACACTTTGGGGCACAGGATATTGAGCTCTTTGAATTTTATGGTGTTGACAGAAGTGAAAACTACAAGAAACATTTTTTTTTCTTGCTAAAGTAGTAACATCTGATGAACTCTAAATATACTTGCAATTATTACCCTCTTTGGCTATATGTCAAAGGTCAAGTTTTGGAAAAATGGCTTTCTGCTTTGAGTACATCTTACCCTCTTTCATTCTGTTCTCTTCAGTAATTGTTAACTTTCTTAAAGGTCTTTAGTAGAATACATGAGATACAAAAAAATTACAAGATAATATTGAGAAATTTCAGGAAAGAGTATGTCCACTGTAAAACATAAAATTAGTTTATTCTTAAACTGCATTGTTTCAAAGCATTTTCACTTGTTAGCTCTGCAAAAAATCTCAGATAGAAGTCTTGCAAAGTTTTAACTTACTGAAATGACTGATTTCTCAGCCTAGTTTTTATTTTGTGTTATTAAGTCCCTGGATTTTCTATTCTTAAGCCAATATACTGTAGGAATACATTGGTGAAATCAATATAAATCCACAGAACAATTTCTCTTTGTAGAATTAGCTATTCATCATTATAAATAGCCAGAAATTTTCTACCTGACCTTTCTCAAGCTATTACCTGGTATGGTTGGATAAATATTTTTACAATACATAATGGAATGACTGTAAAAGAATACAGACTAACATGATCAATTGAAAGTAAATACTGAAAATAAATATTTTCCTAATCTCATTTTCTTCTCACCTCTTTGCACAGTATATTGGTCAGCATATGAAAGGCCTTTATGCTGTTAAAAACAACACTCATATGCATAGCTAACGTTTCTTAGCCTTTGCTAAGTAAGATAAGAGTTCTTGTGGTTCTCCACTGTAAAAACTCATTCCAGGTCTTTTGTGTCAAAGCACAGACTTCATTGCTTACATCTGGATCTACTTATTTTGGAAGAATAAGGCTTGATATCTTTAAACAAGTCATTAATAGTAATATATAAAAGGTAACAAAACCAAATGAAAACAAAATAATTCCCAGTAAAATCAATAGTTTCTCAATAGTTTCCAGAAGAAAGCGGATTAGATGAAAAGTTGTTTTCCACTGGAATCATACATATTTTAACAGATAACACCTAGCCTAAAAATTCAGTTCACACTTTCATCATGTTGCCACAGTTTCATTAACAAAAGTCAAATACTTCATAATCACAATTTTAAATTCAAGATGCTAGTCTGTGTTATTCCTATAGAATACCAATACTATATATTACATATACTGGAGTTTACAGTTTCAACATGAAAGTGATTTGACTCATTCAAGGAACAATCACTGAAGAAAGAATATTTGAGAAAAAGTTAATATCAAGCACTCAGCACTCTTCATTTGTTACGTTTTTCAACAAATAATGTTCTGCCACTTTTAGCAACTCTGCACCCACCACAATGGCCTTGAAAACATATGGTATCCTTTATTAGAAAAATTTTAAACGCTATCATAGACAATGGTAAGATAATATTTAAAAGTCCACTGGGCCTGAAACAAAATATACCAGGCCTCTTTGTTTTTGCTTCCTTTAAAAAAAACCCAACAAACAAACAAACAAACAACAACAAAAACCAAAACCAGCTTAACAAAAGCACATATCCCTTTAAATGTGTCAATACTGACAGAGGAGATTTTAACTTCATTAATATCTTTAATTATACATGAGAATCTAACCACTGTAATTCAAGTGTACACCACCACGAGTTATTCTATCATGTTTTCTTCTATCAGCTACAAACAAACTCTCCACCCATAACTTTTCCCAAATAGGACTGGTGACCATGCATCCCATAACTGAAAAAAAAAAAGTGGGACTAAGTCTCTTTGCAGGAATGGCTGATGGGTTGTGGTTTGGAAACTGCAGCTAAACCTCCCTCGTTTTTGAGTTGACCTCTTTTATACAACATATGTTACATATTAGAGAAGCAAATTGACTTGACTTTAATACTGAGGAACTGACATTTTAAGTATGTAAGATGACAGGCATTGTGGCCTGGGCTTTGAAATTGTACCATATGGAGACAAAAAGTGTTACGGTACAAACTGAGGCTCTGATCTATGCAGACCATATGACAAAAGATGGAAATAAATATATTAATTCATGTTTATATAATACATTTCGTGAATTTATTTTATATTTCCCTTTGGTTTTTGTTAGTTACACACCAAATGGCAAAATTTTTGACAAAAAATCATACATTCTGAAACTAAAATATATAACAATTGGTAAAGCTATAAATTTTCTTATTCTAAAACTATTAAGTGAAGTTAGAATTTGTGTAGCAAGTTGGTATTTTTTACTGACATTGAAGATTTTGTGCATTTGAAATATACAAAAGGAGTAATTTTTCTTTGCATGAATAATGTCTTGGACAGAGCAGTTCCATTGTGAGAACTGATTCCTACTTTGTCCTATATATAGGTTCTACTTAAAGTTCTGATTTAGGGCAGAGTAGAATTGTTTTGAGAATGACTGTCAAACAAAAACATAAGAGAATATTGATGTATAATTAGAACATTAATATTCCAATTAGAATTAATACCTATGTTACTGAGGCAGTAGCACTGATATATCTAGAAATACTATTTCACTGTTATCAGGGGAAAATCATTTCTTTGTACTTGTTTGCAAATCATATCTATTTTTTTCCATTTGTAGTGCCCTACAGAAGTTGTTCCCCAGAAAGAGACACATTTTCAGTGTAGTGGTGGCTATCCCATTCTGTTACTCTCACCAAGGCATATGCAGGTGGTCCATTTGATGCATCTCCAGCAATCATTCCTGTCTCTCAGGCAAAGGATGCAGCATTACCCTGTGACTGAGATGGTTGTACTTGGCAGGACTCTTTCCCCTTCTAGAATACATGTACACACACACAGTCTCCCCACCTGTCTCAGCCCAGCAGTAAGAAGTTTTCTATGAGTATGCAATGCCAGTTCCTTGATAATGTTTTACCTGGTCTTCATATCTTTTATCACATGAGTCAGTGCATGGGAACCTGACTCAGGAAGAATGGAAATCAAAGGTCTGAATCACACAGTTCAGGATCATTAAAAAAAAACTTTCTAAAGCCCATTGTGCATCCATATTTTGTCCACTGTGTGTCAATGCATTATATAACAAGAACCATTTTCTGATAGCTATTGGCACAAAATTTCTTTCTTTAGGTTTCCATTAACAGAATGTGATGTTTGAACAATATTGGTTTGACTCTTCCTCTGCCTTGGTGGATACATTAAAACATTATCATTAAAGATTTTAATTTTATCCTTTTCCAAATAGCCATTTTCTGAACTACATTCCTTAAAATATTTTTCATACATTAGACCATTATAATACTTTTTACTTTTTTCTTCCTCAAATAAAACCATGCACTTGAAGTGTTTGTGAAAAATAGTGTGTCCATTTTTTACAGAGAAACTAGAATCGATTATACAAATCAGATGAAATGAAATTAATCTTAAATTTAGAAATACTTTTACATTTGTAATATTTAAAATTATTATGTGCAAAGCAAATCTCCTTTTCATTTGCTAGTATTGCATTGAATTGGATGAAAGCATTTTATTCCTGCTCCCCTCTTTTTTTTCTTGCATCCTTTTTTCCAAGAAAGTCAAAACCAACACAGGATGATCACACAGAGTTTTTAATAAATGAGACATCACAGAAAAGTATAAGAGCTACTAGTACATATATTTGTGTAAGACAGCATTGATTTTCATGGTTCACACTGTAGTGATAAGCATAAATTTTACTTTGAAATCAACAGCCATTTATGTACAAAACTTTACTTGCTGCAGAGAAATATTTTTCTGGTTTTCATAAGCAAATATATTTTTGCTAGATAAAAATATTTAGGCTGAAAATCTAAATAGAAATTCAAGCCTTTTTACTGTAAATTAATTATTGATGTTTTTCTAAAAAAGCTGCTCTGTGTCAGCTAATCAGCTGGCTGATTAAGCAGTTGACAGCCCAATCTGGCATCAGGCTGACCAAAAATGATGTTACATTCTTGATGCACACCTTAGCTCATCTGGTCTCAGTACAGAACTTCTGTAAAACATTTCTCAACACAAGAATCCCCTGACTGCAGGCACCTAAATAGGCTAAAGAGCTTCACCGTATTTGTCTATCACATTGGGGTTTTGAGTTCATTCTGAAAGGTACAAGAGTGGGGAGAGCAGTCTGAAAAACAGTATTATTGCAATCCTGTAAGTATTTTTAGAAAATTCATATAAAATGTGACTCAACTATACAGAACAAAACAAAAATTACAAAAAACACCTATGGAATGAGAATGATAAATTTTGTGCCAGTAATTTTTGTTCAATGCATGAATAATTGCATACATGAAAAAAACACTTATTGGGAGGTAAATACATGTGGGCAGACATATGAAATATTCATATATAATTTTTAGTCTCTGATATACATGCAATCTGTATGAATTAGGACTATAAGGAAACTGAAAACCTAAACATAGTTTATACTGTGGGGGGGAAGGGGGCCCTGCACAAGAAACAGTCGAGGAGGTAAATGGTTTGGAAACTTCTCTTTGCTCATGAAACCTGTTGTGGTTAACAGAAACATAAGGTGAGAAAATGTGTGAGAACAACCACTCTGTCTCCCTCAGAAGCTGTTTCTCGACTAAGCTAGGTAAAAAGCATTCCTTTGCTCACGAGTGGAGGAAAGGAGGAGGAGGAGGGAAAGGGTACAGCTCATAAAAGCAGCACTGTGCAGCTCAGAAAGCCCCTTGATATATGTAGCCCCAAAAACCGGCAGCCTGTGTGTGGATTTTTTGCCTCTCAGCTGTGAGTTCTGTCAGCTCTATAGTGTTCCTGAAATAAACTTCCTTTCTTGCTTAAAAGTCCATGGCTTAGCTCACTAATTACCTGCATGAATGTTGAAGCTTACAATACATACAGTAATTTATCTATGTTTGAAGAGTAAATGACTGAATAATTTCAAGTAACGGGACTCACTCATGTTAATGGACACTAAATCAGATACCAATTATGATACTTTAAATGTCAACATCATTAACTTTGTTAATTCTTTCATTATTAAAGGAAGGGTAAATGAAAGTATGTATCATATTAAAAAGAGTAACACAAGCTAGTCTTGCAGACTGCTCCTTAGGGACAGCTTATATAATAGATGATAGGGCTGAACAGGAAGGGACAATGTTTTAATCACCTTAATGCTTAATTTTCAAATAGTTAGAAAATATTACACCTGGATTGAAAATTAGAATAAATTGGTGTCCAAAATTTTCTACTCTCTCATTAGAAATCATACTAATTGATCTGTCTATTAAAGGGACAAGCAGATTCATTCAAGAAAAGTCCTGTTTGTCCCAAAGAGAAGAAGGTGCCTCCCACAAGCAAAGATCAGGTTCATGACCACCAGAAGGACCTGAACATACATAACTCTATGCAACATGACAAAAAACATATCAGAGTCCTGAGGGATGATGTAGTTGCCAAGCCACTCTCCATGACATTTGAAAAGTCATGGCAGCCACGTGAAGAAGGGAAACTTTGTACCCCTCTTGAAAAAGGGTAAAAGGAAGACCTTGGGAACTACCAACCTATCAGCATCACCACTGTGTCTGGAAAGATCATGGAACAAATCCACTTAGAAGTTTTGTTAAGGCACATGGACGACAGAGAGGTGATTTGAAACAGCCAGCATGGCTTCACCAAGGGCCTGACCAACCTTGTAGCCTTCTTTGATGGGGTTACCATATCAGTGGACAAGGGAAGGGCTACAGATTTTATCTGGACTTCTCTAAAGCCTTTGACATGGTTCCCCAAAAATATCCTTCTCTCTAAATTGGAGACAGATGGATTTGATGAGTGGACTGTTTGGTGGGTAAAGAATCCAGAGGGTGGGGGTCAATGGCTCAGAGTCCCAACTGACATCAGTGACAAGTAGTGTCCCTCAAGGGTCCGTTTTGGGACCAGTGCTACTTAGTATCATCATTACTGACACAGATGAAGGGATCAAGTGCACCCTCAGCAAGTTTGTACATGACACTAAGATGAGTGATGCAGTTGAAACACCTTCAGTTGACATCCCTGAAGGACAGGATTGCATCCAGAGCAACCTGGACTAACTTGAGAAAAAAAAAAAAAAAAAAGNTCAGCTGGCTGATTAAGCAGTTGACAGCCCAATCTGGCATCAGGCTGACCAAAAATGATGTTACATTCTTGATGCACACCTTAGCTCATCTGGTCTCAGTACAGAACTTCTGTAAAACATTTCTCAACACAAGAATCCCCTGACTGCAGGCACCTAAATAGGCTAAAGAGCTTCACCGTATTTGTCTATCACATTGGGGTTTTGAGTTCATTCTGAAAGGTACAAGAGTGGGGAGAGCAGTCTGAAAAACAGTATTATTGCAATCCTGTAAGTATTTTTAGAAAATTCATATAAAATGTGACTCAACTATACAGAACAAAACAAAAATTACAAAAAACACCTATGGAATGAGAATGATAAATTTTGTGCCAGTAATTTTTGTTCAATGCATGAATAATTGCATACATGAAAAAAACACTTATTGGGAGGTAAATACATGTGGGCAGACATATGAAATATTCATATATAATTTTTAGTCTCTGATATACATGCAATCTGTATGAATTAGGACTATAAGGAAACTGAAAACCTAAACATAGTTTATACTGTGGGGGGGAAGGGGGCCCTGCACAAGAAACAGTCGAGGAGGTAAATGGTTTGGAAACTTCTCTTTGCTCATGAAACCTGTTGTGGTTAACAGAAACATAAGGTGAGAAAATGTGTGAGAACAACCACTCTGTCTCCCTCAGAAGCTGTTTCTCGACTAAGCTAGGTAAAAAGCATTCCTTTGCTCACGAGTGGAGGAAAGGAGGAGGAGGAGGGAAAGGGTACAGCTCATAAAAGCAGCACTGTGCAGCTCAGAAAGCCCCTTGATATATGTAGCCCCAAAAACCGGCAGCCTGTGTGTGGATTTTTTGCCTCTCAGCTGTGAGTTCTGTCAGCTCTATAGTGTTCCTGAAATAAACTTCCTTTCTTGCTTAAAAGTCCATGGCTTAGCTCACTAATTACCTGCATGAATGTTGAAGCTTACAATACATACAGTAATTTATCTATGTTTGAAGAGTAAATGACTGAATAATTTCAAGTAACGGGACTCACTCATGTTAATGGACACTAAATCAGATACCAATTATGATACTTTAAATGTCAACATCATTAACTTTGTTAATTCTTTCATTATTAAAGGAAGGGTAAATGAAAGTATGTATCATATTAAAAAGAGTAACACAAGCTAGTCTTGCAGACTGCTCCTTAGGGACAGCTTATATAATAGATGATAGGGCTGAACAGGAAGGGACAATGTTTTAATCACCTTAATGCTTAATTTTCAAATAGTTAGAAAATATTACACCTGGATTGAAAATTAGAATAAATTGGTGTCCAAAATTTTCTACTCTCTCATTAGAAATCATACTAATTGATCTGTCTATTAAAGGGACAAGCAGATTCATTCAAGAAAAGTCCTGTTTGTCCCAAAGAGAAGAAGGTGCCTCCCACAAGCAAAGATCAGGTTCATGACCACCAGAAGGACCTGAACATACATAACTCTATGCAACATGACAAAAAACATATCAGAGTCCTGAGGGATGATGTAGTTGCCAAGCCACTCTCCATGACATTTGAAAAGTCATGGCAGCCACGTGAAGAAGGGAAACTTTGTACCCCTCTTGAAAAAGGGTAAAAGGAAGACCCTGGGAACTACCAACCTATCAGCATCACCACTGTGTCTGGAAAGATCATGGAACAAATCCACTTAGAAGTTTTGTTAAGGCACATGGACGACAGAGAGGTGATTTGAAACAGCCAGCATGGCTTCACCAAGGGCCTGACCAACCTTGTAGCCTTCTTTGATGGGGTTACCATATCAGTGGACAAGGGAAGGGCTACAGATTTTATCTGGACTTCTCTAAAGCCTTTGACATGGTTCCCCAAAAATATCCTTCTCTCTAAATTGGAGACAGATGGATTTGATGAGTGGACTGTTTGGTGGGTAAAGAATCCAGAGGGTGGGGGTCAATGGCTCAGAGTCCCAACTGACATCAGTGACAAGTAGTGTCCCTCAAGGGTCCGTTTTGGGACCAGTGCTACTTAGTATCATCATTACTGACACAGATGAAGGGATCAAGTGCACCCTCAGCAAGTTTGTACATGACACTAAGATGAGTGATGCAGTTGAAACACCTTCAGTTGACATCCCTGAAGGACAGGATTGCATCCAGAGCAACCTGGACTAACTTGAGAAAAAAAAAAAAAAAAAAGGGGCCACATGGGAATCGCATGGGGTTTGATATGACTAAGTGCAAGGGGCTGCCCAT